>JAUEPU010000049.1:0-418247 GCA_030435615.1 Armillaria luteobubalina
GGGCAGTGGGGTCACTTCTCCAAGCGAGCTCCTCTACGGGAGATGGTAGTTTGGCAGGTGTGGTCGTTGTCGAAAGAAAGAGAACTGTCACGGTTTGTGACGGACGCGCCGATTGCGTGGTCACGGCCCGATTGCCGGTCTGCCTTGACCTGTCAAGAAATTTCATCACGCCTGTCGCGTACTCTGCCCTAATCTTCGTAGGTATCACGTCCAAGAGAAGCCATAGCCTTGCCGCACAGTCTCGACATGGAGTCGCTAACTCAATTGTTGGTATTGATTCATGACACCGTACGCTTTACAGCTCTCTTGTAAAGACCGGGACCACCGACTGTCGATTATTGATGTCGCAGAAAGTTGTGTTCAATGGTATGTGTGCTCGCAGTATCTCTCAATTATATGTGTCTTGCTCACATATCCATCCGGTTTGAATATTGTGCTGACGTTCTTTTCTCCTACAAGGTACTCCATCGTACTTGTCCACATCATCGGTCATTTTTAACATCAGGAATCTATCGAAGCTTCCACCGGACTACCCACTGTACCTATTGGCAAGACGAGGAATAAATTGATTCTCCTGATTTGATCAGTCTATATATGTCACCGGCAATAATGTACGTGTGCGTCACAATGATGTTGAAGAAATTCTGCCCCTCCCCCCTGTGCGCGCCTTCAACAGGCAACTCCCTATATCGGTCGATTCCTGCTGTACCCTCGACATTCAGCCCACTTACGTACTCTTTCTCGACACACCACGCCTGACGTCGCTCAACATTATTCCAATTTCAACGTCCAAAAACAGTAGTCGTCCCACAGGATCAAACCCTCCGCGCAGTGGCTTCGTAAGCTGTGTTCTCTGCTCTGTGAAAGATCGCTGCTCGTATAATAGCTCGTTTTGATGGCAATCGATTTTGAACAATGGACTCCAACAGATCGCCGTCCAGGCAGTGAGTGTGAGTCATTCAATTTCTGCAAAGTACTTCCCCTTACAAACTTGCTCTAGCTTTACCCCAAGGATCTCGATGCGAGATATATACCGTCTAATTGTTCATTCTCTTCTATTTACCCCTTCGCAATACTTACTGTATCAAAAGAGAGCCTAAAATCGCAGAGAGAGACGGGAGCTTTTTGCAACCAAAGGGAACTAAGTAGCAAGCGAAACCGTATTCCTGGATTGGCGGACCTAAGTATGTGTGAAAATACTATACGAGAGAAATATGGCCGGGTCTTCAGGGTCGCATCCTCTCTACTTGCGCCGCAGCGAGCTGTGACAAGGAAGCTCCCTCACAGTTTAGCATAGTAAGGGAGTCATGAGCATAAAAAATAATAACAATATCTCTCTATTGTAACATTCTTAGAGAGCAAACATTGTTGCAGCTGTTTTGAATGGAACGCGGAAAGACAACGACACAGTCAGACTAAAATCGGACGCGTCTTTGCTTCCAGCAATCTCCCTGTGTGAAGTCGCTGTCGCATTATCTGCCATAACCCGAGACGTACTTAAAAAAGTCAGCTGAGAACCCATCTGGATCATTGCTAGGAGGCAACCTTGAAAGGCGCGCGCAGGCAACTGAGCAGCGTTGCCCACGAATGATGAACCCATCTACCGTCCAATAGAAAACGAAAGATACCCTTATTAATTTAATACAAGGACGAAGGGTCGAGAGTTACTATATTATTTCTGCATCCTTTGACGATGATCATATCGTTGTAATAACGGTTTTTGATGGCTGTAGGAAAAGGAGTCTAGCACACGAACATGTAATTACTACCATCATTCGCCGTCCTGTCCAACCACAATCAAATATGTTCTGAATCAATTTGAATGCAAACACTTTAGCAAAGAAAATGTTCTAACCTGTTTAGCAAATGTGAGGAAATAAAGACGCGCCTCTTCATCATCAGCCGAACGGAACACCGACAATTTTTCAAACCTCCCATCCTCTCTTGTACGCCCTATTACCCAGCGATCGGGATTCGAAGGCATGCCATTGCAACCGAGGAGTGTATAGAAGCCGCCGGGTATTGGGTACATGTGGTCGGCAAGGATTTTTAATGTGTGGGTTGCTCCGTTGGCATCGTTGAAGACTACTTCTCCTTGTCGAGGCACCGTTTGGTTTGATACCTCACTCAAACCCTGCACATTTCCCCCGATACGGTAGCCCATATAATAGTCGGCACCTCTATTATTTCTGCGATAAACACCGCCTGGGTACCACCGAAGCGAGGTGCATTAGCTTTGTTTGTCATGACTTGCTCCCAGGAAGGTCGCCAATTTTTTATTTTCTATTCCTAGGCGGTATATTGAAATGGAGCGCATCTGGAGAAGGTATACCAAACCAGCAACTTTAGCCAAAGGCCTTGATGGCACCCGATGCGCCATTTCGGCTTATGAATCTGACCCGGGCAAGCGAATGTAGTCTCTGGCTACTATCCGTGCTGATACATGTTTTCGCGTGGTGTCTGCGCGTGCCTTCGCTCTTAACCCACCAGAAAACCCCAGAAACGAGGATCAGAGAGTACCTCCAGGCTGAGATGTTTTTTATTATGCAACTATAACGAATGTTCATTCAACGACCGCATACGAGAGGTTCTGTGCATCCAGATTGAATGAGATGTCGGGCTTTCAAATCTCAATGAGAATAAATGATGGGTATGCAAATATGTACTGCATCTAGGTTCAGAATCTAGCTCGAGTCTACCCAGTTTGAATCATTCTCGCATTCCTGAGCCCACCCCAGGGTCAGTAGATCGAGATTCAAGTCGGCATTGTGTTAATCTCTTAACAGTTCAAGCGTCATGCTTAACTCCAATTTTCCTGAGTCCCAGCAATTTCGATGGAGCACACAATGTCCTTGCATGAGGCTGCTCTGGACCCCTTAAATCTGTCCTTTCGCTATAGATAAAGACGAACTCTCGATGGAAATTTATGGCTAGCATGTGGCTTGTGAGCCATTTGTTCCGAGCTTATTCGTACTGACCAAATGCCAGTTGTGTACATATCGGCGCAGGTTGCTGTGTATTCGAAGCCATCGTATTTATATCACATTGAACGAAGCCGTTTTTAAATATAAAATAAAAACACACAACGGACCTCTGGACCTCTTGTAGACTGCTCATCCTTATACCTCGCCAACGTTCCACTGGAGGGATTATTATAATCACGCGTACAATGATACATAGGCATTGGGACCTCGGTATCAATGATTACATTGATTTGACAGAAAAGATCATTTTCGCCCCCAAGAATATACATGATTAACTTGTTTTAGAACGCTTTCTATTGAAATTGTTACAGAACCATAATCGTTGTCTTCTCCAGCCCAATACCACAACCATCCGACTACATACGTGAAACTCGAAAGGCTTCCGCGACATATTCGCGGTTTGTACCAGCCTCAGGCTTCAGGGAGCGACAAAAGTACCTTTTGGTCCCCGCTACCATCGACAGCCTTCCTTTCTTCTGATCCTTTGCCTCGCTCAATCGTAATAAGTTAGAGATAGCTCCAAAATCGTATATGATGCCCAGTCCTTCAGAGTCTCTAAGTCTTCTTGTGCCTCAGCGAGCTTCAACGAAGGGACCTTTTAAAAGCTTGTAGAGACTACTAGGCCGCCTTCTCTCTCATGGAGCGAACGAGACGGTTCCAACGTCAGCACGACGCGGGGGTCCTGAGCCTGAGAGGGTAGCATACGAGAAATGCCGTTATTACTTAGCCTTGCAGCCAATTTTAAAATGCGACGAAGAGCAGATGCGCGACGGATTCGGGTTCAAATGAGATGAGATCCGCCAGTCGGTGTCTTCCTCGGCATTCTTTTTATGCACATGTTAGTGAGAGAGATGTAGGAATAAAAATTCGACATACATTGTGAATAGGCTCGGTATTGCCCTATAGACGGTACGGTGGGGATACAGAGCGTAAAAGTCTCATTCTCACGAGGGAGCCTTTGTCGACGGTCCTAGCGCGTAAGCGATCCGTCTAGGTTGGCCTACGTCCGGCTGTTCTTGTTCAACACGGATTTGGCTTCCATGTTTACCTACTTCACAGGCAATATTAACGTGACTGTTATTTATTCTCTCCTGAATTTTCCGTTTCTCGTGTCACGACCAGCTGGAACTGAGACGCAAGCACACGCAGAACGATTCTTGCTTGGAAAGCTTACTTTGTCAATGACTCAACAGAGATTGGAATACAAACGACGATGATCTCGACTTTTACTTATATTTTCCTCATACCGGGGGTCAGCACCAATGATAAGTGATCATTGTTGTATAGGAGATGGACGGTCCTGCCACGGTGCGAGTATGTTCTCTCTGCATAGCCTTGTGTCGCTAATATCCATGTTTGGTGCGATAGGAAGGTATATAAGCACCGAACAGCGCCAAACAGAGCAGACGACTTACTTGGCTGATGGGGGGAAAGAAATCGGACCGCAACGACACCAAATAACCACAAATATCAAGTCCCGAGGTCTCCTGTCTCTCGCCATCACTGCGCGTACACCTTTGGCTGTGTCCCGCCACTTAGAACACCCGGTGAAGGAAATGGGATGATCATTTAATATTTGTCTGTGTCTCTTCTCTGTTTTATGAATTCCGTCGGGGCAGTCATCGACAACGGTGGGTATCACGGCCAGAAGCATGACGAGGACGACGATTAGCAACAGTACGACGACAAAAAACGAGCTCAGCGAATCTCTGGGGTATGAACTCAGGAACTAGGGGAAGCCTCAGTTCCATTTCGACGCTCTTGGATAAACTACCTAGTCTGAGTGGATAGTCGACTTATGGTGCGTCAGCCATCGTCATTCTTTTCAAATGGGTTGCAATTATAGATAGCAGATGTTAAGTATACCATGTGGAAGACTTAAGCTGCTTCTATCACAGGTGCCTCCGAAGTTCTCTAGTCGCTATCGTCCAGCTAACGAGCTCGATATAGCCCCAAATTCACAGGTGGACTCGTGAACTGGTTATTATTTTTCTGTGCCCAAACGAGCTTTATGCAGCGGTGACCCTTGACCAGACATTCCTTACCTTAGCGTCTCCACTATTTCACTGCCGTTCAGTGTCAGGTCAATCTCTTCTGCCAGCTCGTCTCTAACAGATACCATTCGGACATCAACCACTACCCATCCCATTTCTTCTAGTACCATCATCGGTTCAGCGAGTTTGGCTCCGTGCATCAACATCATACTTGGCTCTCGGTGGGACGACGGGAGTGTGGGAAGTCTTCGCTACTATTCTTGGTCTTATCGTCAGCAGGATCCTGCTGCCGGCTATGCATTGGCTTGATGGGCTGCAGTATTTCCAGGTCTTTAATCGCCATCATCGCAGGAATCACCACTGTAACATACCACATCAAATACCAAGACGTCCGTCCTCAAATTTTATCTTATGCCTCACAGAGATATTCCCAGGTCCAAGGGTAATAGGATACGGCTCTTAAGGCAGAAGCGTCGTTGAGATCCTTCATACAGCCTTCGAACAGACTTTTTAGCCTCCATTCATTTCGATCTCACTAAAGGCTTCCCTTTCCGACGAATACTCAATTCAGATTTTAAACGCCCAGCTTTCGTCCCCTTATTACCGTTTCTTTACGACTTGGAACGTATATTGTCACCGTCTCTAGGGCTGGACTATGTTCTGGGCCAGAGACAACGTTACGGCCTACATCTATATATCTGTGAATTCAATGTTCGAAAGGTGAACGTCTGGGAGCTGTCAATGACAGCTCGTGGCCCTCCCTTCTACCGTTTTGGTACCTGGTTACTCTATGCGAAAGCCCTCTTATACCCGCTGACTCGAGCGTCAATGCAATAGGGGCTCAGAAGGGCACGGTGAATTTTGCGTGTGCGTTTGCGTTCGTGCGTTCGGTGCGTTTGCGTTAAATCGACATGCGTGTGCGTTAATTTGAGTGCGTGTGCGTTTTTGGGCATGCGTGGGAAAAAAACGCGTGGGTGCGTTTGATGCGTTTGCGTGCGTGACAGAGGTGTGTTTTCTTGTATTTTTTTCTTGTTATTGTATTTCTGTTGCTAGGCGTCGCCACAGCCGATCTGGCTACCCGTTCCCTACAACAATGAAGCTTCCCAATGAGGAACGTACATTGATCTTAAAGTGATTAGACACCCAGCCAAGCGAGCCCGAAACAAGAAAACTTAGAGTACTGATGTCAAATATAAATGATGCTCCTGTTCAAGTAGACAATTTTTCTAGGCCGTTTTAGCGGTAACAAGTAGTATAAAATGATCTTCTATAAGCCAGACGTAATAGGAGACACAATTGTGTAGTTGAACTACAGTTGAATGCACGCTAACGCACCGAATGCATGTGTCACAAATAGGTCACAGTCACCTGCGTCGATGCGTTTGATCTTGAACGCATGCGTTTTTTGTCCCAACGCGTGCGTTGTGTTCAACAATGCATGCGTGAAGATTTGCGAGATGCGTTTTTTATATTGACTTTATATGCGAGATGCGTTCAAGATATGTGCTGACTTATCCTTACAGAACAGCATCCAGGGCGTTTTCTGAGGTACTAATGAATGCTACAAGGACCAGTCTCATTATAATGTGAGTTATGATATATATACGTGATTCTGGTCGACTTTAAATGCCTCTACAGCAGTTTAATTTCACTACTAGTCAAACTTAAAACGCACGAAATGCACGAAACGCACAATTCCCCAACGCACGAAACGCACCAGAACGCATAAACGCACCACGCAAACGCATAATTCTCCTGGCCCGGCTCAGAACACCTGGGTCGTGAATCGTCCTCCTGTTCAGAAGCAGCAACAACGACACGATAGACTCAAAGTGACTGCGGACTGCGATGAATGCAGAAAGATAGCGAAGGCTAGTTTCCTGAAAGATAAACTACACTGTAGCCGCGGCTGCTTCTCTGAAATGCAGTATACTGATCTACAATACATTTTATGGCATCGCTTTCCCCCATCCAGAAACTAGGCCGGGGCTCTTAAAACCCCATATCTTGTTTCTCATATCAGTATGTCACCCACGCATCCCTCACCTTCTCTTCTCATGAAAAGTCGTTGTTAAGGGGCAAGCTCGGCTCTGTCGTGCAGCTGAGACACTATCCTTAGCTCAGGAGCTTTCATTTTCACAACTCCACATCATGGTCCGGTATTATGAAAAGATCCTCTGGAATGTGCGGCGACGAACCTAGGCTAGAGGTGATTGACCTGCTGATATCTCTTGAAGGAATCAGGACTACTTAACCCACGGGTAATTACCCCGACCACTCAAAACAGTTACAGCTAATGTGTCGTCGCGTGCAGTAGCCGCGACTTGATTCACCGCGTTGCTGAAAAAATCTGGGTAGGACATTCCAGTTACTAGAGGGTGCCCGAAGAACTCTGAGAGTCATAGTCAAAGTAAGCTACAGAAGAGGGGACCTCGAAGGCGGTGTGTGTTCAGGAAAAAATTAATTTCAGTCAAGCGCACACCATTATACAGTCCTCATGAGGAGAGATGTCCTTAAGCCTGTACCCATCAGAAATTCCACTATGCACCTTCGTGTCTCCAATGGCGCCACCGAGACCTCTGGAAAATAAAAGCTAGCACAAGATTCGTAAATGCTGTCATCATACAGCATAAGGGCGCCTCTTTTATGATGCTGTATTGAATTGAGGTGATAAATGAGACTCGAAGGAGCCTTGGAGATGGGACCGGACTGGAGAACGGACATTGATCCAGTCGCGTACGGTATATTGAGTTTAGTTAACAGCTCATGAAACCTTCCAGCTGTCAACGGTCCCCAAACACGCGTACCGCCAATGCTACGGGAACAAAAGAGTGTGACACCTTTGTTGTCTAGCTCCATAATTGGCAGGACCATATTCGGATGTGTTGTGTAGTTACGTGTTTGAAGGTATCATGATGCTTGACTAACAAAACGTGTACCGTCAACATAGGCACTCTGGGGTGAAATACGACCCCAGGCTATCGAATAAGGTCGTAAAGGCGTGTTATTGTACTCTTTGGACGATCTAAGCAGGGTAATAATGTAGTTTGCATCCACTCACTCTCCTCGCTCGGGTAAGCTTTTTAACCTGTCTCGGAAATAGCGGGAGAATGTCAGAAAATGAGGTTAAAAAGTATCATGAAGCGAAAACGTTTTTTCTCGGGAACTAGTGATGAGTGGTTACTCAGCGAGCGCATACCAGAGGTTCTGTAGGACCAAGCTGAACAAGATGAGGAGCTTTAAAAATTCAACGAATATAAATGACAGGTATGGTTTTCATTAAGTACGATAGCTAGTTCAGCATGGAGGGGGGATCCAGCAACTCATATACTACGTGCGATTACACCAGCTCAGATCTCAGGTGCGCCACGATACGTCGACGCGGCTAGTGGATTGGTAGGCCGTGTCGGTGAAAACCTGTTCGGCATCATATCCGAGTCCGGAGTGGACGGCTGAATTGGGGCGTACGACTGAAAATACCCTGCAGGAGCTTTCTGCTGGCGATAAGGTACATCATTGGCCGAAGGAAAAGTGGTGGGGTCATAAGGGTCCTATACAGATTGAAACAGATACCAAAATTCGGCAACAATCGACTCACATAAACTTTCCTGTACACAGTAGACGCATACGTCGACCTGGTCAGGCTCTGACCCGCTAAGGGGGACCTGGGAAGTTCGATATCCCCCTCAATCGGACCAGTAATCCCGATGGTAGCAGGACGACGACGGCGAAACAGGAAGATCAAAGCAGCGATTATCGTAAATCCCACAACACCTCCAACGACACCACCAGCGATCACGCCAGTGTTGCTGCTCGAGCCAGAAGAGCTTGACCCATAGATCAGCGTAAGGGTGGCACTGGGAAAGTTAGATGCAGAAAGTGAAGTAGAAGTACTGGTAACCGAGGCGCTGGTAGATGCGATGTGGGTCGCCTCAGCTCCGGTATCGACTAATGCACCAGCAAAGTTAAATGTGCCATTCTGTAAAAGGGATTGATAGGCATAGTGCGGTACGGCAGTGTCGTTAGGTATATTTGCCGGAAACCTGAAAGCACCCAAAGAGGTTATTCCCCCTTCTCAGATAAGAACAAGCAAGCGTACGTCTGGTAGGTTGTCGTGCAATTAACGTCCCAGTCACCCCAGCTGTGTGCGGCACGATTAATCCTTCATCCTGAAGGACTCCACAAAGGGAACTCACGCTGGGACGGAACCACTCTGGCAAGCAGCACATACGTTGAGAAGGGAGTAGTACACCGTATTGCATACACAGTCTTGCTCATTTCCTGGTCCGAAACCCGAATAGTGGTATCCCGACGGAAGGGCTGGGATCGAGAAATCTGTCAAATAATTTCAGAAAAAAAAAGGACTAGGAGATATCCTGAAGGGCAGAGCGTACTGGAAATACATACGCCTCCCAGTGCTCTCCCAATGTCACACGGGTTTTGATTTAGCGAGTTGAACGACTACACCGAAGATCAGTCCTCGGTCCTCGTGGTACCATCAAGGATGATGGGATGCCTACCCATGAGTACGCAGTGTCTGTACAGGTCGCCTCGCTCTGCGCCAGTGCACCCCTTGAGCTCTGCAAGGCTTTAAGAGATAGAAACACCACCAACTCGCTCAACATGTCAGACTTGGAGGTGGGGGGATAGTGAAAGTTCGCCACTATCCCCATTGCCGCCTTTAAAGCAGATCAGATCAGTTTTACGGAAGTGATGCTGTGAGTTATCTCATGAGGGTGCTAGATATGAATGAGTTGTGCCGCTCGTTCTTCCCACGGGTTTTGCATATGCCAGGAGATGTCGGAGGTCGCCGGTAGGTGGCGGTCAAGTGCGGGAGGTAGCCGACAAGGAGATTGGACAAATCCGCCAATCACAAAGCTTGTAGCTAATAATGTGTTGTGCAGAGAGTTGTGTCCGGTGCTAATGTGCTGTACAGAGTTGTGTCCGGTAAAAAAAAGCACAAACAATTCAATGTCAGAGGTGTTACCAAGAGTTGAGGATGACAGCACTTGTTATTTCGCTTCCAAGCCATTCAGTCAATGTGGGGTCCACGGGAAAGTAGCATATTTGATGAAATTTACCAAAGCCTGACTAAATATGATTAAAAGAGCTCGTTGACGTCGGTATCAGACGTGAACGATGAACAAATGCCAACGAGTCCGTGCGGTTTGGAAACCTTAACTCAGCGTGTATGAGAAGAATGACATCTAAGAAATTATTCTCACCAAGGAAAGCTACGCGGCTCAGTATACATCCAGATTGAGAAGAGTCGCCTGAATCACCATCAATTAGCTTGTCATGCATAAATTGATGGATGAATCACGTACTGATACAGCGGATGAAAGGAGGCTGACGCTGACGCATGGAACCGGTGCATGGTCAACTGCGCCAGCATTGTTCTACGGTGGCTTCAAAACAGGTGAGGAATAGGCATCTAGTCGAATCATAATTGTGTTACGACGCCCGACGAATAGGATCGATCATCGGGACTACTGTCCTGTCGAGTCTAATATTCCCTATGCAGTGAAATTTGCTTCAAGTATATGGCCGGGGAGGAAGTTAAGGACTTTCGATCTTCTTGTTGGTTTCGCCATTTGATCTTCCATCCGTATCATATGCTTCCCCTGGGTTAGCCCACAAGATCTTCCACAGAGAGAGCCGAACTTCCTCAATCCGGAAAGCACATGTTTGTATCATGACATATTTTATATTCTAGAGATAGACATGAAGGGAGGCACGAAAAGGAATGAAAAGAAAACACGCACCTGGATGGCTCCCGAAATAATCAGATCCATGACAATGTACCAATTTCTTCGTACTTTGCTATTTTATCCGTGGTAGCCAAGGCTCCCGCGCGACCACTACTGTGAAGGTTTCGGTTCCCATCTGGTATTTTCCTTCGGTTCGTCAGGATATACACAGCCTAGGGCGCCGTCTCGATACATGCCAAATCAGAACTGACTATGCAAGGTGCAGATCAAGTCAAACGAGCTAGTGTGTGGACGGTAAGCTGACACACCATGGTATTTATGTCCGCAAATTTTCGTTCCAAGTCTTCTCTAAGTTACATATTTTTATGATAACCACTCAGTCGACAAATTTGTCAATCCTAGAATGTATCGAACGTCGGAGAGGTCCTGCACAGCGGATACCGTGACATCGTCCTATTCATCCACGAACTCATCAGAACACGAGCAAAAATATTTGCCGAAGGCAAGGTCACATTCATCGAGTGGTCAGTGTGACAAAGGACGAGGCTTAGGGAGAGAGAATAATGGCGAGAGGATAAAAATGGCGGGAGCTACGGCAATCCATAAATGGCAACGATGAAGTCGGAGTACGGGCCGTATGCCGGACTTTTTGCAATCCCGTCAGCTTCGATGTATGGCTTTTTTCCCTCTGTCCTCTACTTAAGGCGCCATTTCTTGGGGGTCTAATCTTGTCATAGACCACTCTCACAGTATGATGCTTCTGATTTAATCTTTTCCTCTACGACCCAAGTTATTATTTCTACAACAACTAATTACCGATAACTTGACAAGGTCATTCACTCATCTTTCAACCGGCCCCAAACCCACACGCGGATGACATTACAGGAGGAGAAGAGTGTATGATGCCATCGTTGTCCAGTTCCATAATGGGCCGGACCATGGCCAGATGAGGTGCGTAAATACGGCTTGGATTACATGATGTTTGACTGACGGCTTGGTATCTACAGACGTGCATCACTAATTCAAGATAGGTAGGGTTTGATGCGGTACGATACAGGACCATTGAACGAGACTGTGAAGGCACGTGATTTTACCCTCTGCACGGTGACAACATCTGACGAGGTTAACAAATATATCGGCCCCGGCAACTGCCGGTTCCAAAACGTGAGCTGATTAAGCCTATTTTCGGCCATTTTGATGGCAAATCCTCGTTAATTGCCTCAAATCTCACCGATGGATGCTCCTCTTTGTTCATATGGCTACATATCAGTCTAAGTACATAGTAGCACTATTCTGCCTACAATAATACTCATCTTCACTGTCATCCTGTCCCTCAATATTGACATCTATGATCTCTTCTTGACAGCTTTCAGCCCCTGTCTTTCTTGCTCAAATCCTCTGCCTGTGTCTCCACCTGTTTCTGACTGCATTTTAGTTTATTATGAAGACCATATAATCACTGTTGATAAGTCTCAGCATGTTTACATGCCTGAGAAAGCTCTGTCAGGTCCATTGGAGCTAGATTCCTCTGTGCATATGCCAAGATGGATCATAAACAGCACTGATTTTTGCAAAGTGGCATCTTTGCTGCACGGACCAATTGTTTGGTGGTACCAGAGTATCTGAGAGAGCAAGAATGATGCCTCATGAGGTGTTCTGTGTGCTTGAATAATGTAGAAAGTAGGTGCAATGGTGTAAAAGAGGTATGCCACTGTTGTTTGGTTGTATTTACAAAGCCTTTGAACTGCTGATCCAAATGCACCTGGTGCAGGCTTCCACAACACTCATATTGCTTCGGAAAAATTACAGAAATTCTTTTAAAAATAAAATGCATGTATTCTTCAGAGCACATTTTTTAAAAACACATTTTTAAGGCTACAAATGCACCAAAACTCTAGTAAAACGAGGCCTTAGAAATATTCTGCTTTGAAGAATACATGTAGAGTTACATTTGTAACAATTTGTTTCTGCAAAAGTAATTGCGAATCTTCCTTGTTCGACCTGCAGTAGGTGCATCCACAAAAGTGCCATATTTCGGGCCAAATCGAGATCGCTTGGAGCCTGAAATTTGGCGGGGGTTGCCGGGGCCCAAAATATAGTTTCTGCGCAATTACTCTCTGCTTGTTGGGACAAGCGATATCTACGTGTAGCCTATCTCGGAACTGATGAGGGAGTACGAGCAAGCAAGGTCAGAGATTACCAGCAGGACAACAACTTGTTTAATGCACAGACAATGAATACTTGTGCAGCAAGCGCACCCCAGAGGTTCTGTGTGACTCGGTTGGACGAGACGAGGGCTTTCAAATCTTAAAGAATATAAATGGCAGGTAGGCATTTCCAGTACTTGTTTGATGACATGTTAATCTATAGCCAACATAACACAAGATGTAAGTCCACTCAGAGGTACTACTGAATGAGGTAGAATAAGCTCTATTCTCTTCTCTGCAGGGGATCGTTGCTGATGGAGCAGCTTGCTTCAACTCCAGTCGATATTAAGCAGTTCGAGGATCTGGATATATCTCCATCCCGAAAACAAGCATGAGTTATTCGATGTCTGCACCATATTTCCCTGTACTAACTTGCTCTATTGTCACCCCAAGGGCCTCGGTGAGAGACACACGTCGTTGGCTGACTAATAACAATGACAATGTTGATAAAACTCGATCTATCACCAATACAGTTTGTGAATGGAACACGGAATGATGCCAGCCCGATTTACCTAAGATGGTCCATGTCTTTACCTACTGCTATCATCACTGTGTGATACCGCCATTGCTTTGTCTAGTCCTACCACCACCCGATATATCGTTCGCAAACTTGGCTGGGATACCATGGAAATCATTTTTCAGTAAACATCCATGAAAGGCGCGGACTGGCCACTAAGTAGCTTTGACCATGAACAATGACCCCATCTGTCATGGGCACGTAGAATTCTGCGTGATCCACATGCGTGGATGCGTTAGTCTGCGTTTGCGTTTTCACGCATGTCTTTCCATAAAAGGCAGTTGCGTTTAGTTGAACTGCATTTTGCGTTCCCGTGTGTGACATAGTCTGCATGCGTGACATAAATTATTTTTGCTGTGAGATCATTATCCCATCTTCAAAAGTGTTCTGAACTGAAGAATGGCATGCTATGGATGGCGTAGCTGAGATTAGTACTGATTCTTGCAGGGCAATATTAAGTTGATATTAAGTACAGCCACAGTCAAACATTTACTAGTAGGGTGTGGGTCATCGCATCTGCATGGCAGGACCGAGCCTTATATTTTCCCTCCCTCCAAGGCTCAACATAAATTAGATAAAAAAAATTGAAATCAAAAACAAACCGACGATATATAACATGTAGCAGACAATCAGAAGTTCACAGTGAAAAAAGAGAAACTCACAAAGTAAACACTCTAGACAAAAGAGGGACATTGTGGTCGAAATTTATATGGTATTACCTTTTACTTCTTTAAGTACTTGATATTTTAGATGCCTCCTTAATACAGAGGATTGATTGGAGATCATGTCATGATGATACACACAGTTTTCAATTAAAAGTGGAGTGAAAGCCAAGTTAAACTGGAGTGAGTGCAAGCATGACAGATGTGTCACTCGTCTGCGTTTGCTGCATTTTGTTGTGAAATACATGCGTTCTTACGTTTAAGCTGCGTTTGTGTAGGAACGCATGCGTTTAAGACATAAATGCTGATATATCAAAGTGCGTGAGATGCATTCACTAGTGTTGACATGTATACATCTTTTTTATCATTCACTGGCCTTTTCAGTATCTTCTTGGGCCGGGTAGGCATATAATTTGATGTCTACTATTTGTAGGGTACTAATAATGTCTGTATCGGGTACTTCTAGGCTCGCTATGTTACAGGAAATTGTGAAATTTTGTTGAGGCTCACTGACTTCAACTTTGATTTTCACTCACATATAAATTCACACAGAAGTACCGACGTACACGCAGTAATGTATTTGCAAATTAATGCATCTGATCTGATGAAAAACGCACACAAAACACATCTCACGCATCACGCACACGCAGAATTCACTTGGCCCATCTGTCATCCAATAGAAATCGAAAGATACCTTTTTTTGGTTATATTTAAGGACAAATGGTCAAGAGCTACCATATCAGTTCTGTATCTTTCGACGAAAACGGTATCTTCACAATAGTCATCTCTGTATGACTGTAGAAAGAGCAGTCTAGATTATGTAGTACATGAACACGTAAACACTACCATCATCCGCCATCATATCCCACCATTATCAAACATGTTTCTAAATAAGCTTTAGATACTTCAACAAAGAAATGTTTTGACTCGGCTATTAAGTTCGAGGTAATCGAGATCAGCTTCTTCATCCCCTGCTGAACGGAACACGGACAATTTCTCAAACAACCCATCCTGTCTTATATGCCCAACTACCCAGCGATCTGGTTGTAATAACCGAGGAAGGATACCGGTGCAGTGTAGGAGTGTATAGAAGCCATCGGGTATTGGGTACGTGTGATCAGCGACAATTTTTAATGTGTGGGGCACTCCGTTGGCATCGTTGATGACTACTTCTCCTTGTCGATGCATCGGTTCATTTGGTATCTCACCTAAACCCTGCACATTTCCCAACTCAATAAAGTCGCCCTCATAATAGTCAGCATCTGAATGATGCATATGATGAACCTGGCCGTCGACAACTCTGACACCAGGTGGAATAGCTTTATTCACCATGAGTTGCTCCCATGACGGTCGCCAATATCTGCATCCATCCCCAGGCTCAGGGTAGATGAAGAGCAACTCCGCCCGAAATTCAGTATCTATGTCATTGACAAGGACTTCCCATGCACCCGCAGGCGATTGTTTGGCATCATATATCGGGAGAAAGCCTGTCCGGAGAGGGTATACCAAGCCCGCAATTTTATCCAAAGGCTTTGTTGACACTCGAGACTTCATTTCGGACAAAAAGTGAAAAATCGACGGCACTACCTGCCCCATAAACGACTGCAGTCGTTCGATGAATCTGCTGTGAACCTGCTTGTCCATGACATCTTTGCCAGTTTTCCCACCAATGATTGGGAATGGATTGGTTTCCTGCAGCGTCCATGCACGACGGAACCAACAACGGTCACTCTCAAAGTAGCCTGGTGTCAAACACAGTGGCCGACCTAGACCGTTCAAGTAGTATACCACGTGTGGAGATCTGTACACCGCCCCGATGGTGGGCACATCCAGTTTCCACTCGTCCAAGCGCAGATGCTCGTTCTTCCCGCCTTCCTGCCGCAAACACAAAACGTCCAGCCATGCATACTCCGGTTTAAGGTGCGAGTCGTACCATGTCTTCGCATTCAACATCTCAATGCGGATGAGATCAAGATGGACATCCTTTGGCATCGGCACGGGCCACTCTCCTCTGTTGATAGACGTCATCGCGTTTACACGGTCCTTCTCATCCACCCACGCATGTGATATGCCCCACGGTTTATGGCACACAACCCAGTATGGCACCACCCGGTTAGCACACAGATCCCACACCCGCCGAGGGGACACATCCCGCTTTGTGATCCTGCCATCAACGAGCACGTTTAGGCGCATCTCCCTGTCTTCCACTTCCCGGGTGCGCAATTTATCTTCAACGGTTGGGATATCATTCCAATATTGGCGCAAATAAGCATATGCAGTTCCAAAGTCGACGTTTTGGGCAATATAGGACTCGAGAATCGAGATTACGGAGTCCAAAGGGTACGATGTGCCGAGCATGGTGTTGAGCTTCTCTAACACTCCATTGACACCAAGATCGGCACAGAGCGTGTTGGCGAGAGCCGATGGTATCACGTTTCTCCCTGTGTACGACCTTTGATCCAACACTGGAATCGTCGATTCGTCTTGGCCGGTCTCAGTGAGCGATGTGAGAGTGACCTTGGGGAGATTTGTATGCTGCAATACATTATTCCCTGTTTCCACAGAGGTGTTACTTTATCCTTACCTTTTCGTCTGTGCTGTATCCAGAACTACTATCTTCTTCGTCTTCACAATCGGACCCTTGCTCCGAAAGACCATCAGATTCTCCATCTAGTCACAACAGAATGAGGCGAAGCATTGCGCCCAAGACAATCCCACATACCAGGGTACATATCCCATGTAAGTTCTTGCAAATCCATCGTGGTATGAAGAGAGCTTAGTTGTGCTGTAGAAGAATAGGCGACTGCTCACTAATGTTGGCACCTTTAACACGTGATACCCGTTATTGGCGCTGTGAAAAGGCTATGCCTCAGGAGAACGTACTGACATTAACAGCAGTTTAAGAATATGAATCGTCACTTACATGTCCGGGAGTCTCATTCACACTATTTCTTTGTGCACTTGCGCTGGCCCGACACCGATGCTCTCATCTCATCAATTTTCCCTTTCGCTGTCGAAGAGACCCCCTTGGCTGAGGTCCCTAGCTAGCGTGGGAGCCATGAGCACGATTTGGAGAGTTTCTTGGTGCCGAAAATTACACGCGCTGTCCGTAGTACCAAGACCCCCGATTTAGGTTTTTCTATATAAAGTGGTCCTGTGAGACTCTATGCAGCATCGAATGTAGCAATTTTGGAAAAGCACTGTGGAAGAGGACGCAAAGTTGTTTTAGAGACGTTCCGTTGAATAGAATTGATACTCGGTTCCGGTTCTTAGCAATGGTCCTCTTCCATACCTAGCACGCTAAGACAGGAATAGGGAGGCAACAATAGAAGCTTGATGTCCATAGTGGGGACGTTGACCTAAATGATAGAGTCTATTGAAGAGTCACGGAAAACGTCTGAAGAACAGGCACAAATTAACGAACTCTAGATCAATTGTAACGCCAAAATCCCTAGGGATACAACTTGTTTTCGAAATCTAACGCCTCACATGTGGGAAAGGAAGGGCATATTTGCAGAGTTCGAAGTAGGTAATCATCCGAGTGATGAGTCGAAGAGATTCTTTCTTTGGGGGACAGGCGTGTCATGGAAAGATAGCATATACGTTGACGCTAAGGGCCAGGAGAATTATGCGTTTGCATGGTGCGTTTATGCGTTCTGGTGCGTTTCGTGCGTTTTAAGTTTGATTAGTAGTGAAATTAAACTGCTGTAGAGGCATGTAAAGTCGACCAGAATCATGTATATATATCATAACTCACATTATAATGAGATTGGTCCTTGTAGCATTCATTAGTACCTCAGAAAACACCCTGGATGTTGTTCTGTAAGGATAAGCCAGCACGTATCTTGAACGCATCTCGCAAATCTTCACGCATGCATTGTTGAACACAACGCACGCGTTGGGACAAAAAACGCATGCGTTCAAGATCAAACGCATCGACGCATGTGACTGTGACCTATTTGTGACACATGCGTTCGGTGCGTTAGCGTGCGTTTAACTGTAGTTCAACCATACAATTGTGTCTCTTATTACTTCTGGCTTATAGAAAATCATTTGCTACTACTTGTTACCACTAGAATCGCCCAGAAAAACTGTCTATTTGAACAGGAGCATCTTCTATATTTGACATCAGTACTTAAGTTGGCTCGACGCATTCCGATTGCTGTTTATTGTCGCTTCCGTTGGATTTAGTTTGGTCAGGATGAGGTTGAGTGGCGAGTTGAGTGTCAGGTTCAAGTAGCCACCTTGCAAAGGTGCGTACAAAGTTCTTCTATAAAAAAAGAGTTTTAGGCAGCAACATAAGAAGGATGAGATGACTAACCAGCATCTACGTGAGAGAAACGGCGTCTCTGGGGGAGGGAGAACTGTGGGACTGGGAGAGGAGAGAAAAATGGTGTTGACGTGTTAATGTCTTTATTTTTGGACTTCTTATAGATATAGGTACGAAGTAATTTGAGCCAAAATTGTATTTCAAGAGAGTAATTAAGACCTAGTAAGAAACAATAAGAATAGGAGTGAAAAACAATGATAGAGCAAACTTACAAAGATCAATGTACGTTCCTCATTGGGAAGCTTCATTGTTGTAGGGAACGGGTAGTCAGATCGGCTGTGGCGACGCCTAGCAACAGAAATACAATAACAAGAAAAAAATACAAGAAAACACACCTCTGTCACGCACGCAAACGCATCAAACGCACCCACGCATTTTTTTCCCACGCATGCCCAAAAACGCACACGCACTCAAATTAACGCACACGCATGTCGATTTAACGCAAACGCACCGAACGCACGAACGCAAACGCACATGCAAAATTCACCGTGCCCTGACGCTAAGGCCTGCGAAGCACATAAACATGGTGTAGGGCTGCTCCGCTCTGTGCGGGTACGACTGATTGGCGCTGAGTATAATTGGTACGCTGTCAAAGTCTTCGGAACCGGTGCTGTACAGTCCCCATATCTGTGGTTCCAAAGTTCTAGAATGACGGCAATGACGGGACGCTCTTGAACGGTCAATATTCACGCCGATCAGGTTAGACAAGGTAGTTCCGTTCCACAGCTAGGGTAGTGGAAGGCGGTGCAATATCCAATTCTTGTACGATTCATTCGCCATTGGCCCATCTTTCCCTATCCGAGAACTGGGTGATACGCTAGAATGAAGGGCAGGGAGAGGGTTCCTTTGATCACTTAATTTTCGAAATTCATGCGGGTACGATGTATTGGGCGGATATAAGATCAGCATTCATCGGTAAGCCAAGATCGAAGAGTCCGACCTCCCTCGATGAAGAAGACAGCGGTTATGAGATGCATAACAGATCTGATGGACAAGATCACAGTAGCGTCTGAGGGCGCCAAATGCCAACGAACCATGGCCGAGTACAGGCATTCCGAGGGGCACGGTGAATTTTGCGTGTGCGTTTGCGTTTGTGCGTTTGGTGCATTTGCGTTAAATCGACATGTGTGTGCATTAATTTGAGTGCGTGTGCGTTTTTGGGCATGCGTGGGAAAAAAACGCGTGGGTGCGTTTGATGCGTTTGCGTGCGTGACAGAGGTGCGTTTTCTTGTATTTTTTTCTTGTTATTGTATTTCTGTTGCTAGGCGTCACCACAGCCGATCTGGCTACCCGTTCCCTACAACAATGAAGCTTCCCAATGAGGAACGTACATTGATCTTAAAGTGATTAGACACCCAGCCAAGCAAGCCCGAAACAAGAAAACTTAGAGTACTGATGTCAAATATAAATGATGCTCCTGTTCAAGTAGACAGTTTTTCTAGGCCGTTTTAGCGGTAACAAGTAGTAGCAAATGATCTTCTATAAGCCAGAAGTAATAGGAGACACAATTGTGTGGTTGAACTACAGTTGAACGCACGCTAACGCACTGAACGCATGTGTCACAAATAGGTCACAGTCACCTGCGTCGATGCGTTTGATCTTGAACGCATGCGTTTTTTGTCCCAACGCGTGCGTGAAGATTTGCGAGATGTGTTTTTTATATTGACTTTATATGTGAGATGCGTTCAAGATATGTGCTGACTTATCCTTACAGAACAGCATCCAGGGCGTTTTCTGAGGTAATAATGAATGCTACAAGGACCAGTCTCATTATAATGTGAGTTATGATATATATACGTGATTCTGGTCGACTTTAAATGCCTCTACAGCAGTTTAATTTCACTACTAGTCAAACTTAAAACGCACGAAACGCACAATTCCCCAACGCACGAAACGCACCAGAACGCATAAACGCACCACGCAAACGCATAATTCTCCTGGCCCCATTCCGAGACCATATGACAATGCGCTAATTAATGTTTTCGTTAGCCTAGTAGGAAAAGACAGAAATGTAATGAATTGATCTCGTTAAATGAAATACGGCAAAGCGCCCAATCATAATTTGAGGCTGATAAGAAACGCTGTATATATGCATTAGCCGATTTGTCATGCACATATAGTGATGACTGACCAAGGGGTGTCTGATGAACATAGCACGACTTATTTACTCGAACATCTGCGCGTCGCGTCTCTTTCCGTGACGCCGTTCAACGCAAAATGACTGTTCTCACACGTGGTTAGGACTGGGAATCGTGACGGCAAGGGGGGATATACGGAAAGGAAGGCAATCAGCGAGCAAGACCAATGCATCGGTGGCGGCTGTGCCAGCGAGGAACTACAATCTAATAAATAGATGAGTAGCTAGACAACAGGGAACGAGGATAAGTATACGTTATACCTTGTCAACACGCTCATATTCCGACATTGCGAGCAAAAGCTGGACATGAAAACCGAGTACCAAATCATGTATTATGTCATGCAAAGAATGTTTCTCGCGGGAACCTCTCGATCTGTGAAACTTTGATTATATTAGTCCAGAGTCATGATTGAAGATAATCACGTACTTCATATCAATGGTAGTGATAAGAAAGACGGAGTATACAGTCAACACCTGCTCTTCTACACCAGCAATTTTGAGCCATGACTTCAAAGTGTACTGAAGATCGATAAGGGCGCTAGTTATACAATTATCGTGTCGGCAAGCGTGAAGGCTCGCATAGCACCATTGCAGGCAGATCAGCGTTCACTGCTCAACAGATATTAGCTCGACGATAAAGACACATACATTGAATACGACATACCAGCTGTCGGGGATAACCTAATAACTGTTAACCATTATCCTACTCCGTCAAATGTTTTAATTATCAATCTGTATCCGGAGCCCTATGAAACAAAGAGGAGATCTAAAAGGCTGGGGAAATCGACGACTAATCTGTTGGACTAATAAGTTTGACAATTTCGAAGAGAAAGCTAAGTAATACACATAAGCTACTTGGTAGCTTCACCGTTCGATAATCCTTTGGCATTATTCTCCTGCATAACCTTTCGTCTAAACGTAAGATCCTCGGCGGAGAAGAATTGAAGTCGGTTAGTCCCAAACGATATGGATTTGCATTGCGATGTATTGGTTTTCGTGCGTATCTAACGGCTAAAAAATGAGCGGAAGTAAAGAATGGTACAGATAGCGCCAACCCGTGAGAGCGTCTCTATGAGGGTCTGCTACTGCTCAGGAGTTAACTGACGGCTCTGTAACCAGACGCACCAAAGAACTCATGGAGATAGCGTAAGGACGAACCACGAAGACTCCAGTGCCAGCGCTACGGGATATGCAGGTCTGATGATTGTCCGCTCGTGTCTTCGTTGGAGAAATAAATATATGCGTAAACTAGACAGTCATTTCGATAGCTGCCGAGTCCAGGCCAGCTTTGCGAGCTGCAGAATACTTTATCAGGTCAGTTAAAGTGCATAGGAAAAGAAAAACACACCATGCTCGCAAAAACTCACCCCTCTTCCGATGATATGCCCACAATCAACACCGTCTCCTCAATAGATCGCGAGAACGTCCATTCTTGTAGCTGTCGTTTAAGAGGCTGGTTCGTAGCATTCTCCCTATCTGAGCATGAAGTTGTCAGCGAATGAGCAATAAGTGTCTGAGAAAGTAAGTTCACCTTAATCGGCTGGTCGCGATAGCAGATGACTATGCTCGTGATGATGAAGGTGATGGTTTGTGGGGATGAAAATTACCGGAATGAACAAATGACAACAGCAAAGTCGGGAAACGGGCCGCGGACCGGGCTTGCAATCACACTACTTGAATTAAAATTGGCGAGAAGGTCTAGCATCCACGTTGCGTTAGAAGGCTTCGACAGACGCTTCCAAGCTCCTCAATCAATGCGGGGGTTATGAAAGCGTAGCATACTTAATGAAAATGACCAAAATCTGATCAAGTACGATGAAAGGAGCTCGTCGCTGTCGCCGTCAGAGGTGGATGATGAACCACCTGTCCCTAGCAGACTGATATATCAATCACTGTGGGATAGCGTTAATCATAATATATTAAAGGCCTGATCCTGTAGTGACTGGTTGATATATCAGCTGCAGTGGGGTCTAAAAATGGTATTCTTTCCCTTTGCGAATTGATCCAGCTGTGCTCATCGTTAGCAACGATGCCTAACCATCTTCTGCGCCTTCCCTTGACCGACGCTTGCCGACTCGTCCAAAAACAGTGGTAGGATCGTGCCTGGATTGCGTTGGGATCGTGCCAGGCACGACAATCTCTCAAATTAGTACCCAGGTACACACGTCAGCAACGTTTGGTTACTTCCCAGTGTTCTCTGTCTTGATTAGTCTTGCTATTACATGTCTTGATCATAGCACAAAATATGATTAGCATAACAATGTCATTTTTCTAACACTGCATGATGGTCTTGATATTTGTACCTCAGATATAGAATTTGAAAGATATTTATTTTAATCATATTTGAGCATAGAACACATTACAGAAACTTTGAATATATTTTCAGTATTTGGGAAAACTGCCTCAAAACTCAAGAAAAACAGGAATACTAAAAAGATATTTCAACTATTACATCAATATTTTAGGTTGAAACTTTGCTAAAAATAAATAACTTTCAATTTCAATATTTGAATCTTAAATATCAAAGCTATCATGCAGTGTAAAACATATGAGTGAAATAATCAATTGGCTGCAAAAAGACCATCGACACCACATGTATCGCCATTTCCACTCAACATACGGACAAATATGGCTCCGTATCATAGCCAGACTTTTTTCATATATCACTGACAGTATGTTTTATATCTTACAAAATAGGATTAGCAGCCCAGCATCATTTTATAAAACATACAAATGAAAGATAAGGTACATATGGTAGCGCCTTGTTGCCCGGCTTGACTCAGCTGCCAACGTGCACATCATATCTTGTGTCCTTCCTCTCCTCATCACTCGGGTAGAGCGATGAGAGGGAATAGCCGTTTACATATCTGTCCTCCCACGAGCCGGATCGAACATGGGTGTGACAGACTCTGCAGTGACTGTGACAAACTCGGCTGTATTGCAATGATGACATCACCGTGCGAGCAGAAAACTATCGCTCTACGAGAGAGCTGTTTTGACCTATTTTACCTCAAATTTTATATTACTTGACTCTATAAGACTGCACCACTCCATATAGCTAGTTTATTCCGCTCAAAACCACCTTCAGAATTTTTGTCAGACAAAGACACTATAAAGGCAAGCATTCAATCAATTGCAGTAATGTACACTGACTTCGCCAACACCTTTATCGGTAGACTGTCCGCAAAAATATCTGGTTATCTTCAAAAATTAAATAGTTATACTCTTATGGATACTTTGCATTGTGGTAAGTGCCAAAATCTCCCTTTCACATTGCAAGGCGGTATAGCATAGTGCAAGGCAAGCTTTTTGATGGAAATGCTCACATGGTGGATTCTAATGTGATCTAACCTAAATGATATCGGTCCATATTCCGTCCGATATTGTCATGCTTTATACCATGTTCCATAGTAATCGGTTTATTTTATTTTCCAAGCTTCTAGATACTTTCTTGGCTCATGATTTCATCATATTTTCATCTTTGTATGATGCAGCATCGTGCAATCTGCATTTATACTGACATGCATTCTTATGTATGTCATAACAAATATGTGATTTCTGCGTGAATATGGTAATTACCTATTTTTTGAGGGTATGACAGATTAATGAGGATCTAGGAACAGTAAAGAACTGGAAGAAGATGCCCACGGTTCTCAGCGATCATTATTCAATGTCAGGGATTGCATAATATGAATGGCAGAGAAAGCGCGATTGCGATTGCTTTATTTTTAGCCCAAGGCGCACACCGACCGGAGCGCTTGGACCACTCGTCGATGGCGGCTGGCGGAGCGCCCGACATTCGTGAGCAAGGGATTTCTGGTGGCGGGTGCGGTCACATGATGGTTTACCGTTGTTGATATATCAACCATTGACTGCAGGAGTAGGGCTTTAATATATCACGATTATGTATAACGTACAATCTTTGATATATCAAAACGTTAGGTAGCTCTGGATGAACAGCTTACCAACGAACCTATACAATTTGCGCAACCTTACAGCAGTGTGTAGGGAAAGAATGAGTTATCAGGAATCATTCTCGCAAAACGAAAGACAGCTAAGCGTCTCAGCACAGTTCGAGATTGAGAAGAGTCTCCTGAGCGCCCATCAATCAGCTTGTTGTGCATAAATTGACCGACGACTAACCAAGGATCATCTCTCTAACTTGGCACTGCCCATTTCGTCACGAACATCCTCCTTCCATAAAGCTTTCTGATTACTGGAAAGCATTGTGCCGGTCCTCATGTCCAAATTGCGAGGTGTGTTGTTACAGCGAGTAGTAGCATACAACAAGAAACACGGTCGACCCAGGCAGGTCTACGGCGATCAAGCAAGCAAAAATTGTGACCTACTAGACGTTTGCTGCTGGACAATAGGGAGGGATAGAGTACACACATTCTTCCGTGCCGGCACGCTAATATTTATTCCAACGCTGATCGTAAGTCAGACAGCAATATGGGATATGATGTAATTATATCACACTGCAGGCCAGAAATCACTCGGTTCTGGGTAGTAAAACTTTATGAGCCTACAGTCAACATAAGAGCCAATCACGTACTGTATATCGATAACAGCGGTGGAAAAAAGACGGAGGCTTAAGCATAAAAACCAGCGCACGATCTTCGGCGCCAGCGATGTTCAACCGTGACTTGAGGTGAGGGCAGATTAGGCGCCTAGTCGAATCATAATCGTGTGACGGTAAGACTAGGGTCAACACTATTGCCCGTGCCGGCCAATGCTCCATGCGCAGATCAAATCAGCTTCGTCTGGGTGGGAGAACCCCCAATACAACATACCAGCTGTGATATTCCAATGACTGAAATCCAGTCGTAGAACACACATTGGTGTTTAGGTCTCCAAGAAGCGAAAGAGGGTCATAGATTGAAAGTGTCGATGGCCGCAATATGACGACGACTACGAGAGCTCATGAGCATGCAGGGGAAGAGGAAGTTGGGGACATACACTCTGCATGTCAGTCTCGCAGTGGGATGATCTATCCGTATCATAGACCTGTTAGCCCGTTGGACCTCCAAAATAGAAAGCCTAAGTATATCGGTCCCAGAAGCACAAATTTGAATGGTCTCGCATTTGTTCTTCTAGGTGTAGACGTGAGGCGAGGTACGAAAACGAATGGACAGGACCCACGCATCTATGGCTCGCAAGACAATTATATCCATTATTCTGTACCAGTGCCTTTTTTGTCATCTCTGTACAGGTTTAATATTTCATCCGCTGTGGGTGACGGTAGGTCAAGGCTCTGCGTGATAGGTCATGCACAACGGGTACCATGGCATCGTCCTATCCAAGCACTAACTTATCATAAAACGAGAGAAAAGAGTCGCAGAAAGCAAGCTTATCTTCATCGGCACGGTCGGCATGACAGACGAAGAGGTTCGGGGACGAGGGGATGATGGTGAGAGGATGAAAATGGTGGGAGCTACGGCAATCCACAAATGGCAAAAATTCAGTCAGAGCTCGGGCCGCGAGCCGGACTTGTGGCAATGGCCATCATTCTTCGATCCACTATGCCGTTTCTTCCGCCTTCCTCTAAGGCGCCGTCTCTTGGCCATCTAGTCTTGCCCCCCATCACCGTTGTGGCCAAATGCTGCTGATGTACCCCTTTCCCGGTACGGCTCAAGTCATATTCCTGGACGTATTACTGTGGTCGCCTCGACGTCACCATCACCTTCGATTTATGGCATTTCTTCCTCCGTCCCCCAAGGCGCCGTATCTTAGCCGTCTAGTCTTGCCGTCCCCCACCCTCGTGATATGCTTCTTCTCATTTACTCTTTTCGTGCTATGACTCAAGTCATATTTCCTGGACAACGAATTCCTGACAGGACACGAAACCCACACACTGCTAATAATGCAGGGTGCGAAGGGAGTATGATCCCATCATCATCTGGATCGATAATTAGCAGGGCTATTCTCAGATGAGGTGCGTAACTACGGATTGATGCTATGATGTTTGACTAACACGTTCTTGATATCCACAGACGTACACCATCCAGGATCCGTGCTTCCAGGTTCAACCAGACAAGGGACTTGGAATATTAACAAATATAAACAATAGGTATGATTCTCGATATTTGTTTCATGACATGCTCATCTATAGCCAGCAGAACGGAAGATAGAAGTCCTTCCAGAAGTAGTACCGAAGGAGGTCACGGTAAAGTAATCGCTCTTCTCTTCTCTGCGAAGGATCGTTGCTCATAAAGAAACTTGCTTTGATAGCGGTAGATATTAAGTGGTGCAAGGTTCTCTGCAGATATCCATCCCGCCAACAAGCATAAGTTATTCGATGTCTACACCATATCTTCCTGTACTACCTTTCTCTATTGTCGCTCCAAGAACCTCGAAGCAACAATCGAAATAAATGCGTCTCATTTTGTCATTGCGTTATTTGTGCATATCGTTTGCAAATTCAGCTAGGAAACTGCCGGTATCACTGTTCAATAAGTGACTATGAAAGGTGCGGACTAGAAGCTTCACCCATGAATGATGAGCCCATCTATCGTCCAATATAAAATGAAAGATACATATTGTTCGTTCAATTCAAGGATGAAGGATCGAGAGTTGCGATATTGTTTCTGTATCCTTCGACGTTGACCGTAAGTTTCTTCATAGTTGTAGGAAGGGCTTTCAAAGTGTAATTACTACCATCATTCGCCGTCCTATCCAACTACAATCAGACATGTCCTGCATAAGCTTTGAACTTAAATACTTCAACAAATAAATGTGTGAACATATCTGTCAAGTTCAAGGGAATCAAGATCTACTTCATCATATGCGGAACAGAACACCGACAATTTCTCAAACGTCCCATCTTGTCTTAGCTGCCCGACTACCCACCGATCTGGAAAGCCTGTGCTGCCGAGGAGTGTATAGACGCCGTCGGGTATTGGGTGCATGTGGTCAGCAACGATCTCTAAGGTGCGGGGTGCTCCGCTGTCATCGTTGAAGTCCATTTCTCCTTTTCGAGGTGTAGGTTCATTTGGTACCTCACCCAAGCCCCGGACAGTTCCCGATTTGATACAGTAACCGATGTAACAGTTGATATCTGGATCCTCTGTCCGATTGATCTTGCCTCCCAAACGATACGAAGATGCCACAGTTCTGTTTGACATCAGTTGCTGCCATGATGGTCTCCAACATTTCTTTCCATCCCCTGGCTCAGGATAGGATAAGAACAACTCCAACTGATGTTTATACCCCATAACATCCATGAGCAATTCCCATGCATCTCCCGGAGATTGCGTAGCATCATATATCGGGATGACCTCTGGATCGAGAAGGTATACTAATCCGGCGACTTTATCCAACGGCTTTGTTGATACCAGATTCCGCATATCCGACACATATTCAAGAAGTGATGCGGATTGTAGCCTTCTCGACAATGATCCCAGTTCTTTGTGGAACCTCGTTTGAACAGCCGTGTCCGCGACATCATTGCCAGTGACCCCTGCAATGATCCGGTCCATTGTGATCTCCTGCAGCGTCCATGCGCGTCGGAACCAGCACCGGTCACTCTCAAAGTAGCCCGGTGTCAAATCCAGTGGCCGACCTAGACCGTTGAAGTAGTATACCACTTCCGAAAATCGTTGATTATACACCGACCCAATGGTGGGCACGTCGAGCTTCCACTCGTCCAAGCGCAGATGCTCGTTCTTCCCGCCTTCCTGCCGCAAACACAGGACATCCATCCACACATACCGTGCTCGCGTTGACCACTCCGACCTCGCGTTCAACATTTCGATGCGGATGAGATTAAGATCGGCGTCCTTCGGCATCGGCACGGGCCACTTGTATCCGTTGATAGGTGTCATCACATCCACGCGATCCTTCTCATCCACCCACGCATGTGATATCGCCCACGGCCATGGAAAGATTGACTCTGACGCAACCCAGTATGGCACCACCTGGTTGGCCCACAGATCCCACACCCGCCGAGGGGGCACAGACCGCCTTGTAATCCTCCCATCGACAAGCACGTTCCGTCGCATCTCCTCGTCGTTCTCTTCCAATGTCCTCAATGTGAGTTCGCTCAAACACGATGGGAGCCCTCTTGAATAGATCAAATGCAAATCACGGCGCAAATAAGCATATGCAGTTCCAAAGTCGACATTTTGGGCAATGTAGGGTTCAAGAATCCACTTTACAGAGTCCAAATTGTACGACGACCCGAGCGCAGTGTTGAGCTCCTTTAACACTCCCTCAGCACCGAGATCCGCACAGAGTGTGTCCGCCAGAACCGATGATATGACCCCTATCCCCGTGTAAGACCGTTGCATTAACACTGGGATTGTCGATTCTTCCTGGCCAGTCTCGGTGAGCGATGTGAGAGTGACCTCGGCGGGTGTCAGATACTGCAATACATTATTCCTGGCTTCCACGGAAGTGTGACATTATCCTTACCTCCCCGTTTGTGTTGTGTCCAGAGCTACTATCTTCTTCGTCTTCATAATCCGACGCTTGCCCTGAGAGGCCATCAGATTCTCCCTCTAGTTACGGCAAATTGAGGATCCGGAACATTGAGCAACAGACCATCGCACGTACTAGGATCCACAGTCGGCGTAGGTTCTTGTAAATCCATCGTTGCACTGAGAGAGTTTAGTCGTGCTGTTGACGACGATGTTCACTAGGAGCCGTCGGTGTTCGGACCTGCGACACGTGACATCCATCATTGAGCTGTCAAAAGGATATATATGCCCAAAGATGACGTACCAAGATTAACAGCATTTTATGCATTTACCTCGACGCTCTCAGCTCATCACATTTTTGTCTTTTCTTGTCGAAAGAGATGAACGCTGGAACGAGTTCCCCACCATAGGCACGTTTCAGAGAATTTACTCATCCCCAAAATTGTAGGCATTGTCCTAGTGCCAACACGTCCATTCCGGCATATCTATTCAAAGAAGCTGTTCCGTGAGACTCTCCGCAGCATCAAACGAAGCGGTATTGGATGGTCTTTTTGGCGCTGACCGGGACTTTCCGCACGAGTCCATTCTCACATCGATCGTTGTCGCATTAGCTCAGTTTCACTGACAGTGAACTACACACTGGCATCGGGCTGACGCAAACTATCATTGAAGATACGCAGGAAAGGAACACTTGGGCCAAGCTAAAGAAATACTCTGGTAAAATAAGGGAGGAATGAATGTGTTCATTCACAGCTTGCAAATCGTTCTCCCTGGGAGGAACAAAATGATCTTTCTGCCGTCCCTATGTTCGAAAATGCTATCGTCTGTTGTTAGTTTCGTCACTCAATCAAAAACACATCACGTACATCTGCCGCGCAAACATTCCAATAACTAAAAGCGCATTCAAGAAAGACGAGCTCACCGTAGCTATTTGGTCCAAACGTCTCCCCTTCTTTGTCGACCCTTTCACGCGCTGTCATCCAACCTAACCCGTTCGTCAGGGTAGCCAAGTAACGGGAACACAAACAGTCTTGAAGCCTTGAAGCCACTCAACTTCCTGCGTGTTAGCGCTGAATGGAATTGATGCTCGGTTCCAGTCTTCAACAATGATTGCCGATCGTCATGCAGGGCCACTATAATTGGGGCGGACATAGCGAGGCAACAGTGGAAGCTCGGTATCGGTCAAGAAATTTAGGCCTGACAGCTCGGGTTCCGCTATCTAAGGCTGGCAAGGCGGACAGCATAAAGTTAACAGGCGCCATGGATTCGAGGAGCGTAAGGGCCGTAGGAAACATAGCCCATTTGATCAAAGAAAATAGAGCACCGTTGAAGGTCAAGAATGATGGAAAATTGAATGAACCACCATCCACACGGATTCCGAGGCCGTACGAGAGGGTGCCAATTCGGATCATTGATCTTCGTCTTCCATGTAGGAAAGATAGAAGCATCAGAAATTATTCCCACTACATGAAATACAGGGAATCGTCCCAATGTAACTTGACGGAAGGAATCACTCTTAAAGTCTACAACAGTATCCATCGTCAGAGTCTGGCATGGGACTGGAGATTGGAATACTCACCGATTCGCGGCTGTTCAACCTAGGATAACGCGAGCAGTAGAATACGAGGCTGTGGTCACAGCATAGAACCGGGGTGCATTGTTTGTATTGAGTCATGCTAGTGATAGCCGATTGCGTATTGAGCTGTGAAGCGGATGTTGCCTGTGAAGCTGACGTGAGATCAGTTTCAAGCGGAAAGAAATTGAACGGCATACCCGAGATAATGTAAGTATTTCAACCGTGCCATACATCAGTCACCGTCCTCTTCCAAGTGGGAAAGATGGAACCATCATAAATTCTTCCAGCTAAACGAGATACAGGGAAGCGTCTGTTTGCAACTTTATAGAAAGAAACACCTCGAAATCTATAACAATATCCATACGTCAGGTTGTGGTATGCGACGGGAGACTGGAATATTCACCAGGTCGTGACTCTTCAACGCAGGATAATGAGCAGTAAACGGGAGGCTGTAGTTGCAGTGTAGAATCAATGTGTATTGTTCTTCAGTCATATTTTGAGTCATGATGGTGATAGCCAATTAGGTATTGAGCTGTGAGGCCGACGTCGCCTGCGAAGCTCTTAGCTGAGGTTAACTCAGCTCGAATACGAAAGAAATCGAACGCAGTAAAATCTCTTGGGCAGATAAGTTAACAAGTTCAGTAGGGAGATAAATGTTTCATACGATTCGACTGGCAACTTTATGGCTGTGAAGCTCTTCCCTAACGCGTAATGGCAAGTAACACAAACCGATTGGGAGGCTGTAACACCTTCCGCGACACGCCGGAGGCGCGCCTTGATCGCTGCTCAAAAGACATCGCTGTAAAGCGGCTGGACGATGTTTTAGAGGACTTTTGCAGAACAGGGTGAGTAGACATACCATGATTAATACAACGATATCCCTTGTGAGCTCTGGGGCAAGCATCGTTTTCATCTTTCCGAACTGTGGCCGACCTTGAGCCCCAGGAGTACGTGGTGGAGCCATATATTGAGCATCAACGAATCGACCGGTGAGGACGGGGAAGACTATCCATAATCAGCTTTTCAATGCTGCGTGGAATGGGGAATGGGGAGGACGATGGGAAAATCGCGGTGGCTACTGGAGTCAAGAAATGACGGCAAAATCAGGAGGCAGACAGCGTGCCGAGCTGCGAAACCTCTGATTTCCTAGCCCTGTAGATAGCTCCATTCTCACGAGGGAGGCTTAGTCGACGGTTCTAGCATGCAACCGATCCATCTACGTTGGCTTACGTGCGGCTGGTTTTGTTGAATCAAGATTAGGCTTCCGTATCTGCCTGTTTATCCCAGCAAAAATGGATATTAGTGACACAAAGCGATATAGAGATTCTATACTCGCACCTTGCCATGACCAATCGTCCCCTGTACGGCAATAATATGAAATACATCCGTGATTGGTCCCCGGGGTGAGAAAAGCATAGAAATTTGAAAGCATACTCATGTTTATTCCAATCTCTGAGGAGTCGTTCAGAAGTGTGAGGGTTCCACTGGGCACGAAACGGATTGAGCTCAGGTTCCAGCTAGCCATGACACAAGAACGGGAAAGTATGGAAAGACGAGATAAAAGCCAAATTTAAATTCCCTGTGAAGAACGTACTTGAGCATAAAACAGTGCTCAAAAGAGCAGACCGCTTTTCGCTCATGGAGGGAAAGCTCAGCTGAAACCGGAAGACGGCCCGCAAAGTTGTCAACATCATACCAAATAAGCACAAATATGCTGGATCGAAGTCCGAGTTCTCCTGTCCCTCGCCATCACCGCGTGTGCAGCCTTTTGTCCCGTCTCGTCATCTTGTCGTCTACGGCACCCAGGAAGCCAATGCGACTGGAATCCTTTAATCTTCCGTCTCTCTATTATCTCTGTTTCGTACCAGCCGTTCAGGGGCAGTCTTTGAAAACGACGAGTATCGCGACCGGAAGCGCTACGAGGACGACGATTAGCAACAGTACGACAACAAGAACAAGCCAGAAAATACCAGAAGTACTAACTCGAGAAGCAGCGAGAGCCTCAGCGCTAGTTCAACGCTCTCTGCTAAACTACCGACCCTGAGTGGATACTCGACTTGCGGTGCGTCCACTATCCTTGCTCTTTCCCCGCAAAAGTAACGGAGATTTATCGCCTATCAGTTACGAATTGCTTGCAACTATCGATAGCCAATGCGAACTGTACCAGTGTTGTGGATGTATACTGCTTCTGTCCCAAGTGCGTCCAATGTTCTGTATTCACTAATCTCCAGCTAATGAGCTTGATATAGAACCGAATTCACCTCTGGAGTCGCGCACTGTGTCGTTCCCCTATGCCCAAACGAGCTACCGACGGCGGAGACCCTTGCCCAGAGCTTCTGTACCTTGGCGTCGACGAGTACATCACTGTCGTTCAGCGTCCCCTCAATTCCTTCTTCTTCAAGCTCGTCTTCGACGATTATCGGCACGTCAGAAACAGCTTCCCGTTCCAGTTTTTCTAGTATTCTCACTGGTTCAAAGAGTTCAGCTTCATCAGCATCAAACACTCTTCTCGGCGGGACGAGGGCGGCTTGGTGTGTCTTCGCTGCTATTCTGGGTCTTATTGTCGGCAAGATAGCTATGCGTTGACTTGATGGTTACTGTAATTTCCGGTTCTTGTAACATACCATACCAAATGCCAAGATGTCTCTTCTGCTCTCCTTAAATTATATCTTATACCTCCCGGAGACACGCCCAGATACGAGTCTAGACCAAGTTCAAGATAATAACCTTACCGCCAATACTGTATGGGATTAGCAGTATGATTTCCCATCTACTAGACGGTTCGACGGTATTACCTTTTACACCTCATCCGAATATGATCCTGCCCGTTATAGAGCTAGAAAACAAAGGCGTCACGCTCTTTTGTTCCCGTAGTATCAGCCGTATGTAGGTTTGGGGACCGTTGACAGCTGGAAGGTTTCATGATTTGCTATCTCTGAATGAGCGGGAGAATGTCAGAAAAGGAGGTCAAAAAAAGCATCCCGAAGCCAAAACATTTTTTCTCGGCGGCTAATGATGAATGGCTACTCAGTGAGCGCATACCCGAGGTTCTGTGGGTTCAGATTGAACAAGATGAGGGACGTGAAAATTCCAATGAATATAAACGACAGGTATGCTTTTCATTAAGTACGATAGCAAGTTCAGCATGGAGGGGGGGGGGGGGATCCAGCACCTCATATACTACGTCCGATTACACCAAATCAGATCTCAGGCGCGCCACGATACGTCGACGCGGCCAGTGGATTAGTAGGCTGTGTTGGTGAAAACCCGTTAGGCATCATATCCGAGTCCAGAGAGGATGGCTGAATCGGGGCGTACGACTGAAAATACCCTGCAGGAGCCTTCTGCTGGCGATAAGGTACATCATTCGCCGAAGGAAAAGTGGTCGGATCGTGAGGGTCCTATACAGATTGAGACAGCTACCAAACATCGGCAACACTTGACTCACATAAACTTTGCTGTACACAGTAGACGCATACGCCGACCTGGCAAGGCTCTGACTCGCGAAGGGGGATCTGGGTGGGATGTCCTCTCCAATCGGACCAACGATCGCGACGGCGGCAGAACGCCGACGGCGAAACAGGAAGAAGGCCAAAGCAGCGAGTATCGCAAAGCCCACAACACCTCCGACGACACCGCCGACGATCGCGCCAGTGTTGCTGCTCGAACCAGAAGAGCTTGTCCCATAGGTCGGCGTAGGGGTGACACTGGGAAAGTTAGATGCGGAAGATAAAGTAGAAGTACTGGTAACCGAGGCGCTGGTAGACGCGATGTGGGTCGCCTCAGCACCGTTATCGACTAATGCACCAGCAAAGTTAAAGGTGCCATTCGGTAAAAGGGATTGATAGGCATAGTGCGGTACGGCAGTGTCGTTAGGTATATTTGCCGGAAACCTGAAAGCATACAAAGAAGTTATTCCGTCTTCCCGGATGAGAACAAATAAGCGTACGTCTGGTACTTTGTCGTGCAATTACCATCCCAATCACTCCAGCTGTGGGCGCCCCGATTAATCCTTCATCTGAAGACTCCATGAAGGGAACTCACGCTGAGACGGAACCACCCTGGCAAGCAGCACATACATTGAGAAGGGAATAGTACACCATATTGCATACACAGTCGTGATTGTTTCCTGGGCCCAGACCCGAATAGTAGTATCCCGACGGAAGGGCCTGGATCGAGAAATCTGTGAGTTGATTTCAGAAAAGATTCCCTCGACGATATCCTAAGGGCAGAGCGTACTGGAGATACATACGCCTCCCAGTGCTCTTCCAATGTCACACGGACTTTGGTTTAGCGAGTTGAACGACTACACCGAAGATCAGTCATCTGTCCTCATGGTATTATCAAGGATGATGTCTGCCTACCCATGAGTACGCAGAGTCTGTACAGGTCGCCTCGCTCTGCGCCCGTGCACCCCTTAAGCTCTGCAAGGCTTGAAGAGACAGAAACACCGCCAACTCACGCAACATGTCCGACTCAGAGGTGGGGGGTTAGTGAAAGATCGCCACCATCCCCATAGTAGCCGCCTATAAACGAATCAGATCTGTTTTACGGAATCGATGCTGTGGGTTATCTCATGAGGACCATGCCTAGATATGATTGGGCTGTGCCACTGATTCTTCCCACGCGTTTTGCACACGCCAGGAGATGTCGGAGGTTCCGGTATTTGGTGGTCAAGTGCGGGAGGTGGGAGACAAGTCGGACAAATCTGCGAATCACAGTGATCCATACCAAGCTTGTGGTTGGCTTGCAGCCAAGAAAATGTGATTGCTGAGAGTTGCGTCCAGTGAAAATCACAAACACTTCAATGTCAGAGGTGGTAGTACCTGGTGTCATAGAACCCATGGTCAACCCGTGGCATCAACGTCGAGACTCGACCTTGGACTCGACATGTTGATGGATGGTGAGTAAAAGTAATGAAAACAAGAGTAATGACGAATATCCATCTATTCCGACATTTACATGAGCGTACATAGTCGTACTAAACTTTTATTAAACTTTGCGCGTATGGTCCCGGGCCGGTCTGACCAACCGAGCCTGACAAAGACACGCAAACAAAGACGTGTCTTTCTCTCCAACCATCATCGGTGCCTCTGATCCGCCACTCGAGTTTTTCTGCGCAACCCGAATTATATTCTCGAGAAAGCTCAATAAAACTCTTGACACGGAGTACTCGACTCACACATCAACCTGATTTGCAGCAATCGGCGACAGCGACGAGAAACTGTCTCTTCCACTCTATCCGAGAGATTATGTGCTGCTAGCGGACACTGTGAATGGTAAATTTGCATTTCCATTGCCGCATGACATGACGGAATTAATGATGTAGATATGACGCGTCTAGCTGCCCAGCCAAGACGTTTCATTGCCATTCTTGACTCATGGATCGACAGGCCATGTATGTTCAGTAGTTGACGTTAATTCTTTGAACTTACCTTATAAAAATCTCCAGCGGCCACGTGTATACGCCCTGGTGTTCTATTCTAAGGACTGCCTCTGTTGTGTTGCCCGGAATTTGTTACACCTTACTTGTATCGATATCTTTGAATGCTCATAGGAATAAGATGTTTTCTTCTTAATGGCTGTGGACGCTGCCAGTATGTTGGCTTTCACGCTAGGCGAGAACAGTGAAGCCTTACTGCTAGAGTCGATGCACAGTATTTCTCTTCCAGGAAATATTTGTCTTGGAACAGCGCAGTATTACGTGTCAATCTCCTTTAATACACTCCCTTGGACTCACCGTTGCGGACAGGATGTGTTGCTCGGACTACAATTTTTCTGCGACTCCCTCAATGATTCTCCGTCGCTGCCCGAACTCCCATCATCGCTCAATCTAACTCGCTACTCTAAGCATGAAGAATTGCGTTTAAGCGGGTCTTCTTGAGCAGTATTTGGTCAAAACCTTGAACGAAGGTCTGGTCTCTTACGTTGTCTTCGTTTTTTGACTGACGTGCCATTTGTATAGATGTGCGGAACGTTAGATACTGGACTAGATATCAAGATATCTGCCAGAAAGCTGGAACCAGTATTTTCGGCGTTGGCAGCAGCTGGGCATACGGCCATAGTCTTCCAGCAGTGTCAGTCATGCAATCATCGTCAGGGAGCGGTGCGAGAGAATTTTATGCATTAGCGAAACTGAGCGCACGGACATACTCTTCTGCGTGCGCCCGATGTTGTTCATGTGCTTTTCCCCCGCATACATGAACCTTATTGCTCGCCAGTAGTCCAAAATCATTACTGGCTGTGTCGTACACAGTCAGGAAATTTGGCCATACGTGCAATGAGACTTACTCCAGTGCTTTAAATTACGATAATGCCAGCATCGGTAGCTTGCTCACTCACTATCGGTGGACAACAATCTCTGTATCCGGGTTCGTCGACGATCTATCATTAACATTAACATCAGCGACATCGATGATAATAAAGCCGATCCCCTTCAAAGCTCGTAGACGATCTGCGGACAGGAGAGGAAAGAAGGAAGGAAGGGATGGAGCGGAAGAGAGGCTTTTTTGGGTACGCTGTCTGAGTCAGCATACACCCCTGTTCAATGTTCGCGAATGATCATGGTAGTTCTTTCTCCTTGTCCTCTGTTCCGTAATCTGACAGCCGACGTTGACAGTGATTGCAACATTCCCTTCGTTGATAAACAACAAGACACTAGAGCCCATTTTCATTGAGCTGCGAGCGTAATTGGAAGGGGACGACAGGGCCAATGAAAGCGACGTCCTTTGGCATTAACGGTTTGTTTGCATCTTCTCCTCTTTCGTGATGGATTCCTCTCATCCGCTTTGAACCTTAACAAACTCACAGAAGCGACATAGCCCCCTGTTTGCGCGCAGACCTCCATCGTCTCGACATCCCAATTAACAGGGTTCTTGATACGAGCAGTGACGAGAGAGCATTCTCAATGAGGCAGTACTTAATCAGAGTCGAGCATGTAATTGCTTCAATCTCAGGCCTCATTATTTGACTGATTCAACAAAGAATAACTGTACTTATTTGAAGTCCAAGTCCCCTGAGTTTCGCTTCTTTCAGCTGAGCGAAATACTGACAATTTTTCAAACTTCGTATCCTCTCTCAGTCACCCGACTACCCAGCCAGATACTACTCGGTAAACGACCGTCATCATCGCAAGTATGAGTGTATACGATCCGTCAGGTATTGGGTATTCGTGGTGAGCCACAATTTTCAATTTGTCTGCTATCCCATTCACCAATCACGATTCACCCCGAAAGAAAAAATCACCTTCAATCCACGACCACATCCGTCATGTGGGGCCTCGTCTCACTGAGATTTATTATCGACTATATTCATCTCTTGCCCATTCCCCGAATACTATTACCTACGAGCGACGCTGCGAGATCTACCAAGCACGTTGGGCGCGTGCGGCGAACGAACTTCATCCTTAGCGTCATGTACGGCAACCGCGGACTACTCATACTTTCTCCGCTGAGATATGGTCTTATAAGGTGTATCTGTCTCTAATAAACTCCTTCAGTGACGCTCAGACCGGGTTCATCTCGTTTTACCAGTGTCCTCGCCGGAAAGACCAACGAGAAGGAGAAGGTCTAGTATTCCCCTAGAATTACGCTAAGCTCGTGACTGGAGTCCTTACCTGCCATTTACCAGAATGCGAGGAAAGACAACCATCAACGATATCGAATTTGGATCTTGGCTGCCTGGAACTCTCCGACATGAGCTCAAACTTCCTTCATCTCTCCTTAGTCTTAGTCGTTGGTGTCTGATTTCGTGGAAAACCGGTCGGCCTTCAACGTTGTCAACTCTTGCTAAGCATATGTCTATTCCGTAGGTGATCGTCTTGCGTAAAGAAATATTTCCAAGCGTCTTGATCTCCTTAGACTCTTTCAGCGGGAGGCTCAAAGAAAATCAAAGGAACGATAACAAAGAAAACTTGAGAAAAATTGTCAAATTCACACTCATCTTGGTGTTAGAGTCAGATGCGTCACCGATGAGCCGTTTAACACGCAGTTTGGAAGGAACCTTCGGCTCGGGCTTGTTCTTGGAAGACTTGGGCTGAACTTGGTCCTTCTTCGCCTAGGCCTTTATTTCGTCTTTGGGGGCTTAGCCTTGGTTCCCTTCTGCACAGGGGCGACGTAGACTTCAGGCAAAGTGGCATCTGGACCCAAGAGCATCGTATGTGAGTCATAAACGAGGAAGATCAGAATAGAGTTTCTTGAAGAATGGAACGAACACACGACTTTGCTTTCCTTTATGATTAGCGCCCACTCGCCCCACTCCTCAGAGTATGCGTGAGCGGATAATTGGTTGACCAAGTCTACCACGATTTCAAGGACATTGCGTACGAAAGGCGCGTCAAGCAAGTGAATGTCTAGGCATGGCTTAGACATGTATTGAGGAAGGACTGGGCGCCTAGTCGAAGAATACTTCTATGACGCGATGTAAAGACAGGAAATAAGACGATTATCTTGTGAAGGCTGACGTTTCCTGCGCAGATGACATTAGCATCGTCACAGTGAAAGAGCTTCTAAAAAACAATATACCAGCTGCGTCACGAAAGTAGTCAACAGGTCTACCTCTGCCCAGATTGGGGGTCAGAAGTAAAAAAGGGGCCGAAACACTGGAAATCGACGGCCGTAATACATCCATGGCTACGCGGATCAGTGAATACATAAACAGATGAAGAGAAAGGTACACACGTTCTTCCTGGTAGTTTGACCGTTGGATAATCCTTCCGCACTGGTTTGGATGACCCCATAAGATCATCGGTGCAGACAGATGGGTTAGAATGACAATTTATTTGTTCTATTGAACAGCTAGGAAAGGACGTCAGAGAAATACCGACCGGAATAAGCACGACACACCTGGTCAGCTCCGAAAGTGACCACTGACCAGGTTCACAACTCAACGCGAATTCTCTGTAAGCATCATCGTGCATGTTTGCTACTACATCCGCTATAGGTCAAGGCCCCACAATGATGCAGCGGGGGAGCTGGGACGCGAGATTTCAGCTCTCCTCTAGTCTTCTCGTTGACTTACTGAGGATATACATGGTCTAGGCCGCCCTCTCGATAGCTGCCGAATCCGAACCGACTGTCCAGGCCGCAAATCAACTTAGGTGAGTCAATATGAGGACGGCAAGCAGACACCGTGGTATTCATGCACGAAAAACGTCGATCGGGCCAGGAGAATTATGCGTTTGCGTGGTGCGTTTATGCGTTCTGGTGCGTTTCGTGCGTTGGGGAATTGTGCGTTTCGTGCGTTTCGTGCATTTTAAGTTTGACTAGTAGTGAAATTAAACTGCTGTAGAGGCATTTAAAGTCGACCAGAATCACGTATATATATCATAACTCACATTATAATGAGACTGGTCCTTGTAGCATTCATTAGTACCTCAGAAAACGCCCTGGATGCTGTTCTGTAAGGATAAGTCAGCACATATCTTGAACGCATCTCGCATATAAAGTCAATATAGAAAACGCACCTCGCAAATCTTCACGCATGCGTTGTTGAACACAACGCACGCGTTGGGACAAAAAACGCATGCGTTCAAGATCAAACGCATTGACGCAGGTGACTGTGACCTATTTGTGACACATGCGTTCGGTGCGTTAGCGTGCATTCAACTGTAGTTCAACCACACAATTGTGTCTCCTATTACTTCTGGCTTATAGAAGATCATTTTATACTACTTGTTACCGCTAAAACGGCCTAGAAAAATTGTCTACTTGAACAGGAGCATCATCTATATTTGACATCAGTACTCTAAGTTTTCTTGTTTCGGGCTCGCTTGGCTGGGTGTCTAATCACTTTAAGATCAATGTACGTTCCTCATTGGGAAGCTTCATTGTTGTAGGGAACGGGTAGCCAGATCGGCTGTGGCGACACCTAGCAACAGAAATACAATAACAAGAAAAAAATACAAGAAAACGCACCTCTGTCACGCACGCAAACGCATCAAATGCACCCACGCGTTTTTTTCCCACGCATGCCCAAAAACACACACGCACTCAAATTAACGCACATGCATGTCGATTTAACGCAAACGCACCGAACGCACGAACGCAAACGCACACGCAAAATTCACCGTGCCCACGTCGATCCAAGTCCGCTTCAAGCAATGTCTTTTTTTATGATCACCACTCAGTCGACAACTGTGCCGATATTAGAATTCCTCCAACGTTTGAGAGGTCATGCACATCGGGGACTGTGACAACGTCCTATCCAAGCACCACCTCATGAGAACATGAGTGAAAGGAACCGCACAAGGAAAACTCACCTTCATTGGTTGGTTAGGGTGACAGAGTACGAGGCGCAGAGAGAGAGGATGATGGCTAGAGGACAAAAATGGCGAAAGCGACGGTAATCAAAACGCAACAATTCAATCGGAGTGCCACGGGCCGGACTCACTGTAGTCGCCATCAACTTCGATTTTTGGTACTTCCTCGATCCTCCAAGACGCCGTATCTTGACCGTTTAGTCTTGTATTCCCCCACTCTCGTGCTCTGATGCTTCTGGTTTACTCTTTTTCTACTACGACTTAGGTCATATTTCCTGGACAGCGAATTCTGACAGCTCCGACAAGAAATCCACTGTCACGGCTAGTAATAATGCAGGGAGCAAAGGGAGTATGATCCCATCATCATCTGGATCCATAATTGGTCGGACTATATTCAGATGAGGCGGGTAACCACAGATTTGAGATTATGATGTTTAACCAACACGTTCTTCATATTTACTGACATGCACCATCAAATATCCTTGCTTCCAGCTTGAACGAGACGAGGGACATTTATAATATTAATGAATATGAATGACGGGTATGCTTACCGGTATTTGTTTGATAAAGTCCACTCAGAAGTACTACCGAACGTAGTCACGGTAAAGTAAGCGCTCTTCTCTTCTCTGCGAAGGATCGTTGCTCATAAAGCAGCTTGCTTTGATAGCGGTGGATATTAAGTGGTGCGCGGTTCTCGGCTGATCTCTGCCCTGCCTACAAACACGAGTTATTCGATGTCTGCACCATATCTTCCTATACTACCTTTCTCTATTGTCACCCCAAGAACCTCGAGGCAACAATCGAGATACGTGGATCTCATTTCGTTGTTGCTTTTATCTGCACCCACACGAGACATCGTTTGCAAATTCAGCTAGGAAACCGCTGGTACCACGGTTCAGTAAGTGACTGCGAAAGGTGCAGAATAGTAGCTTTGCCCACGAACGATGAGGCCATCCGCTGTCCAATAGAAGATGAAAGATACGCATCGTTCGTTTAATTCAAGGATGATCGATGGAGAGTCGAGAGTTGCGATATTGTTTCTGTATCCTTTGACGTTGACCGTAAGTTTCTCCATGGTTGTAGGAAGAGCTGTCTAAATGATGTAGTACATGAATACGTAATCACTACCATCATTCGCCGTCCTATCCAAGCACAACCAGACATGTTATAAAGAAGTTTTGAATCTAAATACTTCAACAAAGAAATATTTCAACACATCTATCGAGTTCAAGGGAATAAAGATCTACTTCATCATCTGCGGAACAGAACACCGACCATTTCTCAAACTTTCCGTCTTGTCTTATCTTCCCGACTACCCAGCGATCTGGATCAAGCATTCTGCCCTGGCTGCCGAGGAGTGTATAGATGCCGTCGGGTATTGGGTGCACGTGGTCAGCAATGATCTTTAAGGTGCGGGGTGCTCCGTTGTCATCGTTGAAGTCTACTTCTCCTTGTCGAGGCGTCGGTTCATTTGGTACCTCGCCCAAGCCACGCACATTTGCCGACTTGATACAGTAACCAATGTAAGAGTCCATATCCAGATCCTTCGTCGGAAACATGTTGTCTATGAAATGATACCGAGGGAACACAATTCTCTGCGACATCACTTGCAGCCATGATGGTCTCCAACATTTCTTTCCATCCCCTGGCTCAGGGTAGTGGAAGAGCAACTGCGTCTGGTATTGAAACCTCATAACATCCATGAGCACTTCCCATGCTTCTTCCGGAGATTGCTTAGGGTCGTATATTGGGATGACAAATGGACGGAGAGGGTATACTAATCCGGCGATTTTGTCCAATGGCTTTGTTGATACCCGATTCCGCATATCCGACACATAGTGAAGAACCGACGTGAATCCTGGCCTCTTCTGCAATGATTTCAGTTCTTCGTCGAACCTCCTTTGAATCTGGGTGTCCACGACATCTTTACCAGTAACCCCTGCAATGATCGGGAATATCACCATCTCCTGCAGCGTCCATGCACGTCGGAACCAACACCGGTCACTCTCAAAGTAGCCCGGTGTCAAATGCAGTGGCCGACCTAGACCATTGAAGTAGTATACCCCACGATCAGCATGCTCATATACTGACCCGATCGTGGGCACGTCCAGCTCCCACTCCTTCAACCGCAGATGCTCGTTGTTCCCACCCTCCTGTCTCAAACATAGCACATCCAGCCATACATACTCTGCTTCAATGCATCGCTCCCACCTTCGCCTTATGTTCAACATTTCGATGCGGATCAGATCAAGGTTGGCATCTTTTGGCATGGGCACGGGCCACTCGCATCCGTTGATGGAGGTCATCACATCCACCCAGGCATGTGATATCGCCCACGGTTCACCCTCCGCAAGCCAGGATCGCACCCAGCATGGCACGACCCGGTTAGCACGCAGGTCCCACACCCGGCGAGGAGGCACATGGCGGTTGGTGATCTTGCCATCCATGAGCACATTTCGTCGCATTTCCTTATCTTCCGCTTCCTGGGTGCGTAATTTATGCACAATTTTCAGGATTTCATCCCAATATGGCCATAAATAAGCATATGCAGTTCCAAAGTCGACATTTTGGGTGATATAGGGTTCAAGAATCGAATTTACTGAGTCCAAATTGTACGACGTCCCGAGCGCAGTGTTGAGCTCCTTTAACATTCCATTGACGCCGAGATCGATACAGAGTGTCCGCCAGAGACGATGATATGACCTTTGTCCCCGTGAAGGTCCTTTGATTTAACACTGGAATCGTTGATTCGTCTAGGCCGGTCTCAGTGAGCGATGTGAGAGTGACCTCGAGGGGTGTCGCAATCTGTAATACGTTATTCCCTGCTTCCACGGAAGTGTCACTTTATCCTTACCCGCCCGTATGTGTCGTATCCAGAGCTACAATCTTCTTCGTCTTCATAATCCGATGCTTGCTCCCAAAGACCATCAGATTTTCCTTCTAGTAACAGCAGAATGAGGAAGCGGAACATTGAGCCCAAGGCCATCGCACGTACTAGTATCCACATCCGGCGGAGATTCTTGTAAATCCATCATTGTACTGAGAGAGTTTGGTCGTGCTGTAGAGGACGATGGCAATATTGTCCACTATTAGTCACCAATGTTCGGACATGCAGCACGTAACATCCGTCACCGAGCTGTCAAAGGGATATGCCCAAGCATGACGTGCATCTGCCGCGCAAGCACTGCAGTATCTGAAAGCACACTTAGTGTCCATTTTCTCTCATTCTTTAGCGTAGCTCATTGATCACTCTCGTTGATTCGATAGAGCTTTCTATTTTTGGCGCACCCACCCTGGACAGTATCATTCGGACAAGTACTATATAAATTTGGACATTATCGGACTCCAGAGCGTAACATGGACTCTTAGGACTATTATCTGGACTATGTTTACATACTATCATGCCGTCCAAATGTCTCCCCCTCTTTGTCGACCCTTTCACATGCCGTCATCCAACCTCGCCCATTCGTCAGGGCAGCCAAGTAATGAGAATACAAAGAGCCTTGAAGCCGCTCAACTTTCTGCGGGTTAGTGCTGAACGGAATTCATGCTCGGTTCCAGTTTCAAGAATGATAGCCGATCCTCATGCGGGGCCAGTATGATTGGAGAGGAAATAGCGAGGCAACAGTGGAAGCTCGGTATCGGTCAGGAGAATTAGGCTTGACAGCTCGGGTTTCGCTCTCAAAGACTAGCAAGGCGGACAGGATAAAGTTCGCGGGCGTCATAGATTCGAAGAGCGTAAGGGCCGCAGAAAACATAGCGTCTTTGACCGAAGAAAATAAAGGACCGTTGAAGGTCAACAGTAATTGAAGGACCTGGTACCCAAGATGGAACTGACCATCATCCACACGGTTTCCGAGGTCTTACGAGAGGATGTCAATTAGAATCATTGACCTTCGTCTTCCCTGTGGGAAAGATAGAAGCACCATAAATTGTTTCCGCTACATGAAATACAGGGAATCGTCCCAATGTAACTTGACGGAAAGAATTACTCTCAAAAACTACAACAATATCCATGTCAGATTACGGCATAGAACCGGAGATTGCAATAATCACCAATTCGCCACTCCTCGACCTAGGATAACGCGAGCAGTAGAATAGGAGGCTGTAGTCGCAGTATAGAACTAATGTGCATTTTTTGTATGGTGTCGTGCTAGTGAGAGCCGATTGCGTATTGAGCTGTGAAGTGGACGTTGCCTGGAAAGCTGACAGAACTGATGAGTACATAAACAAGTGGACAGCAAGGCACGCACGTCCTTGCTGGAAGCTTGACCGTTAAACAATCTTGAACCGTAAGCACATTTCGGTGGCTTGCTCCAAAAAATTAGAGGATTCAATGGGATTACGTTGACAGGCGTCATGGATTCGAGGGACGAGAGCCATACAAAGCATAGCGTATTTCATCAAAGAAAATACAGGACCGATGAAGTCAAGAGTAAGCGAAGGAGCTGGCGCCGGTCAAAGGTAGAAAATAAAACGATCCATCTTCTGTGCAGTTTCCGAGGCTGTATTGGAGGGTGCCAATTAGAATCAATGATCTTTGTCTTTCGAGTGGGAAAAGCTAGAAGCATCATATACTATTCCCGCTACGCGAAATACAATGATTCGTCTGATTGTAACTTGACGGAAACACTCCCGATATCTAAAACAATACCCACATGTCAGGTCACGATGTGGAACGGGAGACAAGATTACTTACCAAGCCGCGGCTCTTCAACCGAGGATAATGAGAGCAGTAAAATCGGACGTTGTGGTCGCAGCGTATAATTAGCGTACATTGTTTGTACAAGTAGCATCCCACCGTTTGATGTATTGAATCATGATGGTGATGGCGAATTGAGTATTGAGCGATTCTGCCGTTATTGCCTGCGAAGCTGATGTTAACTCTGTGTGTGCATTGACAACGTTACAGAGTGCCGGGGACTTGCGGCGACAATATGGCAATTCTACGTGGCAACGACTACTGGGACAAGAAGTTTAACAAGGTCCGTAGGGAAATGAGTATTACACACGATTTGTCTGCTAGTTTCATCATATCATGTCACCCAAAATTGATGGGATAACCGCATTGTCTTCGAGAGACCGTGAGATTGAGCCTTGCGCAGTCTCAGCGAGACGAGTCTGAAGAACGATCAATCTTTGAGGTAAGGAAGGGAACAAAATGAAAAAGTAAGGACGCGCCTAGGTTTCCTACGACCTGGATCCGTCCAATTCAGTAATTCCATTCAACTAACCCAAAGATACACCGACCGTGAACATCCACATGCAAGTTTGGTATCTCTTCGACAACCAGTCAAGGCGGCACACACTGACTGGACGAATCACTTACGGAGGCGGCGTTTCTTCGCGAGGGATCCGACCGATCTATGGAGTCTTGAAGATGGGACCGAGAACGAGACGAACTACGTACAGTTTTCACTCGCCTGTTAAATGACAGTGGATGTGATTAAGGGGGATACATGGTCCAATCGCGCCGTGATGGCTGCTTGAACGTTCCAAGACGTCTGTGTAACGGAGCTAGACGAGTTAGGCGACTTGTACAGAGTAGGACAAACAGACATACCATAGTTTACCAAAGTTATTTCACACGCACCGCTTCGTCCTAGGTCGCAAATGTCGCCTTCATTCTTCAAAGTTCAAAACTATTGCCGATCCTCAGCGTCAAGAGTACCTTGGCGTAGCCCTACATTGGAACAAATGAGAGATACGAGTTGGGTGAAGAAAAGCACTGACAGGATCGACGACCATGATATGGAAATGGCTGCGGGATCTGATGAGGACATAAATAAGTGGATGGCAAGGCACGCACATCCTTCCTGACAGCTTGCCCGTTGACCGACCCTTCCGAACCGGTCTGGGTAACCATGCAAGATCTCCGGTAGAGAGAGACGAGTTATAAAGATGATATATTTGTTCTTCTGAGCAGCTAGGGAAGAACGTCAGAGCAACAACGAAAGAATGAGCACCACGCACCACGATGACTCGCGAAAAAACCAGATCCATAATCCCATCCCGATTTCCTCTTAGCATCTCTGTCGGTTTTATATCTTATTCTCCATGAATCAAGGCCCCGCACCATGGTCAAAAAGAGATGGCGCTCCGCGAACACTACTATGACGCTTCGGTTATTGTCTCGTCACCTCGCTGGTCAATCACAGTGTCGCGCACCATGGTATCATCCTGTCAAAGCACTAAACCATCAGAAAACGAACAATAAGAGTCGCAAAAGCAAGCTCACCTTGATTGGCTGGTAGGCGTGATGTTAAACGAGGTGCATGAGAGCGAGAGCTACAAGAACCAACAAAACGGCAATAACCGAGTCGGACTGCGGGCCGTGGGCCGGACTCGTTGCAATTGCATCCACTTTCGATCTTGGCCCTGATCTACGTAGTACGGCTTATCTTCCTCCTTCCTTTAAGGCGCCATCTCTTGCCATTTAGCCTTTCCTCACATCACCGTAATAATGGCATGCTCCTGATTTCCTCTTCTTCTGTTGCGACTCAAGTCATAATTCGAGGACAACGATTTACCAATGGCAACAAATTTACAAGGGCATTCACTCAAGAAACCCTCCTTCAACAGAGCCCAACCCTACACGGGGAAAATATTACGAGAAAAACAGAGTGTGGAAATCTATCGCTGTCTGGCTCTAGATTTGGAATGACCATAATCGTATGAGGTGCATAACTACTGCTTTGATATCATGATGCTTGACTAACGGGTCTTGATATCTACAGACGTACACCGTCAAGGCAAGATAGGCCCTTAGCATTTAGATAACATATCGGGCTCTCGAATAAGATTGTAAAGGTGGGCAACTCTATTCTTTGGACAGTCACCATATCTGACCAGAGCAAATAAACGTAGTCCCTATCCAATTACTCTTCGCGCTGTAGGTGTTACGTTGTGTCTATGTGTGACATATCTTGTAATTGACAAGAGAATACCTGAAAATGAGCTGAGAGATTATAGCCAAGCCAAGACGTTTTTTTATCTTGCACAGATGATGGATAGTTGTTCACCAAGCGCATACCAGATGTTCCGCGCGTTCAGGTTGAACGAGACTAGAGAATCTCCAATCTTAAATAGTATAAATTACAGGTATGCTTCTCCGGTATTAGTTTGATGACATACTCATCTACGGCTGACAGAACACAGACTGTAGTCCACTCGGAAGTAGTACCGAGCGAGGTAAAGTAAGCTCAGTTCTCTTCTCTGTCCAGGCTCGTTGCTCATGGAGCATCTTACTTTGATAGCGGTCGATATTGAGCGGTGCAAGGATATTGGTACATCTCCGTCCCACCAGCAAGCATGAGTTATTCGGTGTGTCCACCATATTTGTCATCGCAAGAATCTCGGGGCAGGATATACGTGTGCGATGCCAGTCTTGCTTTATCTGCCAACACCCGAGACATCATTCACAGGTTTGACTAAGAAACTACCGCCATCACTATTCGGTACGCGACCGCAAAATGCGTGAATTGGCAACTGAGCAGCTTCCGCTAGGAACAATGAGCCCATCCGTCGTCGAAAAGAGAATGAATTGTTGGTTCATTTCAAGGACAATGGGTTCAGAATGACCACATTAGTTCTTTATCATTTGATGTCGACCATATTTTTGCAATCTTGTTCTCTCCATAGTTTTAGAAATAGCAGTCCAAATTATGCAGTACACAAACATGTAAAACTACTATTATACGCTGTCCTATCCGACGACAATCGCACACATTTTGAATATGGTTTGAATACAAATACTTCAAAGAAGAAATGTTCTGGCTTGGCTATGAAGTGCGAGATCACGAACAGAGGCTTCACCGCCTGCTGAATAGGTCATGGACAGTTTTTCAAACCTCCCATCCTGTCTTATCCGCCCAACTACCCAGTGATACTGGTATGGTGAACAACTGGTGCATCCGAGGAGTATATAGAAGCTGTCGGGTACTGGGTACGTGTGGTCAGCGACATTTTTTAATGTTTGCGGTGCACCATACTAGGCATCATTGACGTCGACTTCCCCATGTAGAGGCGTCGGTTTGTTTGGCACCTCATCCAAACCCCGCACATTCCCAGACTGGAAAAAGTCGCCCATACGATAGTCGATATGTGTATCCTTCATCCTATAAATCGAGCACGGGAACCAATTCCACAAAGGTGCCACAATTGTATTTGACATTGCTTGTTCCCATGACAGTCTCCAACGTTTCCTCTCTCAGGGTACAAGAAGAGCGACTGCACCCGAAATCTTGGCCTCATAACATCCACGAGCACTTCCCATGCATCTGCTGCAGATTGTTTAGCATTGTATAGTGGGATAATGTTTGGCCTGAGAAGGTAAACTACTTCCGCAACTTTATCCAATAACTTCGTTGATACCCGATTCCGCATCTCGGTCAAAAAGCCGAGAATTGATGGGTTCCGTATACGCATGCGCTGCAGTGGTTCCAGTTGTTCCTGGAACATCCTTTGAACATGTTTGTCCATAGCATATTTTCCAGTCTCCCCCCTAAAGATCGGATTTGCGGTCATCTCCTGCAGTGTCTATGCACGTCGGAACCAACAGCGGTCATTCTGAAAGTAACCTGGTGTCAAATGCAGTGGCCGACCTAGACCGTTGAAGTAGCATAGCATGTATGAATGTTCCTGGTACACCGCCCCGATGGTGGGCATATCCAGTTTCCACTCCTCCAAGCGCAGATGCTCAGCCTTCCCACCTTCCTGGTGTAAACACAAAACATCCAGCCAGACATACTCTGCTTCAAGGGCTGTGGTCCGGTTCCACATTGACATCGCGTTCAGCATTTCAATGCGGATAAGATCTAGGTTGGCGTCCTTCGGTATGGGTACGGGCCACTCGCCTCCGTTGATAGACGTCATCACATACACGAGGTTCTTGTCATCCACCCATGCGTGTGATATTGCCCACGGTACACGTCAGGCAACCCAGTAGGGCACGACCCGGTCAGCATACAGAACCCACACCCTTGCATCCCACGTTGTGATTCTGCCATCAGCGAGCATGTTTCATCTTATATTCTTGTTCTTCTCTTCCCGGGTGATTAATTCATGCTCCATTGTGGGGATATCATGCCAATAAGGGCGCAGATATGCATGGTCGGCTTCAAAGTCAACATTTTGGGCAATATAGGACTCGAGAATTCAGATTACGCAGTCGAAAGGCTACGATGTGCCGAGCGTGCTATTGAGCTCCTCTCACGCCCATCGACACCGAGATTGGCGCAAAGATTGTTGGCCAGGGCCGATGGTATCACGGTTGTACCCATGTAAGATCTTTCCTTTAATACTGGAATCGTCGAACCCTCTTGGCAGATCTTAGTGAGCAATGTGAGAGTCACATGTTTGGGTAACAGCAGAATGAGGCCACGAAGCATGAAACCCAAGACAATCCCACATAGTGGTGACCATAGCCGACGTAGTTCTTCCAGATGTATCATTGCATGAAGAGAGCTTAGTCGTGCTGTACAGGAAGGGGCGAAGTTGCCAACTGGTCTTCGGACCTTTAATGCATGACACCCATTATTGGGGCTGTGACAAGACTATGACCAAGGACAGGCGCAAATGAACGAACTCCAGGTCAAATACAACGGCGAAAAACCCCAGGGATATAATTTTTTTAAAAGTGACCTCTCACATGTGGGAAAGGATGGGCATATTTGCAGAGTTTGAAGTGTGTACCCGTCAGAGTGATGAGACAAAGAGACTCTGTATCATTGGAGGAACAAGTGTGCCAAGTAAAGGTAGCATATCTGTTGACAGAAACAAGGGGACGCTCAGTATTGCAAAGAATATGAACATCGTGTAGAGCAGCTCCACTCTGTGTGGGAACGATTGATTAGCGCTGAATATAATTGGTACTATGTCGAAGTCCTCGGAAATGATGCTGTACAGTTCCCATATCATTGGTTCTAATGTTGTGGAAAGACGGAAATAGCGAGGGGACATTGGACGGCTGAGATTTATGGCGGTCAGGTTGATTTAAATTTAGACAAGGTAGTCTCGTTTGACAGCTAGGGAGATGGAGATCGGGCAATGCCGAATCAATCGTTCAAGATGTGGATACCGTACACCCATGTCGGGAAAGTAGAACGAAGAGCAGGGAGAGGTTTCCCTTGACTACTTCATTTTCGAAATTTAGCCTCTCGCATGTGGGTATATCGTATCAGGTGGATATAAGATCAAGATTCATCAGTAGGCCAAGCTCGCCGAGTCCGACCTCCCTTGATGAAGAACACGGCAGATAGACAAGGCCACGGCAATGTCTGAGGGTGTCGGTGGTGATGAGATGGTCAAATAGCCACTAACCATGGTCGAGCGCACACTTTCCGAGACCATAGGACAGTGCGCCGGTTATTGTTTTTGTTAGCCGAGCAGGAAAAGACAGACGTGTAATGAATTCATCTCGGTAAATGGAAGAGATCAAAGTACCGAATCATAACTTGCGGTTGAGAAGAAATGCTGCATATATCCATTAGTCGATGTATCGCGCACGAATACACTGATGACTGATCAAGGAGCGTCTGCTGAACTCGGCACGGCCTATTTGCTCCTCGAACGTCTGTATGTTGAGCCTGTCTCCGTGACACCTTCCAGAACAACATGATTGTTCTCGCACATAGTTGTCAATGGGAATCGTGACGCCAAGTAGTGATATCTACCGTCCAATAGGAAATGCAAGATACATCTTGTTTGTTCAATTCAAGAATGAAGGGTCGAGAGTTACAATATTATTTCTGTATCTTTCGAGTTTCGACAATAATCCTATCTTCACAATCATAGTTGTAGAAAGAGCTGTCTTAATGATGTAGTACATGTACATGTAATCACTAGGACCTGGCCGTTCCTTATTGGGACCTGGCGCTGGCAACACCACCATCATTCGCTGTTCTGTCCAACCACAATCAGACATGTTATACATAAGCTTTGAATGCAAATACTTCAACAAAGAAATATTTCGACATCTCTATCAAGTTTAAGGGAATAAAGATGTACTGCATCATCTGCGGAACAGAACACGGACAATTTCTCAAATTTCCCATCTTGTCTTATCTGCCCAACTACAAAGCGATCAGGATCTGAATGTCCGCCATCGCAGCCGAGGAGTGTATAGACACCATCAGGTATTGGGTGCATGTGGTCAGCAATGATTTTTAAGGTGTGGGGTGCTCCGTTGTCATCATTGATATCTACTTCACCTTTTCGAGGCATAGGTTCATTTGGTACCTCACTCAATCCATGCACATTTGCGGACTTGATACAGTAGCTCCTCTTGATCTCGTATCCCGAATAAAACTGACGCACCACAATTCTGTTCGACGTCACTTGCTGCCATGATGGTCTCCAACGTTTCTTTCCATCTCCTGGCTCAGGGTAGAGGAAGAGCAACTGCGCCTGGTATTTAGACCCCATAACATCCATGAGTACTTCCCATGCTTCTGCCGGAGATTGATTAGCGTCGTATATCGGGATGACGTCTGGATAGAGAGGGTATACTAATCCCGCGACTTTATCCAACGGCTTTGTTGATACTCGATCCTGCATATCTGACACAGAGTGAAGAATTGATGTGGATTCTGGCATCCTCTGCAATGATTTCAGTTCTTCATCGAACCTCCTTTGAACCTGCGTGTCCACGACAACGTTGCCAGTGACCCCTGCAATGATCGGAGACATTGTCATCTCCTGCAGCATCCATGCATGTCGGAACCAACACCGGTCACTCTCAAAGTACCCCGGTGTCAAATGCAGTGGCCGACCTAGACCGTTGAGGTAGTATACCACACGTGTATATGCACGCTCATACACTGCCCTGATGGTGGGCACGTCCAGCTTCCACTCGTCCAAGCGCAGATGCTCGTTCTTTCCACCTTCCTGTCACAAACACAGAACATCAAGCCATACATACTCTGCTTGAAGGAACCACCATGACCTCATGTTCAACATTTCAATGTGTATGAGATCAAGGTTGACATCCTTTGGCATCGGCACGGGCCACTCGCCTCCGTTAATAGGCGTCATCACATCCACACGCTCCTTCTCATCCACCCAAGCATGTGATATCGCCCATGGTTCACCCCCCACAACCCAGTACGGCACCACCCGGTTAGCATGCAGATCCCACACCCGCCTAGGGTGCACATGTCGCGTTGTGATCCTGCCATCAGCAAGTACGTTTAGGCGCATCTTTCTGTCTTCCACTTCACCAACAAGCACATTCCGTCGCATTTCCTCATTGTTCTCTTCTGATATGCTTAATTTGGGTACAGGTAGATGGATATGACACCAATTCCAGCACAAATAAGCATATGCAGTTCCAAAGTCGACATTTTGGGCAATGTAGGGATTAAGAATCGAGATTACAAAGTCCAATTTGTACGACGTCCCGAGCGCGGTGTTGAGCTCCTTTAACGCTCCATTGATGCCTAAATCGGCACAGAGAGTGTCAGCCAGAGCCGATGGTATGGCCTTTCTTCCTGTGTAAGACCGTTGCTTCAACACTGGGATTGTCGGTTCGTCTTGGCCAGTCTCAGTGAGCGACGTGAGAGTGACCAGGGGCAGAGTTGTATTCTGCAATACATTACTCCCTGCTTCCACAGAGGTGTTACTTTATGCTTACCTCCTGGTCTGTGCTGTATCCAGAGCTACTATCTTCTTCGTCTTCATAATCCGACACTTGTTCCGAAAGACCATCAGAGTCTTCATCTTCATAATACGACCCTTGCTTCAAAAGACCATCAGATTCTTCGTCTTCATAATCCGACGCTTGTTCTGAAAGACCATCAGATTCTTCATCTAGTAACAGCGGAATGAGGCGAAGCATTGCACCCAAGACAAACCCACATACCAGAGTACATATCCCTTGTAAGCTCTTGAAAATCCATCGTTATAAGAGGAGTGCTTAGTTGTGCTGTAGAGGAATAAGCGAACATTGCTCACTACTGTTATGACCTTTAACAAGTTGACACCCATTATTGGCGCTGTGAAAAGGCTATGCCCAAGGATAACGCCGAGATTAACAGCAGATTAAGAATACGAATCATCATGTACATGTCCGTGAGTCTCATTCACACTATTTATTTGCTCACTTGCGCTGGGTCAACAGTGATGCTCTCAGGTCATCAATTTTGCCTTTCGCTGTCAAAACAGACGAACCCTTGACAGAGGTCCCTAGCCAGCGTGGGAGCCATGAGCACAATTCGGAGAGCTTATTAGCACCAAAAATTACATGCACTGTCCGTCGTGCGAAGATCTTCGATTCAGGTTTTCCTATTCGAAGCAGTCTCATGAGTCTATGCAGCATCGAACGAAGCGAGTTTGGAAAAGCACCCAAGACGAGGATGCAAAGTTGGTTTAAAGATGTTCCGTTGAATAGAATTTATACTTGGTTCCGGCTCCCACCAATGGTGCTCCACCATGCCTAGCGCGCTAAGACAGAAATGGGGAGACGACAGTAGAAGCTCGATATCCGTAGCGGAGACGTTGTCCTAAATAGTAGAGTCCATTGAAGAGTCAAGGGAACTCTGAAGAATAGGCGCAAAATAACATACTCCAGGTCAAGTGCAACGCCTCAAATCCTAGGGATACAACTAGTTTTCAAAAGGTGATCTCTCACACGTGTGAGACGGCAGGAATATATGCAGATTTTGAAGCAAGTACTGATCAGAATGATGAGTTGACGAGACTCTATTTCATTGGAAGGACAAATACATCATGCAAAGGTAGCATATCTGTTGACGGAAACAAAAGGATGCTCTGTGCTACTGAGCACATGGACCCGATGTAGAGCTGCACCGCTCTGTGTGGGAACAGCTGATTGGTTCTGAATACAATTGGTACTGTGTTCAAGTCCTCGGGAATGATGGTGTACAGCTCCCATATCGTTCGCTCCAATATTGTAGCAAGAATAGGCAGGCAATATCGGAAGATTGGTATCCACGCCGGTCAGGTTGATTTAAATTTGGACGAGGTCGTTCCCTTCCATAGCTAGGGAAGCGGACATTGGGCATTTTTGATTCAATCCTTCAAGACGTGGATACCGCATTCGTCTCTCCCCATCTAAGCACTTGGCGATACTCTAGAATGAAGGTTAGAGCGAGGTTTCTATTGATTGCTCGATTTGTGAAATTTACTCTCTCATGTGCGAGTACCATGTCAAATTAGGCTGATTCAAGATCCGGATTCATGAGAAGGCGAAGCTCAAAGATTCTGCCCTCCCTTGATGAAGAACACGGTAGTCCTGAGACGTGCAAAATGTTTTGATGGACAAAATGACAGCAGCATCCGAGGGTGGTGGGAGTGATACAATGGTCAGATACCAACAAACTATGGACAAAGACATTATTTCCAAGACAACAAGATAGGGCGCCGATTACTGTTTTGGTGAGCCGTGTAGAAGAGACAGAAGTACCATAAATTCATCTCAGTAAACTGTAGACAGCAAGATATCAGAGCATCACTTGATGCTGAGACGAAATGCTGCGTATATCCATTAGTCGATTTATCATGCACGGATAGAGCGATGACTGACCAAGAATGTCTGCTGAACTTGGCATGGGTGGCAATGTACGGGCAGGAAGGCAATAAGGAAGCAAGATCAATGCATCTGCAGCAACTGTGCAAGCAAAGGACTACAATCTACTAAATAAATTAGCAGTTAGACGACAGGGAACGAGGATAAACATACGTTATGCTTTGTCAATCCACTCGTATTCCTACACTGCGAGCAAAAGCCGGACATGAGAACTGGATCCTGAAATGTTAAAAGTTATGTCATGCTGCAAATTCACGAAAATGGCATGATCTAGGAAGACAGGAGTCATCAGCCTGGAATCGCAATGAGGGAGAATGACGTACTTCGCATCGATGGGAGTGAAAAGAAAGATGAAGTATACAGTCAAAATATGCTATTCTGCATCAGAAATTCGAGTCGTGACTTCGAAGGGTACTGATTGGGTATTGAAGATCAAAAAGGCTGCTAGTTTAACGATAATCGTGTCTGCGAGCGTGAAGGCTAGCATAGGCCCGTTATGGGCGGACTGGCGTTCACTGCCTCAAAAGAGATTAACTCTACAGTAAGAGTGAAAGTCAAACACGACATACCGGCCGCCCGGAATAACCTAACAATGATTAATCATGATCCTACCCAATCAAATAATTCGCAATCTGTATCCGGCACCCTTTGAAATGAAGAGAAGGTCCAAAGGTTGGGGAAATCGACGACCAATCTGCTGGACTGACGAGTTCGACCACACTGTATGGAGAATTTAATATTCTGGCCTACAATATTAAAATTTATAACTGTATATTAATTTCATATATTACACAAAAGTATTGAAATAATATTTTTAATATTCTTTCCATATTTAGGAATTTTTCAATATTTCTTTGATGTATAGGATTATTGAAACAATGTTAAGAATAATAGTTTGATATCTTGGCCAAGATTCTTGAAAAAATATACAGTTATAGAATTCAATATTTCAGCCAGAAATATTGGATTCTCAATGCAGTGCCATTTCGAAAAGAAAACGAAGTAGTACACATGATCTTCCTGGTAGCTAAGGCTCCAACTAAATATTATATATAACTGTATAAGTATACTCTATATGTATACGCCCCAACGGCAGATGGAGTATAGAGTATACATACAGTATATATATAGTATACAGTACATCATCTAGGAGGCACTATAATTGTCAAATCTGATTGGCACTACGTGGTAAAAACTTTTTCCTCCACATTCCGTGTTCCATCACTCTCCGAGTCACTCCCTTGCTCAGCCTAGGACAACATGACTGCAGCGAAGCGGCAAGTCCGGCAACCGGCAAAGTCCATCCCGGCTCTTATCAAGTGCAGGCAAAACTTACTCTGAGCAGCAAAGGAGTCGGATCTCATTGCCGAAAGGTTTTGAAGGTGCAACTGGAGCCATTTGCACTCCTGAGGACTGCTTTCAGTGGTAGAAGGTCAGTGCATTGTTGAGTTCCTGTTGCGGTGCCTTCAAACAGATTTCAGATCCATATGGGATGTTTCCAACCATAGTATGAATGGTTACTTGGCTATTCCGGCCATCAAGCCTGTGTTCTCCAAGTCTCGCCACCTCTGTGTGGACTTGTGCAGCTCTTTAAAGGCAGAGACCATCCGTAAGGCTTTGCTATCGAGGGTGTGAGCTTACATTAGGTTGTTTAATGTCAATCAGCCACTCATCAAGCGTGGCAAAGTCAAGGAAGACTGCCCTTAGAAATTACTGTATATAACAACTAAATACTATATATTATACAGTATATACTATATATAATACTGTATATGTATACACGGGCTGCCAAGCGTATACATATAGTATTTAGTTGGAGCCTTACTGGTAGCTTGACCCCCGAACAATCCTTTGGGGATGTTGGCGTGCATAAACTTTGGTTCAAACGTAGGACCTTCGGGGGAGAAGAATCGAGGTTGTGCAGTCCCAAATGATATAGATTTGGATTGTGATACCTTGGTTGTAATGGGTTATCTAACGACGAGCATGAGCGGAAGTAGATAATGATATGAATATCGCACACCCGTGAGAGTGTCTCCATGCCGCTCGGCTACTATATAGGAGTTAAATGATGGCTGTGCAACCGGGCGGAAAAGAGCACTCACGTAAATAGCGTAAGAACGAACTGCAAAGCTGTCCGCGCGACCGATAGGAGGAAACGTAGGTCCGCTACTTTGCCGCTCGTGCCTTCATCCGAGTTCGATGATTAGATGTATGCGTACGCCAGAGGATCATCTCAATAGCTGTCGCGTCTAGGCTAGCTTTGGGAGCCGCAGAATACTTTGTCAGGTCAGGTAGTGCGCATAGGAAAAGGCACACACATCACGTGCACCAAAACTCGCTCGCCTTCTGATGATTTTTCTTCAACCAACACTGGTCCATCGATAGGTCGAGAGAACTTCCGTGCCGAATTGTAGCTGTCGTTCAAGAGTCGTAGCCCATAACATTGTTCCTACCTGAGCACCAAATTGTCAGCAAATGAGTGACAAAGGTCGGAGAAAGCAGTCTCGCGTTGATCAGCTCATCGGGATGGCAGACTAATGTGCTCATGATGATGAAGATGATCGTGACTGGATGAGGACAAAAATCGTGGGAATTGACAACAGCAAAGTCGGGAGGCGGGCCGCGGGACGGGCATCCAATCACATTTAACTTAAAATTGGCGAGAAGAAGATCTAGCATCCACTAAGGACTACGCGAGGCTCGTCACTCGTCCTTGGCTGGAATTCCCAAAAATACAAGGAACTATCATGATTAACGGCCTTGAACTTGGATTTTGCCTGCCTGGAACGTGAGCCCAAGTCTCCTTCATCTCTTGAGTCTTCAGTCACCCTGGTCGTTGACGTCTAATTTCGTAGTGCACTACGGGCCTTCACGCTTCGATTCTTGCTAACTATATGTCCCTTACGGCCTGTACTATTTATATCACTCTAGATTTGATATTCGAAATGTGAGCTTCTGGGAACTAAAGATCACGACTCGTGGCCCTCCCTTCTCCCATTCTCTGTATTATTAAATTATGCACAGACCCTCTGTCCGCTTATTAGAGCGTCTATGCAGTCGGAACTCGGAACAAAAGATTCATGAATCGTCCGCCTTCTACGCAGAAACAGCAATGGTGACACCACAGAGCACGCGAATTCGAATTCACTGCGACTTCAGTCTGCGATAACTGCAGAAAGATAACATAATAGTTCATACTAACCCTATACTACCTTAAGACAGTAAAAATCACTCCACTTTTTGACCAGCATGATCCTCGACAAAAATGAGGCACCGAAGATAATGAAATAATGTTGGAAAGAAGGGTCGTGATCTCCAATCGCGACCCGACCGAAATTTTTATCCAAACAGACGTATTGGTATCACGCAGATTATACATTCGAAACATGGTTTGTAGAATTAAGCTTTGATGCCTTATGATTTGGGGGGGACTGATTGATTTGTCTTTGCTACACATATATTTGATCTGCTACATGACTGCATATTAGAAAACCGTGGTCCAACCCAAAAAGTACCTTTACATTCCAGCGTGCCCTTTGATCAAATCCGCTGCCCGCTCTGCAAAAACATACACAGCAGCCTGGATATGTGCCGCCGGTACGAACGGCTAGCACGAAGTCTGATCAGCCCACCATAAAACCATCATAGAAGACAGCAAAGAAACCCACCAAAACCGAAGCGTCCACAATCCTCACCCCACCTGCACCCTTCATCCTCAAATCTGGATCGACGACTCCCCAATCCGCACCAACAGGCGACATACTCGCCGTACCAACAGGATGATTCAGATTCGATGCCCCATTCCTGATATCGTCATCCGTAGTATTCGTCACAATGCCCAGAACATACCCTTTCCAAGCTGGGGTAGTGACGAACTGCATCGCACTCTGCACGGCGTAGTTCATTATAGCGAGGTCTTGTGCGTGCATGAGATAATTCGGGTTTATCACAGGCGCGTCGAGGGGGTTGGTGCTATTAATGATTACGCTTCCACCTAAACTAAGTCAGACTGGGAAGAAGAATGATATATTGCACATACGCGAAAGAGGACAGAGCACAGCTGGGGCGATTACGAAGAAATTACCAACTGCCGGAGGAGGGTTTCTATTCATGCCGTTCTCCGATGATCTAAGCCTTTGTGAGATCTAGGGTAGATCCAGTACTCACTACAAATGCAAGCTCGTAATGCGCCGTCTCGTTCCCCGCACACGGCTCTCCATCCAGAACACCAGCATCGTGAGGAACACGAAGGAATCCTCTCTGATTAGCTATACCCACTGTTAAGAAACCTGTTCTATTTTCTTTCCATTCCGCTAGAGCCTCCTCCTGGAAAGTGATGTTCCGGTAATAGATATTCTCGATCGTATTGGTGTCGTTGACGGTGAAGGGAATGTTCCATAAGACTTGGTCTGACAGGTTCTTGCCGACGTCGGGGAGGTGATGAGTGGGTGCGATTCCTAGAGCTGCGAGTTCGTCGCTGGTACCTATGCCGGAATGGAGGAGTATATGTGGTGTCCCGATAGAGCCGGCGGAGAGAATAATCTCTTTCAGGAATTTAGGCGCTAGAATGTGCTTGGTTGCTATGAAGAGAAGTCAGCATTGCTTAGTAACATGTATATATTTCGTACCTCCAGAATCCTGGGTAAACTCGATAGCGTTGAACATTGGTCGTCTGCTCCCATTCTTCGTATTCTTCGCATCGAGAATTCTGGTTACATGAGCATTAACCAAAACATGCAAATTTTGTCGCTGAATATATTTCGGCCCAAGATACGACGTCTGAGAGCTACTTCGAGTACCGTTTCCAACGGTCAAGGGTGCCCATCCTGTAGAGTCTTACTCAGTAAGTTCTCCGAAACAGCCATTTGTAAAGTCCTCACCAATACCCAGCTGGTAACCTGAATTGTAATCCAAGTTGAACGGAAATTTGCTAGGGAATTCTGCCGTCGTCTGAAGGACACGCTCATCTGTAGCACGGGGGTATCCGGGAAGAGAGACATCCGTTACTCCATTGAAGCCGTGGACTGCAGGATTGAATTCGCCAGTGATATTATGGTGGTCTGCAGGGGCAACGAAGCGCTCGTTCTGTCACAAAATGAAATTGGGCTCAATGCCTCTACTAAAGAAAAGAAGGTTATGATGCACCCTTCATATATATGGTTGTAGAGTATCCCATCCCCATATGGAATCGCCACTGATCCGGGCGTAACGGTCGTAATCTTGCGACGAGCCGCGCATGTAAGACATACCGTCTGCAAGCACAGTGATTGAGTTGCCAGCTCAAATGCAGTTATGTAAGAGGGTCAACGTACTGATGGCACTACTTCCTCCCAAGCCGAATCCTCGCGTGAAATGAATAGCACGTCCGTTCAGTCCTGGCTGTGCCGATGTCGTGAAATTCCAATCAAGCGGCGATCCTCTTAAGCGAGAAGAAAAGAACGGGACCTGAGATAGAAGGACATCTGCTGTTCTATGCCAAGTCCATCAAAGACCGAATGAGTCCAGAAAGTCTTTACTAACGATTCACCAGCTTCGAGAACAAGCACAGAAATGCTTGAATCCTCAGTTAAACGATTGGCGAGTACATTCCCTGCCGTTCCACCTATAACTAAACGTCAGACAGAAGTCTGATATGTTGACAGCATGTACCTCCAATTATAATATAATGGAAATCTCTTGTCGGAAGCTCATCAAAGGTTTCATATATGGCGCCAACTGCGATATGGCATGTGATAAGTAAGGCGAGGATGTGTAGAACCATGTAAGACGATAGTTTCATGGTAGCGCTTTGCGGGACTACGAGGGAATAATCAGACGATATTCGACAACGAGTCACGATCTCTAGGATGAAGAGCTTGTCGTGGAGATGATGACGGAAATAGCCCTTCACTGACCTAACGTGCCTGTTTATGAAGCATCTCTCCATTCTAGCTGTACAAACTACTTTCTTTAGGTTGCACATTGCCCTTGAAATGCTGAGGTCCTCCGCTTGAGACTGAATGAAGCTTACAAAAGTCGCCATAAATAAGATATCAGCAGGTCATATAGAGGCGCCAGCACTAACTGCGATTCAATGCCGATTGGTGTGTCCACGCCGACGTGTCACTAACTTAAAGAGGTGCGTTCGAATCTTGAGGACTGTCCCATGTGGACAGTAGAAACACTCGTCATTGAAGCCCTCAGATGTCAGTATACGAACTCTGGGATCTTAGATCTGAGCGGAGGAATATGTGTATTCCTGGAAAGAAGATGCGACGGCGCACACAGTGTCATCGAATTCATAGATACTTTCGTTCCGTTCCATTGAAGGTTTCCTGGGGATTACGCAGTCCGGTTCCTACCAGTACCCAGCTCGGTCAGAAGTTGAAGACACAGTTTGGGATATGAGGTCACCGATAGCGCAAGAACAACAGCGAAGATCATAGGGGGACGTGGCCTTGAAGCCATTGACAGAGCAACAGTTGGGAAGAAGTGATTACGCGGCCCGCCGCACGGGCCTCCCGACGGAGTTGTTGTGATCTGTTGATTCCCGTAGCTACCGCTATTTTCACTTCGCTTTCACTCTCAATGCGCCTCACCATCCATCTGCCTTTTGTCCCTTGACCGATGGCTGCAGCTTCCATATCGGCACGCTTCAATTTGGCTTTCGAACTGGCTTGGCCATTCCAGTCACAGAGATGGCTGTCATTGGCCCTGTGGACAACAAGCTTCATCTCATGAGCGCATATCCTCGGACGCTACGAAAATACCCATGTATATGCTCATGCTCCAATTCTGTGAGTGCTCTGGTCTGTCAGGGGTGGATCCTTGCGATACCTTAACGAAGTTGATCGCGAAACTCGCACGAATATGTTATCTGGTCATGTTTCGAGTCATCCAGGTGCGTTATATTCATACAATTCATTCCTTTTCTCTCACCTTTACTAGAGGTATCCCTTTCAAATCCGTCTTACTGGCACCGCTGATATTTCATTCTTCATGCGTCGAAGACCTTACGGCAATGATTACACAAGCCTACCTCGCGGAACAATCATTTCGTGCTCAGGCCGTCATACGGATGGTGTGTACAACTTAGCCTAGTCATGATCTTTTTCTAACTCGACAGCCGTAGTCGACCATCAAGTTGTCCCCCCGTAATGGTGCTATACGAGCCTTCACCTGACACGATTATCGTTTAATTACCCGTCTTATCCATCTTCAATACACTTCGAAGTCATGGCTCAAAATCACTGGTGCAGAATAGGATGCGCTGACTGTATACTTCATCTTTCTTATCTCTGCCGTTGATATGGGCCACATAACCAATTAATCATAGCTCGAGAATTAAAATTTCCCACAGATTTCCATGAAAGTCGGTCGTCAGCATGATGTAACTTCCACATTTCGGAACTCAGTTCTCACGTCCGGCTTTTGCTCGCAGTGCCGGAGTATGAGCCTGTTGATAAGGTATAATGTAGACTTATCCTCATTCCCTGTCGTCCGACTGCTAATCTATTTCGTACATTGTAGTCCCTTACTTGTGCAGCCTCCACAGATGCATCGATCTTGTTCGCTGATTATCTTCCTTGCCGTACATTGTCCCTTGCCGTCACGATATCTATGGCTATTCATTCGCATGTGATAGTTGGGATGTTGCATCGGAAGGCGTCACGGAATACGGACTGTAGGTGCAGACGTTCGAGGAGTAAGTAGGCCGTGCCGAGTTCAGCAGACACTCCTTGGTCAGTCATTGATCTATTCGTACACGATACATCGACTAATGTATGTATGCAGCATTTCTTCTGAACCGCAAGTTATAATTCCGTGCTTTGTGGCCTTCGTTTAACGAGATTAATACATTACGTTTCCTTTCCCCACTCGGCTAACCAAAACAATAATCGGTGTACTGTCTTATGGTCTCGGAAAGCGCGCACTCGGCCATCGTTCTCCGTTATTTGACCATCTTATCACCACCAGTTCCCTTGGACGGGGCCAGGAGAATTATGCGTTTGCGTGGTGCGTTTATGCGTTCTGGTGCGTTTCGTGCATTGGGGAATTGTGCGTTTCGTGCGTTTCGTGCATTTTAAGTTTGACTAGTAGTGAAATTAAACTGCTGTAGAGGCATTTAAAGTTGACCAGAATCACGTATATATATCATAACTCGCATTATAATGAGATTGGTCCTTGTAGCATTCATTAGTACCTCAGAAAACACCCTGGATGTTGTTCTGTAAGGATAAGTCAGCACGTATCTTGAACGCATCTCGCATATAAAGTCAATATAGAAAACGCATCTCGCAAATCTTCACGCATGCGTTGTTGAACACAACGCACGCGTTGGGACAAAAAACGCATGCGTTCAAGATCAAACGCATCGACGCAGGTGACTGTGACCTATTTGTGACACATGCGTTCGGTGCGTTAGCGTGCGTTTAACTGTAGTTCAACCATACAATTGTCTCTTATTACTTCTGGCTTATAGAAAATCATTTGCTACTACTTGTTATCGCTAGAATCGCCCAAAAAAACTGTCTATTTGAACAGGAGCATCTTCTATATTTGACATCAGTACTTAAGTTGGCTCGACGCATTCCGATTGCTGTTTATTGTCGCTTCCGTTGGGTTTAGTTTGGTCAGGATGAGGTTGAGTGGTGAGTTGAGTATCAGGTTCAAGTAGCCACCTTGCGAAGGTGCGTACAAGGTTCTTCTATAAAAAAAGAGTTTTAGGCAGCAACATAAGAAGGATGAGATGGTTAACCAGCATCTACGCGAGAGAAACGGCGTCTCTGGGGGAGGGAGAACTGTGGGACTGGGAGAGGAGAGAAAAATGGTGTTGACGTGTCAATGTCTTTATTTTTGGACTTCTTACAGATATAGGTACGAAGTAATTTGAGCCAAAATTGTATTTCAAGAGAGTAATTAAGACCTAGTAAGAAACAATAAGAATAGGAGTGAAAAACAATGATAGAGCGAACTTACAAAGATCAATGTACGTTCCTCATTGGGAAGCTTCATTGTTGTAGGGAACGGGTAGTCAGATCAGCTGTGGCGACGCCTAGCAACAGAAATACAATAACAAGAAAAAAATACAAGAAAACGCACCTCTGTCACGCACGCAAACGCATCAAACGCACCCATACGTTTTTTTCCCACGCATGCCCAAAAACGCACACGCACTCAAATTAACGCACACGCATGTCGATTTAACGCGAACGCACCGAACGCACGAACGCAAACGCACACGCAAAATTCACCGTGCCCCCTTGGACGCCGCTGTGATCTTGTCCATCACATCTATTATGCGTCTCACAAGGGTCATATTCTCCGTAAGGGGACGCACACTTGTGATGAATCTTGATTTTACATCCGCCCAATATGACGTTGTACCCGCACGCGGGAGGTTGAACTTCAAAAATCCAGTGGTCAAGGGAAACCTATCTCTGCCCTTCTCTCTAGTGTTCGAATGGGGAGAGATGGATCCAGTATCCACATTTTGAACAATCGATTTGTCATTGACGGAGGTCCACCTTCCTAGCTATGGAATGGAACTACCCTGTCCGACTTTACATCAACCTGACAAGCGTGAATACCAACCCTGATATATCGCCTGCCTACTTCCGTCTTGCTATGACTTTGGAACCGCCGATGTGGGAGCTGTACAGCACAATTTCTGAAGAATTCAACCGAGTGCCAAAATCTCCAGCGCCAATCAGTTGTTCCTCCACGGAGCGAAGAAGCTATAACGACGTTCATGTTCTTAGCAGTACTGAACGTCCCCTTGTTTCTCTCGATAGATATGCGACCTTTACATGATATACTTCTTCCTCCAATGAAGCAGAGTCTCGTCAACTCACCATTCTCATCGGTACTTAATTCGAACTCCGCACACATTCCTGTCGTTTCACATATGTGAGATGTTACATTTTCAAAACAAGTTGTATCCGTAAGGTTTGGGGGCGTTGCACTTGACCTAGAGTTCGTTAGTTTGCGCCTGTTCTTTAGACGTTTCCCTGGCCCTTCAATAGACTCTACCATGGAAGTCAACGTCTTCACTACGGGCATCAATCTTCTGTTGTCGCTTCCTTGTTCCTGTCATAGCGGGCTAGGTATGGAGAAGCACTATTGCTAAGCGCTGGAATCGAGTATTAATTCTATTCAACGGAATATGTCTAAACCGACTTTGTGTCCTTGTCCGCGGCGGGTTTCCAAGCTCACTTCATTCGATCCTGCGTAGTCTCACGGGATCGCTTCATAAATCGAGGGTCTTGACACTGCGGACAACCCCTGGAATTTTAGGCACTAAAAAGCTCGTACTCATGGCTCGCACGCTGGCTAGGAACCTCCTTCAACTTGAAGGGTTCATTTCTTTTGACAGCGAAAGGCAAAATCAATGAGCTAAGAGGACGAGACTCTCGAAGACGTAAATGACGATTCATATGCATAAAATACCGTTAGTTTGGTTTTGTTATCTCTGGGCATATCACTTTGAAGGCCAGAATGATGGGTGTCGCGTGTTAAAACGTAAAAGTCCGAAGTTCGAATAGTAGCCTACACTAGTGGGCAATGTTAACCATCCACCTCTTCCTGTACAGCACGACTAAGCGTTCTTCATGGACCACATCTGCAAGAACTTCTGTGCGCTGCGAGCACTAGTATGTGGGATTGTCTTAGGTTCGGTGCTGCACCCATCATGCTGCTGTTACTACAGGGGTAATCTAGGCGTCTGTCGCAGCAAGCGTCGGATTATGATGACGAAGGCCATAGTTGCTCCAAATACACCCACAGACGAAGACGTAAGTAGCTCAGTGGAAGCAGGGAATGATGTATTCCAGGATACAAATCTCCCCAAAGAGGTCACTCTCACATCGATCACTGAGACCGGCCAGGACGAATCGACGATTCTAGTGTTAAAGCAAAGGTCGTACACAGGGAGAAAGGTCTTACCTTCAGCTCTGGCGGACACTCTGTGGCGATCTCGGTGTCAATGGAGTGTTAGGCCAGCTCAACACCACGCTCGGCACATCATACCCTTTAGACTCCGTACTCCCGATTCTTGGTTCCTACATTGCCCCAAACGTCGACTTCGGAACTGCCTATGCATATGTGCGGCCTTGTTGGTATGATATCCGACCTGGAATCAAACATAAATTAAGCATCCAGGAAGAGCAGGACAGGGAAATGCGACGAGAGGTGCTCGCTGATGGCAGAATCACAAGGCGCAGCGTGCCCCCTCGGCGGGTGTGGGATCTGTATGCTAACCGGGTGGTGCCGTACTGGGTTGCGGGCCGTATGCCCTGGGCGATATCACATGCGTGGGTGGATGAGAAGGACCGCGTAAACGTGATGACGTCTATCAACGGAGGCGAGTGGCCGGTGCCGATGCCGAAGGATGCCAACCTTGACCTCATCCGCATCGAAATATTGAACGCAAGGTCACATCGGGGCCTTCAAACAGAGTATGCATGGCTGGATGTTTTGTGTTTGCGGCAGGAAGGCGGGGAGAACGAGGATCTGCGCTTGGACGAGTGGAAGCTGGACGTACCCACAATCGGACGGGTGTATGAGCGCTCAGACACGTATACGGTGTTCTATTTCAATGGTCTAGGTAGGCCACTGCATTTGACCCCAGGTTACTTTGAGGATGACCGGTGTTGGTTCCGACGTGCATGGACGTTGCAGGAAATCACTGAAAATTGGATCACTGGAGGGGAGACTGGCAAAGATGTCATGGACGAGGAGGTTCAGTGGAGGTTCAACGAACGACTGTTCTCGTTCCACAAGATACGACGAATGTCCACATCGATTCTTGATCTTGTGTCCGAGATGCGGAATCGGGCATCAACGGAGCCGTTGGATAAGGTTGCTGGATTAGTATACCTTCTCCGGCCAGACTCCATTCCGATATACGACGGTAAGCAATCTCCAGCAGAGGCATGGGAGGTGCTCATGGATGGTATCAGGCCTAGGTATCGAGCGCAGCTGCTCTTCTCCTATCCTGAGCCAGGAAATGGAAGGAAACGTTAGAGACCCTCATGGCTGCAAGTGATGTCGAACAGAATTGCGGTGCCACGATTTCATTGCGAACCACACCAAATTCGGACGGAGAGCCCATTTTTCGACTCTTATCTGGGCTACTGTGTCGAGTCAGGATATGTGTGTGGTCTGTCTGAGCTGCCAGATGAACCGGCGCTTCGACAAGGAATACTCGCCTTCAACGATTCCAACGGAATATCCCACAGATTACAAATCGTCGCTGACCGCGGATACTTAATACCCGACGGCTTCTATACACTCCTCGGCTGCCATGACATACTTTCAGGTCTAGATCGGTGGGTGGTCGGGCATAGTAGACGGGATGGGAGGTTTGAGAAATTGTCGATCTTTCGTTCTGCAGATGATGAAGAAAGGTATATTTATTCCCTCACACTTGGTGAACGACTCAAAACATTTCTTTATCTTTGTTGAAGTATTTGTATCAAAAGTCTACGTAGATCATGTATTATTGTTCTCAGATAAGACGGTGAATGATAGACACATTCGTGTGCTACATAATTTGACTGCGATTTCTACAGCCACGGAGAGACGACTATTGTGAAGATACGGTTGTTGTCGAAATATACAGTACTGATATGGTGAGTGTGAACCCTTTGTCCGTTACTTCAACCAACAGAGGGTATCTGTAGTCTTATTTTGGACGGCGGATGCGCACATCGTTCGTGGGCAAAGCTGCTCATTGGCTACTAGTCTACGCCTTCCACGTTCGCTTACTGAACAGTGATCCCGGCTTCGCAGCTGAATTCGCAAGCGATATCTCTGGTGAGAGCAGATAAAGCTACGATGACATCGCACGGTGACGATATCAGGAGGTAAAGACACGCTCTATTTTAGTTTGACTGGGCTGGAGTCGTTCCCTCTTCTGTTTATAAATTGCATAACGAAACTTTGCTCTACAGAAAGCTGAAACGTTACGAATAAGAGTTATTTTTGTTATATTGGTGCTGACAATTCAACTACTGTGTTAAACAGTGAGGGAGCCAGTTCGTTGAAGCTCACTCCTGTACAAGTAGAAAGATTGCGAGAGTCTGAAGGACTGGGCATTGAGCGAAGATTCTATCCGCCGTCAATATCGTTCCGCAGATGAAGGAGCGACCTTGAATCCAGTCGATCTTCCCATTGTTTGATATCCCTGACGAGCTGAGTAGTTTCATGGATGGAGCTAGTTAGGTAGACGAGCATGAGTAGAGGAAGGCTGTGGGAAACACTTCTTTCTATGTTGACTTCGTACTTTTTTCTGGGATTTAAGGTTCATGATCGTCCTTTTAGATACGAGCCGTTGGTGGACGGCGGGCGTATATGATATTATCGTGATTTAGGGAGGGAAGGATCAGCAAAAGGTAAAATTCAATGGTATCGAGGACCAAAGAGTGCTTTCGTCGCTCCCTGGCTGTCATAAATTGTAAGGGCGCCCATGGGCTGGTACGAATCCCGAATATGTCGAGGGAAGTCTTTAGAGGTTTGAGTTTGTAAGTGGGTGCTTGTGGAATCTGGCTGGATACGATAATGATGGTAGGTCTGTATCTATTTCAATAGGAAGCCTTTTAGGATAATACCTGAATCGTACATATTTTAAGATAACGATAAAGAACTTTCCCATCGTGAACGGATATGCTGGACTCCCAGTGCCCATGTATCACTGTAGATATGACTACAATTAACCCTTCAGTGGAGCATTGGCGATTGATAAAGATGATCGGTGTACAAAAAGTCCAAGGAGGGAGCGAGTATTTCCTTGTTTCTCATAATTTTTTTGTACTGCTCCGTTCAGTGCGATATAAATAGGAAGACCATGCTACGGCTTCGAATAGATTGGCAACAGCCATCGAGGCGTGCACAATTAGCAGCAACCAACATTACCGGTACGGAAAAGCTCGGCAAAAATCTTTCAAGGCCCATATGCTAACCAGGAATCTCTCTCAAGTGTTCGTCTTGAGATACAACTATTAAGAGATTAACAAGATACCGACTGGAATGGCGATCTATTGATCCTAGTGTTGATTCACAAATGCGAAATGATTAGAACTGCGCAGGAGTCTGAGGTTGAATACAGGACATGTTAGGAATATAACCTTCTAACGAAGCAGTGACAAATACCGGTTATTACCTCGACTTCGCAAGATTTAGCTCGGGGGTTACTGTACGACGAGTAATGTGGGTCTTAGGCACCAAAATATGCACATATAATGATAGTCTAACAATATTTAGCATAGGAAATTCAGCACGGAGTCGCTTCCTAACTAGTAGTCTTTGTTCCGCATATCTTTGTTTATTCGGACAGAACAGGCATTACAAAGGGATAAGAAGGGGAGAGAACGGATAACGAGTGTGGGCATATCATTTCCTCGTAGTAGTTCTATCTTCGAGACTTCGAACCCTCAAGGCACTAAATGTAACATTGCTAAAACATTGTAGCGAAGACTACGTTGTTCGCAACCGCTGCGCCGATAACTTGAGACCGTGCTAGATTGAGCCGTATTAACGTTGTGGGTCATCGGCTTCACAATATGTAATGGGAAATAGGCTACTACTGTCTATCTCTCTCCAAGAGTCCTGGGGTTAAAACTACTGTGAGTTAGTAAGGGTAAAAATCATGCATATATTGAATAACTCACACTTTCTGGCAGGACAACGATCTTTCGAGGTCCTTGCACGGCTAAAGGTTGACGCCATGAAAGAGAGCTAGTTTACTGGCGATCCTCCAGAGGAAAGAGAACATGGCTTCCTGGACCTCACCTGGTACTACCGCCGAGTGTGCTGGTAGAGTTACAGTCCATGATCCCACAGGTACGGGTAGGCATAGCCATAGCATCAAACGAAATACGCAGACTCGGAAGCATACCTGTCGTTTATTTTTGTCAAGGTTTGAAAGCATCGTCTCGTTCAACCGGGACGCACAGAGCGTCTCATATGCAGTCGCAGAACGGCTATTCGTTATATTTGCATGAGAACGAGGACTGGCGATATCATATGACCCTCATTTTCTGACCTTTCTGGTTGCGTTCGAGAAGAGTTGCGCACAGATATCAGGCGAAGACATACCTCAGCTCGGAGTAATTGAAAAGAGCCTACGTTCGTTTTCCTAGGTCAGACACTCCTACAGCTTGCAGAGCAGAGTAATGAATATTTATACTCCCATTCGAGAGCCCTGTCTCGCATTGCACCTCAAAGAGCCTATTCAATGGACCACGCGTGTCTGTGGATATGAAGCGCCGACACTAAGATTTTAGTTTACACACCTCGTTTGAATACGGACCTGCCTATCATGCAACTAGGCAGTGATAAAATCGTACTCTCTTAAGCTCTACCAGTATCGGCTGCATGTGGGTTTGGTGTCGGTCGAAGGAGGAATTCTTGAGCGAAGACCATTTTTTGGAACTTATGCTAGAAACATGGCTTCAGCCGCGGCGGAGAGAGAGCATGACGGAAAAATCAGGGAGAAAACGTGGTGGTAAGCAAGACTCGACGGTGAAGAGACCGAGCCTTAGAGGACAGAGGAAGAGAAGCCATAGATCGAAGTTGATGGCAGCCGCTCAATGTAAGTTCGGCCCGCGGTCCGCATTCCGACTCGGTTATTGCCGTTTGTGAGTTTTTGTACTCTCGTCTTTTTCATGTCCAGCATCATCTCATGCACTGTCTCGTTTACAGTTACACTGATTAGCCACGCAAGGTGATCTTGCTTTTTTTACTCTTATTACTCATTTCTGATGAGCTTGTATTTAGACAGGACGATACCATGGTGTGCGGCACTGATTGACCAGCGAGGGAACAAGACGATAACCGAAACTTCATGGCAGTGTTCGCACGCCATCTCCTCTTCTCCACCATGCCGTGTAGCCTTGATTGACGGAAAATATGACGGAAAACGCACCTGTAGATGGCAAGAGGAAATCAGCATGGAACTATGGGTCTTATTGTTTATACTGGTGCGTCGTTTTCGCTCCTTCTGTTATTTCTTTCATGTCCTTTCCTAGCTGTTAAGAAGTACAAATACAGTATCATTCTTATTTGTCTTTCCATACCGAAGATTTTGGGGTTACTCGTCCCGGTACGGAAGGATTGTTCACCGGTCAAGCTGCCAGGAAGGACGTGCGTGCCTTGCCCTCCCCTTATTAATACACTCACCAGTCTCCATAGCGATGTACATATTACAGTCGTCCATTCCGTTAGTGTTTTCCCTCGTCCAACTCGCATCTCTCATTGCTTCGCTCATTTGTTCTCAATGTAGGGCTAGGCCACGGTGCTCTTTGGAGCTGAACACGGCCACCGTTTTGAAGGCGACATCTCCGATCTAGGGCCAAGCGGTGATCGTGAAGAACTGTCGTTGGATGAACTGTAATAAGTCTGCTTACCCTACTCTGTATCAGTCGTCTAACTCGCCTGGCTCCGTTCAGACGTCTTGCAAGATTCAAATGGCCATCATGACACAATTAAACTGAGTGGCCTCCTTGGTCACACCTACTGTCATTTCGCGAGCGAGCAGAAAATGCAAAGGAAAATGTACTGCGTTCGTCTCATTCACGTTCCCTCTTCAAGTTCGGCCCAATCCTGGCTAAGAAACGCAGCTTCCGTAAGTGATCTCTTCCTTTCAGTCGTCGCCTTCATTGATTATCGACGAGATAGCAAGCCTGCATGTGCATAGTCATCCGTCGGTTTACCTTAGGAGGACTGGAGTGGAATTACTGGATCCGATCGATTCAGCTCGTAGGCTGTCCAGGTGGGTCCTTACTTTTCCATTTTGCTCAGTTACTTACCTCACAGGAGACGTTTCTCTAGGACCGGGCAAGGCTCAATCTTATTGTCTTCCGAAGATGTTACGGCCTTCTCATCGATTTTGGGTTATGTGACATGACGAGATAGAGGAGAGTTTTTCAGCCATAAAGTTGATAGGCGAATGGTACGTAATACCCATTTCCCTATTGAACATGTTAAACCTGTTTGTCTCCATAGTCATTGCCTCGTGGAGGTGCAAATTACGTCCCAAGGCCTCCTAGCTCTCTTCCGTCGTCACTGCGCGCAGATGGTAAAACTATATCGCAGGGTTGAAGTACTTACATTATCTCGAGTACAGTGTTCGTTTTCCTTCCGCTTAAAGCTGAGCTCAAGTCAGCTTTGCAGGCGTCCGCTTCACAGCTCAATACGCAATCGGCTATTACTGGCCTGACGCAATGCAAACAATGCACCCCCGTTCTATGCTGTGACTACAGCCTCCTATTCTACTGCTTGCGTTATCCTAGGTCGAAGAGCGGCGAATTGGTGAGTATTACATTGTCCAGTCCCATGCCATGGCCCATCCTCTGACGTATGGATATTGTTGTAGACTTCAAGAGTGATTCCTTCCGTCAAGTTTACTATCAGACAATTCCCTGTATTTGAGGTAGTGGGAATAATTTATGATGCTTCTGTCTTTCTCACTGGGAAGACGAAGGTCAATGATGCTGATTGGTACCCTCTCGGACGGCCTCGGAAACCGCGCGGATGATGGTTCGTTCCATTTTCCTTTGTTCAGGGGCGCCATGTCCTTCGATTATTCTTGATCTTCAACGATCCTTTATTTTCTTCGTCAATACGCTCTCTGTCACTCACGCTTCCCGAATCCATGGCACTTGGTGACTTCATCCTGTCTGTCTCCCTAGCCTTAGAGAGTGGAATCCGGGCTATGAAACACATCTTTCTTGACCGATACCGAGCTTCCAGTGTTGCCTCGCTATTTCCGTCCCAATTATAGCGGCCCTGGATTGAGGATCGGGTATCATTGTTGAAGACTGGAACTGAGCATGAATTCTATTCAGCGCTAACCTCTAGGTTTCAAAGCTGTTTGTGTTCCCATTACTTGGCTATCCCGAAGAACGGGCTTGGTTGGACGACAGCCTGGTGACGGCACGTGAAAGGGTCGACAAAGAGGGAGAGACAGTTGAACGAAATAGCTATAGTGAGCTCGTCTTTCTTGAGCTCTCAGATATTGCAATGGTTGCGCGGCAGATACACGTGCGGTGCTTTTGATTACGTGACGAAACTAACAACAGACGAGAACAGTTTCAAACATAGGGACGAAAGAAAGGTAATTTTTTTGCTCCCAGGGAGAGCGATTTGTGTGCTGCAAGTGAACCCATTCATTCCTCCTTTATTTTTCCAGAATGATTTCTTTAGCCTGGCTCAAGTGTTGCTTTCTTGTGCGTCTTCGATGATAGTTTGTGTCAGCCCGATGCCAGTGTCTAGGACACTGTCAATGAAACTATGAGCTAACGTGACGACCATTGATGCGGGTGTGAACTCGTACGGAAAGTCCTGGTTAGCGCGAAAAAAAAAAACATTCAGCCATATCGCTTCGTTCGATGCTGCATAGAGTCTCACGGGACAGCTTTGAATAGAATTGCGTGGATCAAGGTGTTGGCACTCCGGACAACACCTACAATTTTGGGTATCAGTAAGCTCTCCGAAATGCGCTCATGGCGGGGAAATCGTTCCAACATCCATCTCCTTCGACAACAAAAGTCAAATGTGATGAGCTGAGAGCGTCGATGTAAATGCATAAACTGCTGTTAATATGGGTACGTCATCTTTGGGCGTATCCTTTTCACAGCCCATTGATGGATGTCACGTGTTGTAGGTCCGAACACCGGCGGCTCCTAGTGATCATCGTCCTCAACAGCACGACTAAACTCTCTCAGTACAACGATGGATTTACAAGATCCTACGCCGACTGTGGATCCTAGTACGTGCGATTGTCTTGGGCTCAATGTTCCGCATCTCCATTTTGCTGTTACTAGAAGGAGAATCTGATGGTCTGTGGGGGCAAGCGTTGGATTACGAAGACGAAGAAGATAACAGCTCTGAATACAGCACAGACGGGGAGGTAAGGATAAAGTAGCGCGTCTGTGGAAGCAGGGACTAACGTATTGCAGTATGCGACAGCCCCCGAGGTCACTCTCACATCGCTCACTGAGGCTGGCCAAGATGAATCGACAATCCCAGTGTTGAAGCAACGGTCTTACACGGGAAGAAATACCATACCATCGGTTCTGGCGGACGCTCTCTGTGCGGATCTCGGTGTTGATGGAGTCTTGACGAAGCTCAACACCGCGCTCGGGACGTCGTACAATTTGGACTCCGTCATCTCGATTCTCGATTCTTATGTTGCACAGAATGTTGACTTTGGCACAGCCTATGCATATTTGCGCCCATATTGGTATGATATCTCAACCGTTGAAGATAAATTACGCACCCGGGAAGAGAAGGATAGGGAGATGCGACGAAACGTGCTTGTTGATGGGAGGATCACAAGGCAGGATGTGCCCCCTCGGCGAGTGTGGGATTTGCGTGCTAACCGGGTGGTGCCATACTGGGTTGCGGGGTGTGATCCGTGGGCGATATCACATGCGTGGGTGGATGAGAAGGACCGCGTGGATGTGATGACCCCCATCAACGGATGCGAATGGCCCGTGCCCATGCCGAAGGATGTCAACCTTGATCTCCTCCGCATCGAAATGTTGAACGTGAGGCCGGAGTGGTCACCGTACTTCAGAGCAGGGTATGTGTGGCTGGATGTCCTGTGTTTGCGCCAGGAGGGCAGGACGAACGAGGATCTGCGCTTGGACGAGTGGAAGCTGGACGTGCCCACAATCGGGTGGGTGTATGAGCTGGCATATGAACGTGTGGTGTATTACTTCAACGGTCTAGGTCGGCCACTGCATTTGACACCGGACTACTTTGAGAGTGACCGGTGTTGGTTCCGGCGTGCGTGGACGCTGCAGGAGATGATGATGTTCCCGATCATTGCAGGGGAGACTGGCAAAGATGTCGCGGACACTCAAGTTCAAACGAGGTTCCACGAAGAACTGAAATCATTGCAGAAGAGGCCAGGACTCACATCGATTCTTCACTATGTGTGGGATATGCGAAATCGGGTATCAACGAAGCCGTTGGATAAAGTCGCCGGATTAGTATACCCTCTCCATCCAGACGTCATCCCAATATATGATGATAAGCAATCTCCGGAAGATGCCTGGGAAGTCCTCATGGATGTTATGGGGTCTCGATATCAGTTGCAGTTGTTCTTCTTCTATCCTGAGCCAGGGGATGGAAAGAAACGTTGGAGACCATCATGGCAACAAGCGACGTTGAACAAAATTGTGGTGCCTCGGTTTTTTTCGGGAGACCAGATCAGGCGGACGGAGGATCCGGATATCGACTGTTACATGGGATACTGTATCACGTTGGGAAATGTCCGGGGTTTGGGTGAGGTACCAAATGAACCGACGCCTCGACATGGAGAAGTAGACATCAACGATGTCAACGGAGCACCCTGCGCCTTAAAAATCATTGCTGACCACATGTACCCAATACCCGATGGCGTCTATACACTCCTCGGCTGCGAGAGTTTGTTTAATCCAGTTCACTGGGTACTCGGGAAGATAGGAGAAGATGGGAGATTTGAGAAATTGTCAGTGTTCCGTTCAGCAGATGGTGTAGTGCATCTTTATTCCCTTAAACTTGATTATTATGTTGAAATATTTCTTTGTTAAAGTATTTTTGTATTCAAAGCTTATTTAGAACATGTCTGAATGTGGTTGGATAGGACGGCGAACGATAGTAATGATTACACATCTATGCACTACATCATTTCGACAGCTCTTTCTACAACCATGGAGAAACCACTAGGGCTGTCAAGATACGGTCAACGTCGAAGGATACAGAAACAATATTGTAAGTCTCGACCCTTCTTCCTTGAATTGAACGAAAAAAAAATGTATCTTTCATTTTCTATCGGACGGTGGATGGGCTCATCGTTCGTTGGCAAAGTTGCTAGTCCATACCTCTCGTGGTCTTACTGAACATCGATCCCGGTGGTCTCCTAGCTGAATTTGCGAACTATGTCTTGGGTGGGGCCATATTAAGCAACGACCACATTGGACGTATATATCTCGATTGCTGCCTCGAGGTTTTTGGGGTGACAATAGAAAAAATTAGCACAGGGAGATATGGTACAGACGTCGAATAACACGTGTTTGTTGGCAGGACGGAGATCTATAGAGAACCTTTCACGACTTGATATCTACCGCTATCAAAGCAAATTGTTTTATGAGCGACAATCCTCTGCAGAGAAGAGAAGAGCGCTTACTTTACCGTGACCTCGCTCGGTAGTACTTCTCAGTGGACTGCATCAAACAAAAACCAGGAAGAATACCCGTCATTCATATGCATCAATATTTCAAAAGTCCCTCGTCTTGTTCAGCCAGGATGCACGGATCCTGGATGGTGCATGTCTGTGGATGTCAAGGACATGTTAGTCAAACATCATCATATCAAATCTGTAGTTATGCACCTCATCCGAATATACTCCTATCAGTTATCGATCCAGACGGTGGTGGGATCATACTCCCTTCGCTCCTTGCATTATTGGCCGTATGTGGGTTTTGTGTCGGAGCTGTCAGGGATTCATTGACCACTGTCCATGAAATATGACTGACATCATAAAGGAAAAAGACTGGATGAGAAATCGGTGGGGGACTACAAGATTAGATGACAAAGATATGGCGCCTTGGGAGATGGAGGAAGAAAGAATAATCGAAGGTGATGACGATAACAGTAAGCCCGTCCCCCACTCCGATTGAATTGTTTGTCGTGCTCACTGCATTCGTACGTTCTCCTGATGTCCTTTCCTCGTTAATCGGAAGAACAAATACATCATGATTCGAACTCATCTTTTTGGATTGAAGGCCTCACGGGCACACAAGCCTACGATATGAATGGATTGTTCAAGGGTGAAACCATAAGACACAACGTTCCTACCTTTCACTTCGTTTGTTTTTGTACTCATCAGTCCCTGTAGCTCGATCAGCGGACTGGGGTTCCCTGGTTGAAATCTGGTAACCTTTATGGGCGCTGGGAATCCTGATCCGTTGGATTGCAGAGCCGCCAGTCAACCCATGTGAAATAATCCAGAGGATGCTAATACAGAACTAGTACTGAATCCTGGATGTGGCCGTCTCGCAAACCATCGAAGTACATGATATACGTACCTTTCTTTCCAGAAAACATATCAATCATGGTTCAGATTCGTATTATTGGGACTGTGCACCATGCATTATTTTTATCCCGAAGGTTTTACTGGCCAACCAAGGGTTATATATGCTTATGACACCAAAATATTGTTTAACAAATAGGCTACCAGATAGATCGTGTGTATTATTTGGCTTTCTCCCTGCCTGTGTCAAGCTCGCCAGTTAAGTATATTGCAATACTATGGTCGTCGATATCCCCAGTGTTTAGACCTCTACCCATAGAGCGCCGATACCCATCGGAAGAATAAATGTATATCTTATCTTAGGTAGCCGGTATGATGTGCTCAATCCCTCCCCAATCATGTGCGGCTAATCTCAGCTTTGTAGGGAATATTGTCTCTCCTGAAATAATCTGAAGTCCAGCCTTCACGTGTGCCTTCAAGATAAACATTTACTTAGTTGCCGAGTCCGTCTTCTGTATCATGTCGTTAGCTTCAAATCAGCGTGTCTCATAGACTCGGACAGATATTCAACCATGCAAGACGTGTATATATCGATCCCAGAGCGTTATTACCATACGACATGCAAGAAAAGTGAAAGAACAAACAAAACTTCATCTTCTGATCCAACCTAGGTCCTCTGAGGTATACCGCAAACGGAACAAATGTGGATCGCCAGTCCAGTTTAACAAAGAAGGTCGAGTCATAAAGGTAATAACTCGGCTGGATAGTGTTGACAGCCAAGATGAAAGTCGAGTGAAATGATGTTGTACGTGCACTTGGGCCAGGAGAATTTTGCAAGCGACACTTGCGAGCTAGCGTTCAATTGCGAGCGTGACATCACTAGCGAGTGTGACATCATTAGCGAGCGTGATATCGAGCCCAAGTTCAACTGTGAGTTATCTTGATATTTGGAAATGTAATGGAAATGTTGACTGTGTTATAGATATTCAGATTCTAAGCATCCTTGTTTAATGTAAGCACGGCAGGCCGCAGTCGGTCTAAGAATGTGTGACATGCGTTCATTCAATGGACCTAATAGAGTAAGCCATTAGCTATAATATAGACCTCACACAGTGTAGCGATAAGGATAACACGGTGTTATTTCACTGTACCTAATAGAGTATGCCGTTAGCTATAATATAGACTACAAGTACTCATCAGTAAGGTAAACGTAGCAATGTATGTAAAGTACTCACCCTCACACAGCGTAGCGATAAGGATAACACGGTGAGGGTGCTGACTCAGTCCATAAAGTATATAAGAGTGCATCCGACATATAGGAGTACTGTTCCGCCGGCGGATTGCAACGGAGCTCCTGCTTGTTAATCCAACAGTCGGTACAGCCACAAATCACATACCGATCGGCCAACTAGGAGCCCTAAAACATCGCTCGCAAGTGTTCTTACCTTGCTCGCTAGTGTTCTTATCTTGCTCGCTAGCGTTATTACCTTGCTCGCTAGCGTTATAAACTCGCTCACTAGCGTTGTAACCTTGCTCGCTAGCGTTGTCACATCACTCGCAAACGTTTAAGATTGCTCACATGTATGTCACAAAGAATGCAAATGAATGTGACCAATTTTATAACACATAGTACCCATCTTTATATCTTCTATTGTCTACGAGTCCGAATTTCTATCCTAAAACCATGAAGCTCCTATGGGCTCAGTAAGAATTCCATCCTGCATCTCGTTCCAGGTAAGGAGCATGGAAAATACTAACAAGATCCTTGCCCTGCTTGCTGGACACCGATCCATACACTCAAAGCCCAGCAATACCATCACAATTGCGAGTGAGGGATTGGCTGTGCAAGGTTCAGAACAATTCAGACTTTGTTGATGTTCATTCTTGGTAAGAAATTAACTAAAGGAAACACAAAATCACTCTATTCCTCTGCCATTTCTGTCAACAGCTATCACAACACTCCTCAAGCATATGACTCCTTGTATTTACATTTCAAGGGCAAGCAGAAAATTCACTGTACTGGTTTCATTTCCTCTTCAAGACTCTGTAACTCGGACATGCATTCTCTGCTGAAGGCACTGTACAGGCTACGGCCTGCCATGCTCACATTAAACAAGGATGCTTACTATGACACAATCAACGTATCCATTATATTTCCAAATATCAGGCTAATTCACAGTTGAACTTGGGCTCAATATCACGCTCGCTAATGGTGTCATGCTCGCTAATGATGTCACACTCGCTAATGATGTCACACTCGCAATTGAACGCTAGCTCGCAAGTGTCACTCGCAAAATTCTACGTGCCCTGTGCACTTTACACCCAGATCGTTATGTCCTGTACTACAAAATTGCTGGATGGAGTTGCCTTTCGAGAGGTTTTGCAATGACGCGAAAGGTTTATGAGAACTTGAAGAGAAACACAGATTAATACTTGGTGGAGGCATAGAAGAGACGAGGGGCACGACCGAATGGACAGGGATGGAGGAAATGTTAGCTATCCAGCTGCAAGTCTCCAACTGTGTGAACAATTGATCAGCGCACTTCGAGACATATGCTTCTTCAACAAGCACAGCATCAGAGATCCAGAGAGATGGCACGTAGGAACTCCGACTGAAAACATTGAGTCGCGTGTGTTACTATAAATTCTATCCTTTCGTTCTGATGCTTTGAACAATGAAGATTCCCTCAGGATTGCTCACAGTCCAGGTAGCTCGGTCAGAAAGTCAAGAGATAACTCTCATGACAAGGCCTCATAATATATGGAAAGAACAGCGAATGTAGTGGAAATCATGGGCCCTGAAGTAGGGGGAAGAAGCTATGGTACGTATCTGAAGGCGGCCTTTGGCCCGCCTCTGGAAGCGTTTGTTTTGATCTGTTGATTTCTGTAGCTACTGCCATTCTCAGCCTGTTACTTCTTACGCACCATTCATGCACCTCACCCTACAGTACGTTACTGTGATCAAGGTGAGATTTCTCTTTCTACCTCTTTGACCTCCATGTGCTGATCACTTTGTACTCAGAAAGGTCATACAAGACCTCTTGAACTTTGGCGGAGTTTCCGTATCCGTTATCTGGCCACACTGCACATAATTCAAGGTTTTTTCACCTAAGAATACGTTAAAAATATTGAATGTTTTTTCAGTGTTTTTTCTCTGAGAAAACATTAAAAAATATTTTGAAACTTTTAATGACATTTGTAGTGAAAAAATGCAAACATTACTGAAGCAAATAACACAAAAAAGTTTCAAATATTTACTTTAAATCTATTGTGTTTTTATGCCTAGAAATACTGAAAAGAATACTGAATATCACAATTTCAGTTTGACTTACATTTTTTGGGCAAATAAAATGGTAAAAAAACAGAAGAATATATATAAATATGTGACAAATTTGTGTGACAGTATTTTCAGCAGTTTTTTTTTCTAAATTTTTTGAATATTTCTAGCTCAAATTTATAAATAATAATAAATTTAAATATTATGAAATGAGTTTCAAGCTTACATTACACAAGTCTAATTGTAGCAAGAGCAAAATGGAGACTGGCACTAGAATGCCAGTGTCACTATGAGACTGGAATCCTATTTGAATGACTGTTGAAAGAACTGAGATCTTCATGATAATTTAAAGCCTGCATGAGGACTAGGTTCTGGCAGGTGTCTCTTGATTAGCACAGTGGCTATTAGTGAGATAGCCTTTTAGCCTAAGGACAGTCTCAATATGCTGAGGAAAGGACCAAAAGACCAGTAAAAACAAACAAGAACATTGTGTGCCCTTGACATGGCAGTTTAGATGAGGAAGGTAATAAAATTGTCTTATACCCAAGTCTCTGAGGCCTTATTCACTCTGATAGGCAGCATTGCTATAATAGAAGGCAAGACAATAATACTGAACAAATATTATTGAGCAATGACTGAGGGTGTTTTTTGGCTACAGGTCACATGTATCATTCTGAGGATCAGTATCACCATTCTCAACCATCAGGCCATGCTCACATACAAAAGCTACCCCTGCAAACAAAAATCCTTGCCATTGATTTTACCATTGAGGAATGATGGTGTGTAATTTTTTGCCAGATGACATACCTGTCATTCTGACAGTTGGTATTACTATTCACAAACATCAGGTATTCCTCATGGACAAAATTTACCACCATAGGCAAAAATCTGTGAAGAATGCCTGATGCTCAAGAATAGTGCTACTAACTCTAAGAACATGTGGTGTGACATGCAACAAAAAAACCATACTTGGCACATCCTTAAGAGTAAAATAAATCACAATCATTTTTGTTTTCAGGGGTAGATTTTGTCCCTGAAGAAAGCCTGAGGCTTAAGAATGGTAATAGGGACTCTCAGAATGACTGGTGGGCCATGTGGCTAAATATCGTGCTTAGTGAATGCATAACAGTGAAATAAATGCCCACAATTCAAAATCTACTGGCACAGACAAACATCATTGCCATTTATTTTACCCTTGAGGATCCACCCAGTATGATTTTTGGCCACATGTAATACATATTGTTCTAAGAGTTGGCTGTACTATGTTTGAGCATGAGGCATTCATCACATACAAAATCTACTGCCACAGAATAAAAGCCTGGGCATTTATTTTACTGTTGAGGATGGACCATGTATAATTTCAGGCTGCATGCCACACAACTCATTCTGGAAGCTAGTATCACTATTCTCCAACTTCTCAACCATCAGGCAATTCTCATGTACAAAATCTACTGCTGCAGAGAAAAATCATTGGCATTGATTTCAGTATTCAGAATCTACAGAGTGTGCTTTTTGTCCACACGTCACATCCTTTGTCAGAGAGTTGGTATCTCTATTCTCAAACATCAGATATGCTTCAAGAAAAACTACCACTCCAAACAAAAATCCTAGTCATTTATTTTACTGTTGCAGATCCACTGAGTGAAAATTTTGGCTGCATGTCACAGCAGTCATTCTGAGAGCTGGCCTCACTGTTCTCAAGCATCAGGTATTAGACATGGCCAAAATCTACTGCCACAGATAAAAATTATTGTCATTTACAGAGGGTAAATTTTCATCACATGTGACACCTATTGTTCTGAGAGTTGGAATCACTATTCTCAAACATTGGGTATTCCTCATGTATAAAATCTACCACTGTAGAAAAAATCATGTGCATTTACTTTACTATTGAGGATCCACTGAGGCTGACTTCTGGCTTCATGCCACACCAGTGGTTCTGAGAACTTGTATCACTGTTCTCAAGGATCAGGCATTTCACATGGAGAAAGAATACCCCTGCAAAAAAAAAAAATCCTTGCCATTTATTTTCCTGTTGAGGATCTGCCAGGTGTGATTTTGGGCTGCATGTCACACAAGTTGCTAGATCTGAGAGTCCATATCACCATTCTCAATCATCAGGTTTTCTTCACAGACAAAATGTACCTCTGGAAACAAAAATGATTGTCATTTATTTTACTGTTGAGGATTCACCAAGTATGATTTTCTACTGCATGTTGCACCCCATGTTCTGAGAGTTAGTATCACTGTTCTCAAGCATGAGGTATCCAACACAGACAAAATCTACTGCTGCAGACAAAGGTTATAGTCATTTATTTTCCTGTTAAGGATGCACAGAGTGTGGGTTTTTTGCCAAATTCCAATCAGTCATTGTGAGATCTGGAATAACTATTCTCAAGCATCAGGCATTCCTCATGTGCAACATCTACCCCTGCAGACAAAAATTATGGGCATTTATTTTACTGTTGAGAATCCACCCAGTATAATTTTTGGCCACATGTAACACCTATTGTTCTGAGAGACGGTTGCACTACTTGCAAGCATCAGGTTTTCTTCATGGACAAAAACTACTCCTGCCAACAAAGACCCTTGCCATTTATTTGACTGTTGAGATTGCACCAAGTGTAATTTTTGTCCACATGTTCCCTCAGTCATTCTGAGAGTTGGTATCTCTATTCCCATGTACCAGGCATTCCACAACTATAAAATTTATGACCACAGACAAAATCATTTCACATTTATTTTACTGTTAAGCATCCACCAGGTATGACTTTTTGTGCCATGTGACACCTATTATTCTGAGAGTCTGTAGCACTATTCTAAAACATCAGGTATGCTTCATGGACAAAATCTACCTTTGTGAACAAAAATCCTTGCCTTTTATTTTGCTGTTGACAATCCACTGGGAGTAATTTTTGGCCACATGGCACAAAAGTCATTCTGAGAGCTGGTATCTCTATTCTCAGGCATCAGGTAGGCTTTACAGACAAAATCTACCACTGTGAACAAAAATACTTACCATGTATTTTTGTCTTAAGCATCCACTGGATGTGACTTTAGGCCCCATGCCACATGGGTAATTCTGAGAATCAGCATCACTTTTTTCATGCATCAGGTATGCTTATGGACAAAATCTACCCCTTCAAACAAAAATTGTTGCTGTTTATTTTACTGTTGCAGAGCCACCAAGTATGATTTTTCTCTGCATGTCACACCACATGTTCTGTAAGTGGGTATCACTATTCTCAAGCATCTGGCATTCCTCACATACAAAATCTATGGCCACAGACAACATTCATTGGCATTTATTTTACCCCAGACAATTTACCAAGTGTGATTTTTGGCCACATGGCACACCAGTGGTTCTTAGAGCTGATATCTCTATCCCCATGCATCAGGCATTCCTCACATGCAAGATCTACCCTGCAGACAAAAATCATGCACATTTATCTTACTGTTGCAGATCCACTGAGAATCATTTTTTACTGCATGTTACATCACACATTAGTATTACTATTCTCAAGCATCAGGTATTCCTCACAGACAAAATATACTGCTGCAGACAAAAATCATTGCCATTTATTGTACTGTTGAGGATCCACTGAGTGTAATTTTTGGCCACATGTCACACCAGTTGTTCTGAGAGTTGGGATCACTATTCTGAAGCATCAGGTATGCTTAGCAGACAAAATCTAACCCTGTGAACAAAAATCCTGGCCATTTATTTTTCTCTTAAGCATCCACCAAGTGTGATTTTTGTTTACAGGAGTAGTTTCTCTCTATGAGAAATGTCTGATGCTTCAGAATGGTGATACTAGCTATCAGAATGGCTGGTGCAGCATGCAGCTAAAAATCACACTTGGTGGATCCTCAACAGTAGAAAAATGACAAACATTTTTGTTTGCAGGGGTAGAGTTTGTCTGCAAAGAAAACTTGATGCTTGAGAATAATGATACCACCTCTCAGAATGACTAATAGGACATGCAGCCCCAAATCACACTTGGTGGATTGTTAACAGCAAAATAAATGGCAAGGATTTTTGTTCACAGGAGTAGATTTTGTCTGTGAAGCATACCTCATGTTTGAGAATAGTACTACAGACTCTCAGAATGACAGGTGTCACATGGTGCCAAAAATCACACTTGGTGGATGCTCAACAGTAAAATAAATGTGAAATGGGTTTTTTCTAAAGTGGCAGATTTTATAGGTGTGTAATACCTGATGCTTGAGAACAGTGATATGAGCTTTCAGAAAGACTGGTGTGACTTGAGGCCTAAAAGCACACCTGGTGCATCTTCACCAGCACAACAAATGGAAATTTTCTTGGTTTGCATAGGTATATTTTGTATGTGAGAATTGCCTAATGCTTGAGAATAGTGGTACTAACTCTCCGAATGATTGGTATGACATATGGTGAAAAATCACACTTGGTCAACCTTCAACAGTAAAATAATTGTGAATGATTTTGGTCTGCAGGGATAGATTTTATTTGTGAGGAATCCCTGATGCAGGAGAATAGTGATACAAACTCTGACACCCATTAGTGTCACATGCAGCTAGAAATAACATTCAGTGGATGCTCAACAGTAAAATAAATGCCAATGATTTTGTCTGTGGCAGTAGATTTTGTAGGTGAGGAAGGCCTGATGCCCAAGAATAGTTATACCAACTCCAAGAACAACTGGTGTAACATGCAGCTAAAAATCACATTCAGTGGATGCTCAACAGTAAACAAAATGCCAGTTATTTTTCTCTGCAGAAGTAGATTTTGTTGATGAGGAATGCCTGATGCTTGAGACTAGTCATACCACCTCTCAGAATGAATGTTCTGACATGAGGCTTAAAATCACCCTTGGTGCATCCTCAACAGTAAAATAAATGGCAAAAAATATTGTTCACAGAGGTAGATTTTGTCTGTGAAGCATAACTGATGCTTGGAAATAGTGATACCAACTCTCAGCATGACTGGTGGAACATTTGGAAAAAAATCACACTCAGTGGAACCTGAAGAGGAAAATAAATAGCAAGGATTTTTGTTTGCAAGTGTAGATTTTGTATGTGAGAAATACCTGATGCTTGAGAATGGTGATATCAACTCTAAGAACCACTGGTGTAGCATGCAGCCAAAAATCACACTTGGCAGATCCCCAATAGTCAAACAAATGGTATGGATTTTGTTTGCAGGGGTAGGTTTTTTGTCATGAGGACTGCCTGATGCCTGAGAATAGTGATACCAACTTTCAGAATGACTGCAGGGACATGCAGACAAAAATGTCACTTGCTGTATCCTCAACAGTAAAATAAATGGCAATGATTTTTGTCTGGGGCAGTAAATTTTGAATGTGAGGATTGCCTAACACTTGAGAATAGTCATACCAACTCCCAGAAGGACTGGGGTGACATGTGGCCAAAAATTACACTCACCAGATCCTCAAGAGAAAAATAGATAGTAATGATTTTTTTTTTCAGGGGTAGATTTTGTATGTGAGCAATCACTGATGCTTAAGAATAGTGATACAAACTCTCAGAATGACTGGTGTGATGTGCAGCCCAAAATCACACTTAGTGGATGTCTAACAGTAAAATAAATACCCATGATCATGGTCTGCAGGGCTAGATTTTGTATGTGAGCAATGCTTAATGCATGAGAATAGTAATACCAGCTCTCAGAATGACTGGTGTGAGATGCAGCCAAAACTTACACTTTGTGGATCCGCAACAGTAAAATAAATGGCCAGGATTATTTTTCCTGGGGTCATTTTTCTCTGTGAAGCGTACCTGAAGTTTGAGAATAGAGATACCAACTCTCAGAAGAACTGGTGGGACAGGGATCTAAAAATCACACTTGGTGGATCCTCAACAGCAACATAAATAACAATGATTTCTATCTGCAGCAGTAGATTTTGTCTGTGAGGAATGCCTGATGCTTGAGAACAGTGATACCAACTCACAGAACCACTAGTGTCACATGTGGCCAAAAATCTTAGTCAGTGGATCCTCAACAGTAAAATGAATGGCAATTATTTTTGTTTGCAGGGGTGGTCTTTCTCTGTGTGAAATGCCTGATGCTTGAGAATAGTGATACAAGCTGTCAGAACCACTTGTGTGGAATGTGGCCCAAAACCACCCTTAGTAGATGTCCAATAGTAAAATAAATACCCATGATCTTGGTTTGCAGAGCTAGATTTTGAACATGGGGAATGCTTAATGCATGATCAACCAATAGGGGTGATTTTGGATACATGCCACACCAGTTGTTGTGAGAGTTAGTATCACTTGGCTCAAGCATCAGGTATTCCTCACAGACAAAATATACTGCTGCAGACACAAATGATTGCCATTTATTTTACCATTGAGGATCCATGGAGGGTAATTTTTTGCCACATGCCACACCAGTGGCTCTGAGCATTGGTATGACTATTCTCAAGCATCAGGTATTCAGCATGGACAAAATCTACACCTGCAAACAAAAATAATTGCCATTCATTTTACTGTTGAGGATCCACTGACTAAGATTTTTGGCCACATGTGACACTAGTGGTTCTGTGAGTTGGTATCACTGTTCTCAAGCATCAGGCATTCCTCACAGACAAAATCTACTGCTGCAGATAGAAATCATTGTTATTTATGTTGCTGTTGAGGATCCACCAAGTGTGATTTTTAGATCCCTGTCCCACCAGTTCTTCTGAGAGTTGGTATCTCTATTCTCAAACTTCAGGTACGCTTCACAGAGAAAAATGACCCCAGGAAAAATAATCCTGGCCATTTATTTTACTGTTGCGGATCCACAAAGTGTAAGTTTTGGCTGCATCTCACACCAGTCATTCTGAGAGCTGGTATTACTATTCTCATGCATTAAGCATTGCTCACATACAAAATCTAGCCCTGCAGACCATGATCATGGGTATTTATTTTACTGTTAGACATCCACTAAGTGTGATTTTGGGCTGCACATCACACCAGTCATTCTGAGAGTTTGTATCACTATTCTTAAGCATCAGTGATTGCTCACATACAAAATCTACCCCTGAAAAAAAAAATCATTACTATCTATTTTTCTCTTGAGGATCTGGTGAGTGTAATTTTTGGCCACATGTCACCCCAGTCCTTCTGGGAGTTGGTATGACTATTCTCAAGTGTTAGGCAATCCTCACATTCAAAATTTACTGCCCCAGACAAAAATCATTGCCATTTATTTTACTGTTGAGGATACAGCAAGTGACATTTTTGTCTGCATGTCCCTGCAGTCATTCTGAAAGTTGGTATCACTATTCTCAGGCATCAGGCAGTCCTCATGACAAAAAACCTACCCCTGCAAACAAAATCCATACCATTTGTTTGACTATTGGGGATCTGCCAAGTGTGATTTTTGGCTGCATGCTACACCAGTGGTTCTTAGAGTTGATATCACCATTCTCAAGCATCAGGTATTTCTCACATACAAAATCTACACTTGCAAACAAAAATCCTTGCTATTTATTTTCCTCTTCAGGTTCCACTGAGTGTGATTTTTTTCCAAATGTTCCACCAGTCATGCTGAGAGTTGGTATCACTATTTCCAAGCATCAGTTATGCTTCACAGACAAAATCTACCTCTGTGAACAATATTTTTTGCCATTTATTTTACTGTTGAGGATGCACCAAGGGTGATTTTAAGCCTCATGTCAGAACATTCATTCTGAGAGGTGGTATGACTAGTCTCAAGCATCAGGCATTCCTCATCAACAAAATCTACTTCTGCAGAGAAAAATAACTGGCATTTTGTTTACTGTTGAGCATCCACTGAATGTGATTTTTAGCTGCATGTTACACCAGTTGTTCTTGGAGTTGGTATAACTATTCTTGGGCATCAGGCCTTCCTCACCTACAAAATCTACTGCCACAGACAAAATCATTGGCATTTATTTTACTGTTGAGCATCCACTGAATGTTATTTCTAGCTGCATGTGACACTAATGGGTGTCAGAGTTTGTATCACTATTCTCCTGCATCAGGGATTCCTCACAAATAAAATCTATCCCTGCAGACCAAAATCATTCACAATTATTTTACTGTTGAAGGTTGACCAAGTGTGATTTTTCACCATATGTCATACCAATCATTCGGAGAGTTAGTACCACTATTCTCAAGCATTAGGCAATTCTCACATACAAAATATACCTATGCAAACCAAGAAAATTTCCATTTGTTGTGCTGGTGAAGATGCACCAGGTGTGCTTTTAGGCCTCAAGTCACACCAGTCTTTCTGAAAGCTCATATCACTGTTCTCAAGCATCAGGTATTACACACCTATAAAATCTGCCACTTTAGAAAAAACCCATTTCACATTTATTTTACTGTTGAGCATCCACCAAGTGTGATTTTTGGCACCATGTGACACCTGTCATTCTGAGAGTCTGTAGTACTATTCTCAAACATGAGGTATGCTTCACAGACAAAATCTACTCCTGTGAACAAAAATCCTTGCCATTTATTTTGCTGTTAACAATCCACCAAGTGTGATTTGGGGCTGCATGTCCTATTAGTCATTCTGAGAGGTGGTATCATTATTCTCAAGCATCAAGTTTTCTTTGCAGACAAACTCTACCCCTGCAAACAAAAATGTTTGTCATTTTTCTACTGTTGAGGATCCACCAAGTGTGATTTTTAGCTGCATGCTGCACCAGCCATTCTGATAGCTAGTATCACCATTCTGAAGCATCAGACATTTCTCATAGAGAGAAACTACTCCTGTAAACAAAAATCACACTTGGTGGATGCTTAAGAGAAAAATAAATGGCCAGGATTTTTGTTCACAGGGTTAGATTTTGTCTGCTAAGCATACCTGATGCTTCAGAATAGTGATCCCAACTCTCAGAACAACTGGTGTGACATGTGGCCAAAAATTACACTCAGTGGATCCTCAACAGTACAATAAATGGCAATGATTTTTGTCTGCAGCAGTATATTTTGTCTGTGAGGAATACCTGATGCTTGAGAATAGTAATACTAATGTGTGATGTAACATGCAGTAAAAAATGATTCTCAGTGGATCTGCAACAGTAAGATAAATGTGCATGATTTTTGTCTGCAGGGTAGATCTTGCATGTGAGGAATGCCTGATGCATGGGGATAGAGATATCAACTCTCAGAATATTCCTGGCCATTTATTTTACTGTTGTGGATCCACCAAGTGTAAGTTTTGGCTTCATGTCATAGCAGTCATTCTGATAGCTGGTATCACTATTCTCAAGCATCACATTTTCTGCACATACAAGATCTACCTCTGCAAACAACAATAAGTGACATTTATTTTACTGTTGATGATTGACCAAGTGTGATTTTTGTCCACATATCCCCCTGGTCATTCTGAAAGTTGGTATCTCTATTTCCATGCATCAGGTATTCCTCACATACACAATCTACCCCCACAGAACAAATCATGTGCATATATTTTACTGTTTGGCATCCACTGAGAGTGATTTTTGGCCCCATGTAACACCTATTGCTTGGGGAGTTACTATTGCTATTCTCATGCATCCAGCATTCCTGATGTCCAAAATCTACCACTGCAGACAAAAATCATGGGCATTTATCTTATTGTTGAGCATCCACTGAGTTGGATTTTTGGCTGCCTGCTACAGCAGTCATTCAGGGCACTGGTATCATCATGCTGAAGCATCAGGCCTTCCTCACATGCAAAACCCACCCCTGCAGAGACAAATCATGGGTATTGATTTTACTGTTGAGCATCCATGGAGTGTGATTGTTGGCTGCATGCAACACCAATGAGTGTCAAAGTTGGTATCACTGTTCTCCAGCATCAGGGATTTTTCATGGAAAAAATCTATCCCCACAGACCAAAATCATTCACAATTATTTTACTGTGGAGAATCTACCATGTGTGATTTTTGGCCACATTTCACACCAATCAGTCTGAGAGTTGGTATCACTATTCTCCAGCATCAGGAAATCATCATGGATAAAATGTACCCCTGCAACCAAAAATCATTACAAATTTTTTCACTGTTGACAATCCTCCAGGTGTGATTTTTTGGCTGAATATTACAGCAGCCATTCTGAGAGTTGGTTTCACTTTTCTCAGGCATCAGGTATGCTTCACAGACAAAATCTATGCCTGCAAACAAAAATCCTTGCCATTTATTTTACTGTTATGGATCTTCTGAGTGTGATTTTTCTCTGCATGTCACACCACATGTTCTGTGAGTGGGTATCACTATTCTAAAGCATCTAGCATTCCTCACATACAAAATCTACTACTGCAGACAAAAATCATGGGCATTTATTTTACTGTTGAGCACCCATCAAGTGTGAGTTTTGGCTGCATGTCACAGCAGTCATTCTGAGAGCTGGTCTCACTGTTCTCCAGCATCAGGCATTCCTCATGGGCAAAATCTATCCCTGCAGACCAAGATCATTCACAATTATTTTGCTGTTAAGAATCCACCAAGTGTGTTTTTTCACTACATGTCATACCAATTGTTCTGGGAGTTGGTATCACCATTCTCACATATCAGGAATTCATCAGAGACAAAATCTACCCCTGCAAACAAAAATGCTTGCCTTTTATTTGACTGTTGAGAATGCACCAAGTGTAATTTTTGTCCACATGTTCCCTCAGTCATTCTGAGAGTTGGTATCTCTATTCCCATGTACCAGGCATTCCACACCTATAAAATCTACGACCACAGACAAAATCATTTCACATTTATTTTACTGTTAAGCATCCACCAGGTGTGATTTTTTGTGCCATATGACACCTGTCATTCCAGGAGTCCATAGCACTATTCTCAAACATTGGGTATGCTTCACAGACAAAATCTACCCTTGTGAACAAAGATCTTTGCCTTTTATTTTGCTGTTGACAATCCACCAAGGGTGATTTGAGGCTACATGTCCTACCAGTCATTCTGAGTGGTTGTATCATGATTCTTAAGCACCTGGCTTTCTTCACAGACAAAATCTACCCCCACAGACAAAAATCATTTGCATTTATTCTACTATTTGGAATCCACTGAGTGTGATTTTTGGTCACATCTCATACCAGTCATTCTGAGAGTTGGTATCACTTTTCTCAAGCATTAGGTATACTTATGAACAAATTCTATGACTGCAAACAAAAACTGTGGCCATTTATTTTACTGTTGCAGATCTACCAAGTATGATTTTTGTCTGCATGTCACATCACATGTTCTGTGAGCAGGTATCACTATTCTCAAGCATCTGGTGTTCCTCATGTACAAAATCTACTGCTGCAGAAAAAAACCATTATCATTTATTTTACTGTTGAGGATGCACCCAGTGTGATTTTTGTCCTTATATCACACCAGTCATTCCGAGAGCTAGAATCACTCTTCTCAAGCATCAGGTAATCCTGACATACAAAATGTATCCCCAAAGAAAAAATCATGAGCATTGATTTTACTGAAAAGAATGCACCAAATGTGCTTCATGTCTGCATGCCACACCAGTCATTTTGAGAGCTGTTAGCACTATTCTCAAGCATCAGACATTCCTCATGGGTGAAATCCACTGCTGCAGACAAAAATTCATTCCCAATTATTCTACTGTTGAGGATCCAGCGAGTGTGATTTTTGGCTGCATGTGACACCTACTGTTCAGGCAGTTGGTATCATGATTCTCAGGCATCAGGCATTCCTCATGTACAAAATCTACTGCTACAGACAAAATTCATTGCCATGTATTTTACCTTTGAGGATCCACTGAGTGTTATTTTTAGCCATATGCCACACCAGTGATTCTGAGAGCTGGTATCACTGTTCTTAAGCATTAGGTATTCAGCATGGACAAAATCTACACCTGCAAACAAAAATAATTGCCATTCATTTTACTGTTGAGGATCCACTGACTAAGATTTTTGGCCACATGTGACACCAGTGGTTCTGAGAGTTAGTATCACTGTTCTCAAGCATCAGGCATTCCTCACAGACAAAATCAACCACTGCAGACAAAAATCATTGTTATTTATGTTGCTGTTGAGGATCCACCAAGTGTGATTTTTAGATCCCTGTCCCACCAGTTCTTCTGAGAGTTGGTATCTCTATTCTCAAACTTCAGGTATGCTTCACAGAGAAAAACTACCCTAGGAAAAGAAATCTTGGCTATTTATTTTACTGTTGCGGATCCACCAAGTGTGAGTTTTGGCTGCATCCTACACCAGTCATTCTGAGAGCTGGTATCACCATTCTCAAGCATCAGACATTTCTCACAGAGAGACACTACCTCTGCAAACAAAAGTCCTTGTCATTTATTTTACTGTTGTGGATCCACTGAGTATGATTTTGGGCTGCATGTCACAGCAGTTATTCTGAGATTTGGTGTCATTATTCTGAAGCATCAACTATTCCTCAAGTACAAAATCTACCCTTGCAAACAAAAATCATTACTATTTATTTTTCTCTTGAGGATCTGCCAAGTGTGATTTTAGGCCACATGTCACACCAGTCCTTCTGAGAGTTGGTATAACTATTCTCAAGCATTAGGCAATCCTCATGTACAAAATCAACTGCCACAGAGGAAACTCTTTGGCATTTATTTTTCTCTTAAGGATCCACTGAGTGTGGTTTTAGGCAGCATGCCACACCAGTCATTCTCACAGTTGGTATCACTATTTTCAAGCATCAGGTGTTCCTCACATACAAAATCTACCTCCACAGACAAAAATCATTCACTTTTATTTTACTGTTGAGAATCTACCATGTGTGATTTTTGGTCAAATGTCACACCAGTCATCCTGAGAGTTGGTAGCTCTATTCTGAAGCATCAGGTATTCTTCACAGATAAAAACCACTCCTGGGAACAAAAATCCTTGACACCTATTTTACTGTTCAGGATCCACTGAGTATGGTTTTTGCCCACATGCCCCACCAGTCATTTTGAGAGCTTGTATCACCATTCTCATGCATCAGGGATTCTTCATGGATAAAATCCACCCCTGTGAACAAAAATCCTTGCCATTTATTTTACTGTTGAAAATCCACTGAGTGTGATTTTTCACTGTACACAACATTCTGAGGGTTTGCATCACTCTTCTCAAGCATCAGGCAATGCTCACATAAAAAATCTAACATCACAGATAAAAACCACATAATCAATTTTACTGATGCAGATCTCCAAAATGTGATTTTTGGCCACAAATCACACACATTATTCTGAGGATTTATATTACTATTCTGTAAGATCAGGGAATGCTCATCTACACAGTCTACCCCCTACAGATGAAATCCAAAAAAATCCATTTGACTGCTGTGGATCCCCCAAGTGTGATTTTTGGCCACAGGTCTCACCCATCATTCTCCTTTACCATCTGTCTATTCCAGAGCCTCAGATGGTGGTCACAGATCAAATCTACCATTGAAGACCCAAATCCATGCACCTCCTGCCCCTTCCCCAATCTACTATATAGTCCAATGAATTGTACCTGTATTCCTCACTCCCTTCACCTATACTGTACCCAACCAAGGTACCTATATACCTACTTTGCATATCACTATTATGCTCACTCTTATTCATAGATGCTCACACCTTTTTTTCTGTTAATAGGTACAGTAGACTCAATACAGTTGCTTCACCCATGCCTTGCCTGACTGAGATACTCCTACACATTCCTATGTTAATACAGTGAACATCCAGTTATAAATTTTAAACTCCATTAGTCTAAATGATGCTATAGCTGCAAAATCATTATGCCTCACTCTGCCACCATAGCAATTGCAGCTCTGCCATATTGGCCAGCAGAATACCTAGCAAACAATTCTGCCCCACACACTATAAAGTCTCCCAGTGGATACATGCAGAAATGGAGAAAGTCCTTCAGGTGACAGTCACTCCTTTGTTGCAATGTAACTCCCTTCTTGTGCTGGCACAAAACTTATTCATGGACCAAGGGGGTCTGAGTTTTTTTTTAACTACATCCACTTGATTTTTTTAAGCCCTTGTCTGGCCAACCAACCAACTGCTGTGGGAACAACATGCTATATATGAGCATAACATATGGTATTGGTAAGTGCACTGCCACCCAATAAGGACAAGTTACCTGACATAGCCAGTGTCCCCTGTGGGAAGGGAAGAGGTTAGCTGCCCCCCTGGACACTTAGTGCTACCATACCATTTCTATGACCTGTTTGAGGTTTGGAGACTTATATCAATAATGCTATAATGGACATGTCTCACTTGAAAGTTGAAATATGTTTAATAGTCTAAACTTTATGTGTGTGTAATACCTAATATATTACCTGAAAATAAGAAAAAAATCCACTTAAAACTACTGCTGCAGACAAGAATCATTTCTATGTATTTTACTGTTAATCAACCAATGGGTGTGATTTTTGGATGCATGCCACACCAGTTGTTCTCAGAGTTAGTATCACCTGCCTCAAGCATCAGGTATCCCACACAGACAAAATAAATTGCTACAGACAAAAACAATTGCTATTTATTTTACCATTGAGGATCCAATGGGGGTAATTTTTTGCCACATGCCACACCAGTAATTCTGAGAGTTACTATGACTATTCTCAAGTATCATGCCTTCTTCACATAAAAATCTACCACTGCAGACCAAAATCATTGTCATTTATTTTGCTGTTGAGGATCCACTGAGTGTGATTTTTGGCTGCATATCCCACCAGTCATTCTGAGAGCCACTATCAGTATTCTCAAGCATCTGGTATTCCTCACATATAAAATCTACCCCCACAGAACAAATCATGTGTATATATTTTACTGTTGAGCATCCACTGAAGGTGATGTTTGGCCCCATGTGACACTTATTGCTTATGGAGTTGCTATTGCTATTCTCATACATCAGGCATTCCTCATGTACAAAATTGACCCCTGCAGACAAAAATCATGGGTGTTTATTTTACTGTTGAGCCCCCACCAAGTGTGAGTTTTGGCTGCATCCTACACCAGTCATTCTGAGAGCTAGTATCACCATTCTCAAGCATCAGGCATTCCTCATGTACAAGATCTGCTGCCACAGGCAAAAATCATTGACATTTATTTTACCCTTGATGATCCACTGAGTGTGATTTTTGGCCACATGTGACACCAATCATTCTGAGAGGTGGTTTCATTATTCTCAAACACCAGGTATTCCTCATGGACAAAATACATTCCTGCAAACAAAAATGATTGCCTTTTATTTTGCTGTTGACAATCCACCAAGTGTGATTGGGGCTACATGTCCTACCAGTCATTCTGAGAGATTGTATCATTATTCTTAAGCACCGGCTTTCTTCACTGACAAAATCTACCCTCCACAGACAAAAATCATTTGCATTTATTTTACTATTGGGGATCCACTGAGAGTAATCTGTTTTCTCAACCTTGCCATACCATACAGTTCTCTAGTGCTGAAACCTTCAATGTTGAGGACTTTTCTGAGCTGTCAACACCTACAACACCTACACTGGTGTTGTGGCCAGTGGCTGCCACACCAAAGAGCAACCAAAGGTGCCAATGTGCTAAGCACAAAACAGCTTTGGAGATGCCAGATATACCTGACCTTTGCCCCTTTTATCAAGTCCATTGTCACACCCCGCTGTGGTACATACATGTAATTTTGCAAAATACAGTGTTAAGCCCAAGTACCAGTACGTATGGAGCACAGGCGGGCATTCCCCTCTGTAAGTGGCATAAGGGACAGTAAGGTCACCCTTGCATGTGACACACTGATGTACCTAGCAATGGAGCTCACAGGACTCTGCCTGTGTACGGCACCTTGAGGGCCATCACAGCATGGAGGTCAATGATCAGGACCGACTAGCAGTAGGAATGTCCATGGAAGGGTGGGATGCACTGGTACCCAGACCGTGGGTTAATTAATGAAGATTACCAAACATTAGTGATCTATGATGCATGCAACTAGAAGCAAGCAGTGATGCTATCAGGAGCGCTAACGATACAGGGACTGCCACATGGCAACTTAACAACAGCCATTGGCCGAAGGATTAGCGCATGGGCAGCAAACCCGAAAGACTTCTGAGGCTTCAAGTCCAGACATAGAAGACTGTCATCTGGCTCAGGTCTGGAATCTGAGGCAGATCATTTACTAATAATCGAGGAGGAATCGCTGACAGTGTATGAGTCCATAGGTTGCCCTATGACCTAGACACATGCCATTTGACTTTGAGGCTACCAAAAATGGATATAGTGGAGGGTGTCAAGTGAGCTCCATTGTTTCAGCCTAGGACTTATTGGCCAAGTGCTGACAGATGTTTACCCATATCAATCTCAGTAATCAAGCATGTATATCAATATAAATACCGTAGCAACGTAGATAAAGAAGTTAAGTTACAAACCCCCCACATATAGTAATAAGAACTTTCAGGTAGACTCTGAACTTATTGCACACATAAGAATTAGCGGCTTTGAAGCTCAGTCTAAATAAGACAAGTTAGCAAGCTTCACAAGAGAATAGAACCAGAGACCAATTTCTGAGAAGATACCCCCTTATTGGGTCCCACACAAAAGGGAAAGCCAGCTGGCACATCAAAAGTGCACAGGCATCAACATTTGCGGGTGGTTCCTCAATCAAGAAAGTATAGAAAGAAGGACTCTATTCCATTCAGGTGCAGGCTAAGTAGGGTGAAGGTAGAGAAGGCAGTAGGGTAGTGAAGCAAGGGAATCAGCCAGCTTGGGCTGTTCTATGGACTGCACAAAGTTGTGTAGTAGGTGTGCGCAGTTGGACCTCATGGCACCATCGTCTAGAGCAAGCGCACTGTGTGTGAGGACTTGCAGGGGAGCATATTGAACAAGGTTCTGAGAGTGACCGCTTGTGTAGTGCTGAGGGCATCAAGTGAGCTTGTATAGACGAAGCATAACAGGGGGACAACAAAAATATTGTTTGCCTTGAGAGTCATTCTGTAAAGCATGCTCTCTTGTAAAAAGCTCCAAGACAGTAGTATGAAGAAATCAGCTGTGGAAGTTGCACCATAGAGCGAGCTCTAGGCAGTCAAGGGTGATATTGTTGGGGTACAAGTTGGATTAAAATACTTGCTCCCCTCCACACTATAAAGAGAGACTCAGGGTGTGTTAGTGTATTAGTTGGTGTTGGTGATGCTATGCTGCTGCTAGCTATGTGGCTGCCTCAAGTCAGCCTCGTCACCATGAAGGTTGAGTACACTGCATCTTTTGCTCATAAGTATCGGTCTTTGAGATGCAAAGTAATACTGACTCTGGGTGGGTATAGTGCACAGAAGAAGTCATTGTCATTTGGCCATGCCACAACTTCCACAAGCAATTGGCAACACCACCTCCTTACAAAGCACTTGGGGCTTTGGGTAGAGGCTTGCAACAAACTGAAGGTAAATATTACTGCTGACAATGCTGAGGGTCCTGTCACTGCATACCAGGAGTAATGTTGCCACAACTCAGCTAAGCTTATGCTGACTTTGGTAATTGCCATGAGCCAAGTCAGCTTGAGCCTGCTGCCATTATATCAGCTAAGCTAGACTTCAGCTCAAGTTGGCTTGAGCTCAAACTAATGATCCAAAAAGAGAGTTTCTAGGTTAAGGTGCTCTTTGTGAGGTGAGATGGCTTGTAAATTGTTCAGAATGAATACCTGACAGTATTTAGGTGTCCAACTTGCAAATCTGTTAGTGCCTCCTCAGTATAGCTATGAACTGCAGCCTCTTCACCATTTTAGGGAAAATATAGGCTTGATCTCAGCATTTATAAGGCTCAAACCTCAGTTATTCTGTTTTATGATTTTATGGACATTTTGAGTGTTTTGTTGCCTATATACATTTTGTAAGCTTATTTACATTTACAGAGGAGGAGTTTATGTGGTCCTGGGGGACAATATAGGTCAAGAGCACACTGGCCAAATCAGGTGCTGTCATTTGGACTAAAGCAACTCAAGCCCAACTTTAGCCAGCTCCTATTTGAGCTTGAGCCTAGAATGAGTCTGAGCCAAATCAAGACTCAGACTCAGCTTATTAAGACTCAGCTCATCAGCTAAGCGACTTTAAGCCAAGTCGCGGCAACACTAACCAGGAGTTGAAGGGACAGGACTCAAGACAGAATTCATGCATTCCTGATGGGGTTGATGAGGTGCCAGGATTCTCCTTAAAAGCATTTGTGGATGGACTAGTTGCCTTTATTGTTAGCAATGACCAGGTAAGCTTTTCTTGTCTTAATCAGGTTGCACCCATAATAATAGCAATAGTCTTTCAATGTTGTTGAGTCTCTGGAGCTCCACTGCATATTCTTGATGCTCCATGAGGAACTTACCAGTGATGATATTCCCCACTGAACACAGATTTGAAAGTGTGTTATGGAAATATGGGAGGATCATTTAAAGCAACTTTCTAAGGAAATGCAGGTGCATATGCTGTTAAATACTTGAGGGTCTTCTTCACTCAGATATGTGCAGGGTGCATTAGGTAAAATCTCCTTCACATGTGACATGTAGTCAAATGCCAACCTTGTGCCATTCATGGCCATCACAGCACATTGGATTGAAACCAAGGAGGTCTATCCTCCAAATGGTGGTGATCTATATTTGACTCTTTTTTTGCAGGCAGATTTGATTGGTTTTCATTGTGTACCTGGCCATCATGATGGAGAACATTTGGCATGAGCCTTTCCTTTTATTGTTGACTGGCTTCAAATTGCATCTAAGGTATATCATTATAATGATCATTACTTTGTGTTTATATTGTTTACAGATGGGTTGGATAAGCCTAGATAATGCATCAAACAATGATACAATGATGGCTTTCCTTGAGATACTACTCACACAATGTGGAATTGAATTTGATGTATTCAAACATCATATCCGGTATGTCAATAATTTCAGCCCTTATTTTGCATTCTAATAATTGTCAGGTGCTTTACCTATATTGTCAATCTGGCTTGCAAGGCTGTTTTAACAGCTATCACAAATATTGATTATGCCCATGATGATGCTGACTTTGTTCTGCAACTAGGATGACCAACAAATTTCATGGTAGCATGTAGACTTGATCCAATTGCTACTGCTTGTTCCATTGTATGGCTTGTAAGTCTTTGGTAGATTATGACAATTCTAGATAGTCTGACATTTGCTTTTAAGATTTGTGGCTCCTCTATAAGGCAGCAAATCTTCTCAGAGATTCTTGAATCTCTGCATGATGTTGATAACCTTCAGCTACTGCAAGATGTCATTACATGCTGGTCATCAACCTTACTCATGATTCATGATTGAACATGTTCTATACCTGTGTCCAGTTAGTTCTCTTCTTATATTACATTGGCAGTGCTTTGACCAATTGATCAAAGGCAATTGACAGCTTCCTTAGCTCTCACGACTTTCCAGAATTTCACAAGTATCAGCTGAGCAGTGCAGAGTGGGGCACTCTTTCCAATTTTCAAAATATACTTGCAGTGTGTTTATTTTTGTTGAGGGACCTCCTAGCTGATATTCCTTCCCAAGTTCCACATGTGTTTCAGCAAATTCTCTCATGTGAAAAGACACCTTGTATTTCTGATACTATCCCAGCATTTGAAGCAATGCAATTTACATGAGAGAAACTACAGAAGGAAATGCCTCATGCTACTGACATTATTGCAAAGGGTCTTGAGAAACTTGCCGAGTACCATGATTGAGTGGATATTGTTCCAGTCTATTCCTTGGCAATACATATGTCATTCTCTAGCTTCAAATTCTTCACTCACACCTTTGCAGTTATCCATCCTACATACAAGCTTCAGTGGTTCCAGAGAAACCTGCTGGGAGAAGCCCTTGAAGTTAAGAATCTATTTATAAACACTGTATGAGAACTGGCATCATTTATCATTGATCCTCCCTAACATGTTTTAATAGCTTTGGAAATACAAGAACACTCCAGATCTTCAAATACTAGCACCACAGACAACCTCCGATTCAACAAGCCCACTTACTCATACTAGAAACATTTTATGTCTGAACAAGCATGCTAATGCTATGAGATTGGAACCACAGCACAGCCTTGGTGTTGAGGCTGAACGATACCTCTCAGATCCACTTAGAAGCTCCATATTGATTCTGATGTTCTGGCAGGTAAGCATGTAATGATCTATTCAATCTTCACTATTGATATGTTATATTAGGAAAATCAGAAGTGTTACCCTATGATCTTTGCATTTGCACTAGATGTTCTGCCCATACAAGGCACTTCTGTGCCCTCTGAGTGGGTATTCTCTAGTGGGAAAGAGACTGACACTCTGCAATGGAATTGGCTAGGTGCTGATGCTATGGAAGCACTGCAGATATTGAAGTATTCAGTAAGAAAAGGATGTGGCTTGAATTTCACAGAGGGAACAGATGAAAAGTCAGAGATCCAGAAACTGCAGTTATTAATTGAGCAACAGACATCCATTCTGGAGGACATGCAGGCATTTATCAAAGGTCTTGTCTTAGAAAACAGTCATGATACAATTTAATACATCAGTTGCCTTATTTATACATTAGTCTGGACTCAAGCCAGCTAAAGCTGGAGTCTAGCCTGAGTTCAGGTAATAATTGTGACTAAAGCTGAGTCAGCTAAGATGAATTACCAAAGTCAGCATTAGTCTAGCTGAGCCAAGTTTAGCCAAGTCATGGCAACACTATTTAGGCCCCATGCCACATGAGTGTAATGAGCATGCCATGGACTCCATGGACACCAACCTTCAACTCATCCAACCGGCCCCAACTCATTATCAGATTCCATCAGATTCCGTTTCCCGGTTTCTATCCCATATTTCATATCTCTATTTCACATACTAATTTCACATATTCATTTATCACACCTACAATCTGTCAATGGTAGCGAATAGGTGTTATATCAGAGTCCACGGAATACTTGACTCCTCTAGATACAGAATATTCCAGACTTATATTATTCCAGCCATGTCCATACTTATTCTAGCCTCTGTCCCTCGGACTCCGCTCTAGTATATAAACTGTACAACTAGTAGTACATACCTCAGTTTGAATATCAACTTGGTTTAGCCCAATACTCTCACACTCACTCTACTTGGCCTTCAAGCCTAATCTGTCTCTTCTACAAGTCCACAGATTCTGTCTTTGTGTGATTTCATCTTAATCTCTACTTGTCTTACTGCACAGACTCCATCCATATTCATCTTAGGGCTTTGACCCAGGGGTGACATTGCTAATAGCTTCGTCAAGCCCATGTGCATTCTGCAGACTCCACAGCATGCATTCTGCTTCACTTCCTCCTATTGGCACGATCCTAACAATGAGTCATTCTGAGAGTTGGTATCACTATTCTTAAGCATCAGCCATTCCTCAAGGCACAAAACTGCCTCTGCAAACAAAAATCCTTGCCATTTCTTTGGCTGTTGGGGATCTACCAAATGTGATTTTTGGCTGCATGCCACACCAGTGGTTCTTAGTGCTGAAATAACCATTCTGAAGCATCAGGTATCCCTCACGTACAAAATCTACACTTGCAAACAAAAATCCTTGCTATTTATTTTCCTGTTGGGTTTCCACCAAGTGTGATTTTTTGTTGAATGTCCCACCAGTCATTCTGAGAGTTGGTATCACTATTTCCAAGCATCAGATATATTTCACAGACAAAATCTATCTATGTGAACAAAACTCCTTGCCATTTATTTTACTGTTGAGGATGCACTGAGTGTCAGTTTCAGCCTCATGTGTTGGAATTTGGCAATCCGGCATCATGCCGATCTGTCTTATTAAGGAAGAAGATTGAGGAAAGGTATAGAAAGTTCTAGTAAACAGTCCTTTAGTATATAAGTAGGTACTGTAGTGTAGATCCTCATGCATTTGCAGAGTTTAGCCAAGCACAATACTATTGGCTTGAACACTATCCATACATACTGGGAATGAACTTGATCCCCTGTTTCACAACATCATGTCACCACAGTCATTCTGAGAGGTGGTATGATTAGTCTCAAGCACCAGGCTTTCTTCACAGACAAAATCTACCCCCACAGACAAAAATCATTTGCATTTATTTTACTATGGGGATCCACCAAATGTGATTTTTGGTCGCATGTCACACCAGTCATTCTGAGAGTTGGGATCACTATTCTGAAGCATCAGGTATGCTTAGTGGACAAAATCTAACACTGTGAACAAGAATCTTGGCCATTTATTTTTCTCTTAAGCATCCACCAAGTGTGATTTTAGGCCACATGCCACACCAGTCATTCTGAGAGTTGGTATCACTATTCTCAAGCATCTGGCATTCCTCATGTACAAAATCTACTGCTGTAAACAACATTCATTGGCATTTATTTTACCCTTGAGAACTCACCAAGTGTGATTTTTGGCAGCATGTCACAACAGTTGTTCTGTGAGTTGATATCACTATTTGATGGCATCAAGTATGCTTCATGGATGAAAACTACCCATGCAAATAAAAATCCTTGCCATTTATTTTACTGTTGTGGATCTACCAAGTGTGGATTATGGCTGTATGTCACACCAGTTATTCACAGAACCTGTATCACTATTCCTGAGCATCAAGTATTCCTCATGGACAAAATCTACCATGGCAAAAAAAATGATTGCCATTTATTTGACAGCTGAGGATCCACTGAGTGGGATTTTTTGCTGCATGCCACACCAGTCATTCTGAGAGCTGGTATGACTATTCTCAAGCATCAGGTTTTCTTCATGCACAAAATCTACCCCTGTGAAAAAAAAATGAGTCTCATTGATTTCACTGTTGGGGATCCACCAAATGTGATGTTGTCTGCATGTCCACCCAGTCATTCTGAGAGTTGCTATATCTATTCTCAAACATCAGGCATTCATCACAGACAAAATCAACCCCATAGGCAAAAATCATGGGCATTTATTTTACTGTTGAGGATCCACTGAGTATCAATTTTGGCCACATGTGATGCCAGTCCTTCAGAGAGTTGGTCTCACTGTTCTAAAACATCAGGTATTCTGCATCGACAAAATGTACTGCCACAGACAAAAATCATTCACATTTTACTAAGTGTGATTTTGGCCACATTTCCCACTAGTCCTTCTGAGAGCTGGTATTGTTCTCTTGAGGATATAAGAAGTATGATTTTTTGGCTATATGCCACATCAGTCCTTCAGAGAGGTGGTATGACTATTCCCAAGTCTTAGGCAATCCTCATGTACAAAATCTACTAACATAGAACAAATCATGTGCATTAATTTTACCCTTGAGGATCCACCAAGGGTGAATTTTCATCACATGTGGCACCTATTGTTCTGAGAGTTGGTATCACTATGCTCAAGCATTGGGTATTCCTCATGTATAAAATCTACCACTGTAGAAAAAATCATGTGCATTTATTTTACTATTAACAATCCACTGAGGCTGACTTCTGGCTTCATGCCACACCAGTGGTTCTGAAAGCTTGTATCACTATCCTCAAGCATCAGGCATTTTACAGGGAGAAAGAATACCCCTGCAAAAAAAAAAATCCTTGCCATTTATTTTCCTGTTGAGGATCTGCTGAGGGTGATTTTTGGCTGTATGTCACACTCCATGTTCTAGGAGTTAGTATCTCTGTTCTCAAGCATCAGGTATTCCACATAGACAAATATACTGCCACAGACAAAGATTATGGTCATTTATTTTCCTTTTGAGGATCCACAAAGTGTGGTTTTTTGGCTAAATTCTGATCAGTCATTGTGAGATCTGCAATAACTATTCTCAAGCATCAGGCATTCTTCACATGGAACATCTACCCCCGTAGACAAAAATCATTGTCATTTTTTTTACTGTTTAGGTTCCACTAAGGGTGATTTTTGGCTGTATGTCACACCAGTTGTTCTGAGACTTTGTATCACTATTCTCAAGCATCACGTATGCTTCATGGATAAAAACTATGCCTGCAATCAACCATTCTTGCCATTTATTTTACTGTTGCAGATCCACCAAGTGTGATTTTTAGCTGTATGTCACACTAGTCATTGTCAGAGCTGTTATCACACATCCCGAGCATCAGGTGTGCCTTACATACAAAATCTAGCCCCACAGCCTAAAATTAATGGCATTTATTTTGCTGTTGAGCTTCCATCAAGTGTGAATTTTTGCTGCATGTCACCCCAGTCATTCTGGGGGTCTGTATTACCCTTCCCAATCATCAGGCATTCCTCATGTGCAAGATCTGCTGCCACATGCAAAGAGCATTGACATTTATTTTACTCTTGATGATCCACTGAGTGTGAACTTTGGCCACATGTGACATCAGTCATTCCAAGAGGTGGTTTCATTATTCTCAAGTATCAGGTATTCCTTATGTACAAAATCTATCCCTGCAAACAAAAATCATTGTCATTTATTTTACTCTTGAGGATATACCCAGTATAATTTTTGGCCCCATGGAACACCTATTGTTCTGAGAGTTTGTATTACTATTCTCAAGCATGAGGTATTCCTCATGGACAAAATACATACCTGCAAACAAAAATCATTGCCATGTATTTTACTATTGAGGATCCTGTGAGTATGATTTTTGGCTGAATGTAATACCAGTTGTTCTGAGTGTTGGTATCACAATTCTCAAGCACCAGGTATGCTTCACAGACAAAGGCTCCCTGAGCAAACAGAGATCCTTGCTATTTATTTGACTGTTAAGAATGCACCAAGTGTAATTTTTGTCCACATGTCCCCTCAGTCAATGTGAGAGTTGGCATCTCTATTCTTATGCACCATGCATTCCACATCTATAAAATCTACTGCCACAGATAAAATTACTTCACATTTATTTTACTGTTGAGCATCCACCAAGTGTGATTTTTTGCTGAATGTCCCACTAGTTGTTCTGAGAGTTGGTATCACTATTTCCAAGCATCAGGTATACTTCACAGACAAAATCTACCCATGTGAAGAAAAATCCTTGCCATTTATTTTACTGTTGAGGATGCATCGAGTGTGAGTTTAGGCCTCATGTCACAACAGTCATTCTGAGAGGTGGTATGACTAGTCTCAAGCATCAGGCATTTCTCATGGACAAAATCTACCACAGCAGAGAAAAATCATTGGCATTTAGTCTACTGTTAAGGATTCTCAGAGTATGATTTAAGGCCTCATGTCACAGTAGTCAGTCTAAGGGCTAGTATCACCCATCTCAAGCATCAGGTATTCCTGATGGACAAAATCTATCACTAGAGACAAAAATCATGGGCATTGATTTCACTGAGGAGAATACACCAAGGGTGCTTTGTGTCTGCATGCCACACCAGTATTTCTAAGAGCTATTAGCGCTATTCTCAAGCATCAGACATTCCTCATGGATGAAATCCACCACTGCAGACCAAAATCATTCACAATTATTTTACTGTTGAGGATCCACTAAATGTGATTTTTGGCTGCATGCCACACCAAGTGTTCTCAGAGCCAGTCTAACTATTCTCAAGCATCAGGTTTTCTGCATGTACAAAATTTACCTCTGAAAACAAAAATGAGTGTCATTTATTTTACTTTGGATGATTGACCAAGGGTGATTTTTGTCCACATGTCCCCCTGGTCATTCTGCAAGTTTGTGTCTCTATTCTCATGCATCAGGCATTCCTCATAGACAAGATCTACCCCCACAGGCAAACAGGGTGGGCATTAATTTTGCTGTTGAGGATCCACAGAGTGTGATTTTTGGCTGCATGTGACACCAATTGGTGTGAGAGCTGGTATCACTATTCTCATGGATCAGGTATTCCTCAAGGCCAAAATACATTCCTGCAAACAAAACTCATTGTCATTTATTTTACTGTTGAGGATCCACTGAGTATGATGATTGTTGCTAGATATGACTCCAGTTGTTCTCAGAGTTGGTATAATGATTCTCAACCATCAGATATGCTTCATGGACAAAAACTATGCCTGAAAACAAACATCTTTGTCATTAATTTGACTGTTGCAGAACCTGAAAAGGAAAATAAATAGCAAGGATTTTTGTTTGCAAGTGTAGATTTTGTATGTGAGAAATACCTGATGCTTGAGAATGGTGATATCAGCTCTAAGAACCACTGGTGTGGCATGCAGCCAAAAATCACACTTGGCAGATCCCCAACAGTCAAACAAATGGTAAGGATTTTGTTTGCTGGAGTAGGTTTTTTGTCATGAGGACTGCCTGATGCCTGAGAATAGTGATACCAACTTTCAGAATGACTGCAAGGACATGCAGACAAAAATGTCACTTGCTGTATCCTCAACAGTAAAATAAATGGCAATGATTTTTGTCTGGGGCAGTAAATTTTGAATGTGAGGATTGCCTAACACTTGAGAATAGTCATACCAACTCCCAGAAGGACTAGGGTGACATGTGGCCAAAAATTACACTCACCAGATCCTCAAGAGAAAAATAGATAGTAATGATTTTTTTTTCAGGGGTAGATTTTGTACGTGAGCAATCACTGATGCTTAAGAATAGTGATACAAACTCTCAGAATGACTGGTGTGATGTGCAGCCCAAAATCACACTCAGTGGATGTCCAACAGTAAAATAAATACCCATGATCATGGTCTGCAGGGCTAGATTTTGTATGTGAGCAATGCTTAATGCATGAGAATAGTAATACCAGCTCTCAGAATGACTGGTGTGACATGCAGCCAAAACTTACACTTTGTGGATCTGCAACAGTAAAATAAATGGCCAGGATTATTTTTCCTGGGGTAGTTTTTCTCCATGAAGCATACCTGAAGTTTGAGAATAGAGATACCAACTCTCAGAAGAACTGGTGGGACAGGGATCTAAAAACCACACTTGGTGGATCCTCAACAGCAACATAAATCACAATGAATTTTGTCTGCAGCTGTAATGAGCATGCTGCGGACTCCACAGACTTCAACCTTCAACTCATCCAACCAGCTCCAGTTCACTTATCGGATTCCATTGGATTCCATTTCCTGGTTTTTATTCCATATTTCATATCTCTATTTCACATACTAATTTCACATATGCATTTATCACACCTACAATCTGTCAATGGTAGCGAGTAGGTGTTATATCGGAGTCCACAGAATACTTGACTCCTCTAGATACAGAATATTCCAGACTTATATTATTCCAGCCATGTCCATACTTATTCTAGCCTCTGTCTATTGGACTCCACCCTAGTATATAAACTGTACAACTAGTAGTATATACCTTAGTTTGAATATCAACTTGGTTTACCCCAATACTCTCGCACTCACTCTACTTGGCCTTCAAGCCTAATCTCAATCTCTTCTACAAGTCCACAGATTCCAACTTTGTGTGACTTCATCTTAATCCTTTACTTGTCTTACTCCACAGACTCTGTCCATATTCATCTTAGGGCTTTGACCCAGGGATGATGTTGCTAATAGCTTCGCCAAGCCCACATGCATTCTGTGGACTCCATGGCATGCATTCTGCTTCATCTCTTCCTATTTGCACAATCCTAACAGCAGCAGTAGATTTTGTCTGTGAGGAATGCCTGATGCTTGAGAACAGTGATACAAACTCTCAGAACCACTAGTGTCACATGCAGCTAAAAATCTTAGTCAGTGGATCCTCAACAGTAAAATGAATGGCAATTATTTTTGTTTGCAGGGGTAGATTTTGTCCATGCTGAATACTTGATGCTTGAGAACAGTGATACCAGCTCTCAGATTGACTGGTGTAGCATGTGGCCAAAAATCACACTTAGTGCATTCTCATCAGTAAAATCAAGGCCTATGATTTTTAGCTGTGGTGGTAGATTTTGTAGGTGAAGGTTGCCTAATGCTTGAGAACCAAGATCCCAACTCTCAGAATGCCTGCTGTGCTATGCAGCCAAAAATCACATTTGGTGAATTCTCAAGGCTACAATAAATGCCAATGAATTTTGTCTACAGCAGTAGATTGTGTCCATAAGGAATACCTGGCATAAGAGAATAAAGATACCAACTGTCTGAATGACTGAGGGAACATGGGAAGAAAAATCACACATAGTGCACCTTGAACAGTAAAATAAGTGTCAAGGATTTTCATTTGAAAGGGTAGATTTTGTCTGTGAGGAAAACCTGATCCTTAAGAATACTGAGACCAGCTCTGAGAACACCTGGTGTGGCATGCAGTCCAAAATCACACTCAAAGGATCCTCAATAGTAAAATAAATGTGAATGATTTTTGTCTGTGGAGGTAGATTTTGTCTATGGAGAAAGCCTGGTGCTTAAGAATAATAATACAACCTCTTAGAATGACTGGTCAGAGATGTAGCCCCAAATCACACTTGGTGGACTGTTAACAGCAAAATAAAAGGCAAGGATTCTTGTTCACAAGGGTAGATTTTGTCTATTTGGTCCATGAAGCATACCTGATGTTTTAGAATAGTGCTACAGACTCTCAGAATGACAGGTGTCACATGGCACAAAAAGTCACACTTGGTGGAAGCTCAACAGTAAAATAAATGCCATTGATTTTGGGCTGTGGGGCTAGATTTTGTATATGAGGCATGCCTGATGCTTGCAAGTAGTGCAACCATCTCTCAGAACAATGGGTGTTACATGTGGCCAAAAATTATACTGGGTGGATTCTCAACACTAAAAAAAAATAGCAATGATTTTTGTCTCCAGGAGTAGATGTGGCATGTGAGGAATGCCTGATGCTTGAGAATAGTTATTGTAGATCTCACAATGACTGATCAGAATTTAGCCAAAAAACTGCACTTTATGGATCCTCAAAAGGAAAATAAATGACTATAATCTTTGTCTGCAGCAGTAGATTTGTCCATGTGGAATACCTGATGCTTGGGAACAGGGATACTAACTCTTAGAACATGGGGTGTGATATGTGGCAGAAAACCATACTCCATGAATCCTCAACAGTAAAATGAATGACAATGATTTTTGTTTCTAGAGGTACATTTTGTCTGTGAAGAAAACCTGATGATTGAGAATGGTGATATGGACTCTCAGATCTAGCGACTTGTGTGACATGCAGCCCAAAATCACACCTGGCAGATCCTCAACAGGAAAATAAATGGCAAGGATTTTTTTTTTGCAGGAGTATTCTTTCTCCATATGAAATGCCTGATGCTTGAGAATGGTGATACAAGTTCTCAGAACCACTGGTGTGGCATGAAGCCAGAAGTCAGCTTCAGTGGATCCTCAATAGTAAAGTAAATGCACATGATTTTTTCTACAGTGGTAGATTTTATATATGAGGAATACACAATGTTTGAGCATAGTGATTCCAACTCTCAGAACAATAGGTGCCACATGTGATGAAAAGTCACTCTCAGTGGATCTTCAAGGGTAAAATTAATGCACATGGTTTGTTCTATAATAGTAGATTTTGTATATGAGGATGGCCTAACACTTGAGAATAGTCATACCACCTCTCTGAAGGACTGATATGGCATGTAGCCAAAAATCACACTCCTTGGATCCTCAAGGGAACAATACCAGCTCTCAGAAGGACAAGTGTGAAATGTGGCCAAAACCGCACTCAGTAAAATGCAAATGATTTTTGTCTGTGGCAGTAGATTTTGTCCATGTGGAATACCTGATGGTTGAGAATTGTCATACCAGCTCTCAGAACAACTGGGGTCACATCCAGCCAAAATCATCATACTCTGTGGATCCTCAACAATATAATTAATGCCCACAATGTTTGCTTGCAAGGGTAGATTTTGTCCATGAGGAATGCTTGATGCATGAGAAACGAGATACCAACTTTCAGAATGAGCAGGAGGACAGGCAGACAAAAATCACACTTGGTCAATCTTTAACAGTAAAATAAATGACACTTATTTTTGTTTGCAGGAGTAAATTTTGTACATGCAGAAAACTTGATGTTTGAGAATAGTGATACCAGCTATCAGAATGACTGGTGCAGCATGTGGCTAAAATTCACACTGGGAGGATGCTCAACAGCCAAATAAATGGCAAGGATACTTGTATGCAGGGGTACATTTTGTATGTGAGGAATCCCTGATCCTTGAGAATAGTGATACAAGCTATTGGAATGACTGGTGTGATATGCAGCCAAAAATCACACATGGTGGATCCTCAACAGTAAACTAAATGCCAATGATTTTTATCTGCAGTAGTAGATTTTGTCTGTGAGGAATACCTGATGCTGGAGAATAGTGATACCAACTCTCCAAACAACTGGTGTGACATGTGGCTAACAATTACACTCACCAGATCCTCAAGAGAAAAATAAATAGTAATGATTTTTGTTTTCAGGGGTAGATTTTGTACATGAGGAATGCCTGATGCCTGAGAATCATGATACTAACTGCCTGAACAGTAGGTGTCACATGCAGCCAAAAATCACACTCACTGGATCCTCAACAGTAGAATAATTGGGAATGAATTTTTGTCTGCAGCAGTGGATTTTGCCCATGAGGAATGTCTGATGCTTGAGAATAGTGCTAACAGCTCTCAAAATGACTGGTGTGGCATGTAGACATGAAGCACACTTGGTGCGTCCTCTTTAGTAAAGTCAATGCCCATGATTTTTTCTTTGGGGATACATTTTGTATGTGAGGATTACCTGATGCTTGAGAAGAGTGATCCTAGCTCTCAGAATGACTGGTGTGATGATATAAGGACAAAAATCACACTGGGTGCATCCTCAACAGTAAAATAAATGATAATGATTTTTTTCTGTGGCAGTAGATTTTGTACATGAGGAACACCAGATGCTTGAGAATATTGATACCAGCTATCAGAATGACTGCTATGACATGAAGCCAAAACTTACACTTGGTGCATCCACAACAGTAAAATAAATGTCCAGGAATATTCTGAGAGTTGATATCTCTATCCCCATGCATCAGGCATTCCTCACATGCAAGATCTACCCTGCAGACAAAAGTCATGCACATTTATCTTACTGTTGCAGATCCACTGAGAATCATTTTTTACTGCATGTTACATCACACATTAGTATTACTATTCTCAAACATCAGGTATTCCTCACAGACAAAATATACTGCTGTAGACAAAAATCATGCCCATTTTTTTGACTCTTGAGTATTCACCAAGTGTAATTGGTGGCCATTGATGAGCCTCTAGGCTCTGTATGCTCAGAATTCATGATTTTTGCATTTCTAAGTGATGACAACTTTGCACCAGATATAATGATAACGCTGGTGTGCACACACTATTATAGGACCTCTTTGACACTTCAATGACCAGATATAATGAAGAATATCCATCCCAGCTTGTTTTGTAACTCAACTCATATGCAATCAGAAATAGGCACAATATTGATTGATCAGGCAACCACTGGTGATAAGCGAACTATGCATCACTGACACATCAGGACTACATCACCAGTGCATCATGGTGTGATGGACTGGTGTTGATCCTTTCATTATATGAGGTCATACCTGCCAACAATTGCCCTTCTGTGATAATCATTGAGTTCTTGTCATCCAAATGACCAGTGTTGATAATATTGCCATGCCCAGCACACTAGAAGGCATTACAGTCATGTACTGGTCAATGAGACAGGATCAGTCAATGAGACAGGTGGCTCAGAATAGCTTGATATGCACATAATTGACTTGGAGCTGGTGCATATATCTTTGATTAGTATATTTATCTTTATTATACCTCCTCTGAAGCCACCCTCTTCTGCGATGGAATAAAGAGAGGGTGATATGTTGCTGATTTAAGAGAAAAAAAGCCTTAATACATGATTTTCATGGTGAAATTTTATTCCGAGGTCACAAAATTTATACCAGAAGTAGGGACATATCATACTCACTTTCCCTGGTACTTTATGGAGAGTCAAACTATCAGGAAACAGCAAAAGAAACCATGCAGCAAAAGTGATATCTTTATCACATCACATCATGAGTTACAGCGATTATGACAGGCCTGATATAGGGTCTCATGGTGATGAGTAAGTCCGATCTTGTTCTGTATTTGGTATATCTGGTGTGATGTGACATGTCTCATTGACTCGTATTGTGCTGATCTTGCGTTTTTGCACTGATAAGGCTCGATATGACCTTTCCCATATCCAATATGCATGTATTTGTGATGTATGTACTGCTTTATACTCAAAATATAATTTTAGTCTATTCTAAACATTTTATTTGGGACATCTATCATACTGCCAAGGCCAAATGAATTTCAGCATCTCATTGACTGGTACATGACTGTATTCCTTTCGTTCACCTCAGTCATTCCACTGTACCCTCACAGTCCACAGTTCAAACAGCACCCCAATCACCACACTGTGACAACTCATGATCTAGCAAATTTATCTGTCTTCAGTAATGCAAAGGATTAGCTGTTACAAGTGACTACAGAGATGCATATGGGCATGTGAATAGTTACCAAGCCACAGCCTTACAACTTTACTAAGTCTCTCTATTAATATATATCTCTGGTAGTATAAGAATCCATAGAAAATTGTAGAAAGGAGTAACACATCTATTTACCTGCTACTCTGCTATTAGCACTCGCTATAATGCTTGCAACTGGACATATTCTCATCTCTATACTCTTGCTATGCTCATTAGCACCAGTTTAATGACCATATTTCATGCATAGCACAGTACACAAACAATAACATTTGTTTGCACTCCATACACTCACTATAAGCAAGGAACTGGTTTTACATCATCTTAAGCTTTGCACCCTCTTGTTCTCTTTGAGACACATGCTCAACACTGTGATCGACCAGTGTTAGCATTATCTTTGGTCACTCATCGCACCTTTGACTGCAACCCATCATTATTGGTTCAATACACACATCTAGTGCATAACCCTGTATGCTTGCATCATACATCACCTCTTTTTTGTTTTATAGGATTGGATCATCTTCATCTTCATACCATAGGAATTTTATTCAGCTTTATTTTCAACATCATTTATTGCAGCCCACTTGGGTAGTCTCTGGCAGACTTATAGGAATCAACATCATCACATAGGATCATATTAGACTCAACACTGGTTTAGACCATCATAGGATAGGGTAGGATTGGATAGGATAGGTTTGTATGCATAGGATTGACATTGACATACAATAGGATAGTCTCTGAGTAGACTCAGCTTTCAACATCAACTTCAGTATATTTTGTCTTGTATAGGACCAGCACTTGTCATCACAGCACCCCACTGGACATGGACTCATTTTCACACTCTTGCCACCATTAACTGGCATTATTAGGATCACCCCCTTCAGTATTTTGATACTACACCAGTTATAAACCATCTACTACATGCATAGTTTCATTATCACCATTATTTTCATAGGACCTTCATTGAGAAACCTCATCTAGTCATTTCTCCTGCTTTTACACTGGATTTGTGGTATTCACATCATACCCTCTTCTGTTCTATCTCATTATGGAGATTATCACTGGCCTACAGCCAAAACCTTTTAGTGCTCAATCACTTGAGTGCTATTTGCTTGACTGAAAAGTCACAGTATAAACCTGTGTCTAGAGGAAGTGATTAGGTCACATGGAGGTGCCCCAAACAACTTGCACAACACAGTACCTTTATCTCCAGTCTACACCATCATTAACCATTACTCTTTGAGTTTTTGATGTGCTGTTTCCATGGAAGTTTAGGTTCATCACTGTATGTCACACCAGTTGTTCGGAGAGTTGGTATCACTAATCTCCAGCATCAGGTCTTCTTCATGGACAAAATCTACCCCTGCAAAACAAAAATCCTTGCCAGTGAGTTTTCTCTTAAGCATGCACTACATGTGATTTTAGGCCACATGCCACACCAGTCATTCAAAGAGTTGGTATCACTATTCCCAAGTATCAGGTATTCCTTATGGACAAAATGTACTGCTGCAGACAAAAATTGTTGCCATTTATTGTACTGTTGAGGATCCACCAAGTGTAATTTTTGGCCACATGTCACACCAGTTGTTCTGAGAGTTGGGATCACTATTCTGAAGCATCAGGTATGTTTAGCAGACAAAATCTAACACTCTGAACAAAAATCCTGGCCATTTATTTTTCTCTTAAGGATTCACCAAGTGTGATTTTTGTTTACAGGGGTAGTTTCTCTCTGTGAGAAATGTCTGATGCTTCAGAATAGTGATACTAGCTATCAGAATGGCTGATGTGGCATGCAGCCAAAAATCACACTTGGTGGATCCTCAACAGTAAAAAAATGGCAAACATTTTTGTTTGCAGAGGTAGAGTTTGTCTGCAAAGAAAACTTGATGCTTGAGAATAATGATACCACCTCTCAGAATGACTGATAGGACATGCAGCCTCAAATCACACTTGGTGGATTGTTAACAGCAAAATAAAAGGCAAGGATTTTTGTTCACAGGAGTAGATTTTGTCCATGAAGCATACCTCATGTTTGAGAATAGTACTACAGACTCTCAGAATGACAGGTGTCACATGGTGCCAAAAATCACACTTGGTGGATGCTCAACAGTAAAATAAATGTGAAATGGGTTTTTTTCTAGAGTGGCAGATTTTATAGGTGTGTAATACCTGATACTTGAGAACAGTGATATGAGCTTTTAGAAAGACTGGTGTGACTTGAGGCCTAAAAGCACACCTGGTGCATCCTCACCAGCACAACAAATGGAAATTTTCTTGGTTTGCATAGGTATATTTTGTATGTGAGGAATGGCTGATGCTTAAGAACAGTGATACCAACTCTCAGAATGACTGGTGTGACATGGGGCCTGAAATCACACTCAGTACATCCTGAAGCAAAAAATAAATGGTATTGATTTTCATCTGCAATGGTAGATTTTGTATGTGAGGATTGCCTAATGCTTGAGAATAGTGATACCAACTCTCCGAATGATTGGTATGACATATGGTGAAAAATCACACTTGGTCAACCTTCAATAGTAAAGTAATTGTGAATGATTTTGGTCTGCAGGGATAGATTTTATCTGTGAGGAATCCCTGATGCAGGAGAATAGTGATACAAACTCTGACACCCATTGGTGTCACATGCAGCCAGAAATCACACTTGGTGGATGCTCAACAGTAAAATAAATGCTAATGATTTTGTCTGTGGCAGTAGATTTTGTAGGTGAGGAAGGTCTGATGCCCAAGAATAGTTATACTAACTCCAAGAACAACTGGTGTAACATGCAGCTAAAAATCACACTTAGTGGATGCTCAACAGTAAACAAAATGCCAATTATTTTTCTCTGCAGGAGTAGATTTTGTCAATGAGGAATGCCTGGTGCTTGAGACTAGTCATACCACCTCCCAGAATGACTGTTCTGACATGAGGCTTAAAATCACCCTTGGTGCATCCTCAACAGTAAAATAAATGGCAAAAAATATTGTTCACAGAGGTAGATTTTGTCTGTGAAGTATAACTGATGCTTGGAAATAGTGATACCAACTCTCAGCATGACTGGTGGAACATTTGGCAAAAAATCACACTCAGTGGAACCTGAAGAGGAAAATAAATAGCAGGGATTTTTGTTTGCAAGTGTAGATTTTGTATGTGAGAAATACCTGATGCTTGAGAATGGTGATATCAGCTCTAAGAACCACTGGTGTGGCATGCAGCCAAAAATCACACTTGGCAGATCCCCAACAGTCAAACAAATGGTAAGGATTTTGTTTGTAGGGGTAGGTTTTTTGTCATGAAGACTGCCTGATGCCTGAGAATAGTGATACCAACTCTCAGGACAATAGATGTGGTATGCAGCCAAAAATGACCATCAGTAGATCCTCAACAGTAAAATAAATGCCTATGATTTTTGTCTTTCACAGTTAATTTTGTATGTGAGCAAAGCCTAATGCTTCGGAACAGTGATACAAACTCTCAGAATGACTGGGGTAGCTTGCAGCCAAAAAATCACACTTGGTGGATCCTGAACACTAATTTAAATGTGAATGATTTTTATCTGCAGTGATAGATTTTGTACATCAGGATTGCCAGATGCTTGAGAATAGGTCTACCTCCCCTCAGAATGGCTAGTGTGACATGAGGCCTAAAATCACACCTGATGCATCTTCACCAGTAAAATAAATGGTAAGGATTTTTGTTTGCAGGGGTTTTTTGTCTTTGAAGCATACCTGATAATTGAAAATAGTGATACCAACTCTCAGAAGAACTGGTGGGACAGGGATCTAAAAATCACAATTGGTGGATCCTCAACAGCAACATAAATAACAATGATTTTTGTCTGCAGCAGTAGATTTTGTCTGTGAGGAATGCCTGATGCTTGAGAACAGTGATACTAACTCTCAGAACCACCGGTGTCACATGTGGCCAAAAATCTTAGTCAGTGGATCCTCAACAGTAAAATGAATGGCAATTATTTTTGTTTGCAGGGGTAGATTTTGTCCATGCTGAATACCTAATGCTTGAGAATAGTCATACCAATGCTCAGAGCCACTGGTGTGGCATGTGGCAAAAAATTACCCTCCATGGATCCTCAATGGTAAAATAAATGGCAATCATTTTTATCTGCAGCAGTATATTTTGTCTGTGAGGAATACCTGATGCTTGAGACAAGTGATACTAACTCTCACAACAACTGGTGTGGCATGTATCCAAAAATCACCCCTATTGGTTGATCAACAGTAAAATACATAGGAATGATTCTTGTCTGCAGCAGTAGATTTTTATGTGAGGAATGCCAATCCCTTCTGACACACTACATCCCAACCACATATGACTAGTACATCAGAAGAGACCCCTTCCACACACTGCTGAGGGCCCCCTCTGAGCATTGCCAAGGGCTAGAGCATCCAGCTCAACATTGCAGACATTAGCCCCAACTACAGTCATCCACCAGGCCATGAGACATGGAAATTGGTTTGGCCTCGGAATTACCATAGATGTCCCAAATAAAATGATCAGAATAGACCAAATTATATTCTGTGTATGAAAGAGTATATACATCATAAATATATGCATATTGAGCATGGAAAAGGTCATATTGAGCCTTATCAGTGCAAAAACCCAAGATCAGTGCAATATGGGCCAATGAGACACATCACATCACTACTGATATACCAAATACAGAACAAGATCAGATTTTAGTCATCACCATCAGACCTTGTAATTCTCTCGCTTTTTAGCTTCTGATAAAGCCATTCCAACCATTGTACCCAAGTGTGATTGAGCTCAGCAATAAGATGAATAGTGTGCAAACGGGTGTTGCTAATTAGTGAGACACATCAAAGTGGAAAATATAACTCCTAATATGGCAGCTTATGTCATCACATGATGTGACATGATAAACACATTGATTTTGCTGTGAGGTTTTTTTTTGCCGTTTCCTGCTGTCCTGACTCTGAAAATTCCAGAGAAGGTTAGTATGATATGTCCCTATCTCTTGTACAAATTTTGAGACCTCAGAATAATTTTTGCTCATGAAAATCATTTATTAAGGCATTGTTTTGGTCAAATCAGCAACAGAATGCCCTCTCATTATTCCATCACAAAAGAGGGTGGCTTCAGAGGAGGTGTAATAAGTACGAATATACTAACAAAAGATATATACATCAATTCTGAGGCAGCTAGGTGCATGTCAAGCTATTCCGAGCCAACTGTCTCATTGGCTGGTGGATGACTGTACGTTGATAAGCCTAGACTTCTGTGGCAACAGCAACACCAAACTCAATGAGTATTGGTAGTAAATGAAGCCTTTGGTAATTAAGGTGGTGTGTGTGTGAGTATGTTCAGGGCACCTCCATGCACTCCAATCAATTCCTCTAGATGCAGGTGTACACTGTGACATGAAAGTCTCGCAAGTAGTACCCCTTAGCAGTTGAGTACTGTGATGTAGGCTATATGCTGGTATTGTCTTGAATAAACGAGAGATGACAGAAACCAGTATGACATGAATACCAAGTATCTGTGGAAACAAAGAGAATAATGCTAGATGAAGTCTCTAGTCAATGATCCTCTGGGGGAAATCTATAAATGAAAGGTGTCAAATACTTGAGAGTAAAAACTGAAGGCGGTTTTGGTGATCAAGAATACAAGAGGGAAAATGAAGTCTTATGTCAAGGGTGGGTTACTGATCCTATATGAAATGCTGTTACTGAAAGTCAAAATCGAAAACTGAGTCTACTCAGAGACTATCCTATCCTATGTCAATGTCAAACCTATAAGTCCACATGGGGACTATCCTATCCTATCCTATGACAAAACTACATGAGAACTGGTCAAAACAATCCTATGCTGATGATTCTGATCCTACAAGTCTACTTGGAGACTTCCCAAATGGGCAGCGATGTAATTGTCAAAAATGAAACTGAATTAAACTCCTATGTGGTGAAAGTGAAGATGATGCAGCCTATAAAAGAAAACAAGACATGATGGGGTATGCGAGAGGCATAAGAGAGCTCAAAAGGGCTGGTACCAAAACTATGGCAAGTAACCAGTATAAAACTGACCAGCAGTTGAGTATTCGAAGCCAGTGGTGGTATGTGGTCAAGTGGGTGAATGATAGAAAGGTGAACGAAGCTGTTAGATGGTGTAAACCAGTCCTAGGCTTATAGTAGTGCATATAGGGTGCAAAACAATTGATTTGTGGTGCATATACAGCTGTGAAGCAAGATAATACAAGTTGTAACCATTGGTGTACCAGCTATTAGTCTCTAGAATGTACGGTGTCTCTAAGGTACTTGTTCTGTATCTTTCTACAATATTCTATCAAGTTTTATACTACAAGGCCTGGATATTATTAGCTCTACTTATTAAGGCTGTAAGACTGCGGCTTGGTAACTATTCGAAAGTTTATGAGTAATAAATGAGGCTTTCAATAACAGCTAGTCTCCTGCATTGCCGAAACAAGATAGTATTTGAGGGTCACTGGTTAGTACTGCAAGTGTTATAAGGTGCTGTTTGCCTGTGGACTGAGAGGGTAGGGTGGACAAGCTGAGGTATACCAATGGGTCAAGGTTTATAATCTTCAGTGTTTGGTTATTGTATTCAAAAATGAAGGAATTATTGGATGTAATCCACAATTGTCGAGGAGATGTATATGTTAATGCATATGACATCACATAATTAAACAATCAACCCAGCAGGTCAAGCTGTGATGCATAACTGATGGGATAATGATGCAGCAATTCTTTGGTTTATCAGCGCCTACTGCCAAATGGAGTTGTATGATCAATTATTGACCCTTGAAGTGATGGTATGCACAAATTAAAGTGCTTCGCAAGATGGGAAGGATATGAAGAGTCTTAGGGTGCTGTTGCTGTTGCATAGAGTATATGCCCTTGAGTAGTATAGTAAGCTTGTCTTGATAGGCCATTTATGTGATGCCTTCAATTATTATAGCTGAAATCATGACATTCTGAGTGTACAGAGCCTAGAGGCTCATCAATGTACCATTGTATGCAAGGGTACAAGCACCCCCAACATGTTGGTCAGTGGAATTACCCCAGAGTCTCCTTAGGAGAGACAGTCCAACCAGAACCTCACCCAGCCCCCAGAGGAGGCTTCCCCTCTGACAGCTCAGATACCACTGAACCCCAGGAACCTGTTCAGCACATACCAGAACCCTCACCACCTCCCTATCAAGCCCAAGCATTTAGCATGCAACTCAGAGACACTGAGAACCTTAACCTCTCAGAAGGACTCCCCAATATTATCAAAGGAGGATACCTCTCCACATTCAACAGGGTTGACCAGTCCGAACCAGACCACCACCTCGCCCACCACTTCAGACAATCAAGATTACAAATACATCTGGTCAGGAGAGACTTTGAGCAATTTGTCAATATTTGCCCAGGAGAATCCAAGGAGCACCATGTCCTTCAACATGAGCAGGAGGATCCCCTACAGTCCCTGGGACTCCTACATAATGAGGGAAGATGATTTGTTGCAACTCTAGCAGATGAGCCTTTTAATGGGCATGGACCAGACAGAGAGTAGCCAATATTTGACAAGGACAAAAAAATACTCCTCAGGGAAGACCAGGCCATGGCCTGAGACCTTTGAGCCAATGTAATTGAGACTAGGGGAGGAGGAACCATCCTCATGGATGATTACAGGAGAAGAGAGCTCCTTCAATGAGAGGACTGCAATGAAGAGCAACACCTGGTAAGGCATCAGGTGATCCTCATGTACAAAATCTACCCCCACAAACCAAAATCCTTTTCACTTATTATACTGTTGAGGATGTACCCAGTATGATTGTTGGCTGCATGTAACACCTATTGTTCTGAAAGGTGGTTGCACTATTCTCTGGCATCAGGTTTCCTTCACAGACAAAAACTACCCCTGCCAACAAAAATCCTTCCTATTTATTTTTCTCTTGAGGATCCTAACACTGTGATTTTTGGCCACATGAAACATTAATTGTTCTGAGAGGTGCTATGACTATTCTCAAACTTTAGGAAATCATCATGTACAAAATGTACCACCATAGAAAAAATCATGTGCATTTATTTTACTGTTAAGGATCTACCAAGGGTGATTCTTGGCTGCATGTCACACCAGGCATTCTGAGAGTTGGTATCTCAATTTTCAAACATCAGGTATGCTTCACGGAGAAAAATTACCCTTGCAAACAAAAATCCTTGCCACTGATTTTACTGTTGCAGATCCTCTGAGTGTGATTTTGGGCTGCATGTCACACCAGTCATTCTGAGAGTTGGTATCACTATTCTTAAGCATCAGCCATTCCTGATGTACAAAATCTACCACTTCAAACAAAAAGAAATGCCATTTGTTGTACTGGTGAGGATCCACCTGGTGTGATTTTAGGCCTCAAGTCACACCAGTCATTCTGAGAGCTTGTATCACTATTCTCAAGCATCAGCTATTCCACACCTATAAAATCTACCATCCCTGACACAAATCATTTCACATTTATGTTACTGTTGAGCATGTAACAAGTGTGATTGTTTGTGCCATGTGACACCTGTCACTCTGAGAGTCCATAGCACTTTTCTTGAGCATCAGGTATTCCTCATAGACAAAATCTACCCTCACAGGCAAACATTGTGGGTATTTATTTTACTGTTGAGCATTCACTGAGTGTGATTTTTGGCCACATGTTTCACCAGTCATTCTGAGAGTCTGTATTACCATTCTTAAGCCTTAGGTTTTCTTTAGGGACAAAATCTACCCCTGTAAAAAAATGATTATGATTTATTTTACAGTTGAGAATCTACTGAGTATGATTTTTTGTCACATGTTATATCACATGTTCATAAAGTTGGTAGCACTATTCTTGAGCATCAGGCATTCCTCACAGACAAAATCTACTGGCACAGACAAACATCATTGCTATTTATTTTACCCTTGAGTGTGCACCCAGTATGATTTTTGACCACATGTAATACTTATTGTTCTGAGAGTTGGTGCTACTATTCTCAAGCATAGGGCATTCGTCACATACAAAATCTACTGCCACCGAATAAAAGCCTGGGCATTTATTTTACTGCTGAGGATGGATCATGTATGGTTTTGGGCTGCAGGTCACATCACTCATTCTAGGAGCTAGTATCACTATTCTCCAACTTCTCAACCATCAGGCAATCCTCATGTACAAAATCTACTGCTGCAGAGAAAAATCCTTGGCATTGATTTCAGTGTTTAGGATCCACAGAGTGTGATTTTTGTCCACATGTCACATCCATTGTCTGAGAGTTGGTATCTCTATTCTCAAACATCAGATATGCTTCAAGAAAAACTACCACTTCAAACAAAAACCCTAGTCATTTAGCTGACTTCTGGCTTCATGCCACACCAGGGGTTCTGAGAGCTTGTATCACCATTTTCAAGCATTAGGCATTTCACATAGAGAAAGATCACCCCTGCAAACAAAAATTCTTCCCATTTATTTTCCTGTTGAGAATCTGCCAAGGGTTATTTTTGGCTGCATGTCACACCAGTTGCTAGATCTGAGAGTCCTTATCACCATTCTCAATCATCAGGTTTTCTTCACAGACAAAATGTACCCCTGGAAAGAAAAATGATAGCCACTTACATTACTGTTGAGGAGTGACTGAGTATGATTTTGGGCCACAAGTCACACTGCATGTTCTCAAAGTTGTTATCACTATCCTTAAGCCTCAGGTACTCCTCACATACAAAATCTACTGCTGCAGACAAAAATCATTGGCATTTATTTTACCCTTGAGGATCCACTGAGGGTGCTGGTTGGCTGCATGTGCCAGGTATTGTTCTGACATGGGCATCACAATTCTCAAGCATGAGGTATTTCTCATGGACAAAGTACATCCCTGCAAACAAAAATCATTGTCATTTATTTTACTGGTAAGGATCCAGTGAGTATGACTTTTGGCCAGATGTGACACCAGTTGTTCCAAGTGTTGGTATCACTATTCTCAACCATCAGGTATGCTTCACAGAAAAAACCTAATCCTGCAAATGAAAATCCTGGCCATTTATTTGACTGTTGCAGATCCACCAAGTGTGATCTTTGGCTGTATGTCACACCAATTGTTCTCGGAGCTGGTATCAGTATTCTCAAGGATCAGGCATTCCTCACATAAAAATCTACTGCTGCAGACAAGAATCATTCCTATGTATTTTACTGTTGATCAACCAATAGGGGTGATTTTTGGATACATGCCACACCAGTTGTTGTGAGAGTTAGTATCACTTGTCTCAAGCATCAGGTATTCCTCACAGACAAAATATACTGCTGCAGATAAAAATGATTGCCATTTATTTTACCATTGAGGATCCATGGAGGGTAATTTTTTGCCACATGCCACACCAGTGGCTCTGAGCATTGGTATGACTATTCTCAAGCATTAGGTATTCAGCATGGACAAAATCTACCCCTGCAAACAAAAATAATTGCCATTCATTTTACTGTTGAGGATCCACTGACTAAGATTTTTGGCCACATGTGACACCGGTGGTTCTGAGAGTTAGTATCACTGTTCTCAAGCATCAGGCATTCCTCACAGACAAAATCTACTGCTGCAGACAAAAATCATTGTTATTTATGTTGCTGTTGAGGATCCACCAATTGTGATTTTTAGATCCCTGTCCCACCAGTTCTTCTGAGAGTTGGTATCACTATTTTCAATTATCAGGTATGCTTCAAAGACAAAAAACCCCTGCAAACAAAAATCCTTACCATTTATTTTACTGGTGAAGATGCATCAGGTGTGATTTTAGGCCTCATGTCACACTAGCCATTCTGAGGGGAGGTAGACCTATTCTCAAGCATCTGGCAATCCTGATGTACAAAATCTATCACTGCAGATAAAAATCATTCACATTTAAATTAGTGTTCAGGATCCACCAAGTGTGATTTTTTGGCTGCAAGCTACCCCAGTCATTCTGAGAGTTTGTATCACTGTTCCGAAGCATTAGGCTTTGCTCACATACAAAATTAACTGTGAAAGACAAAAATCATAGGCATTTATTTTACTGTTGAGGATCTACTGATGGTCATTTTTGGCTGCATACCACATCTATTGTCCTGAGAGTTGGTATCACTATTCTCAGGCATCAGGCAGTCTTCATGACAAAAAACCTACCCCTACAAACAAAATCCTTACCATTTGTTTGACTGTTGGGGATCTGCCAAGTGTGATTTTTGGCTGCATGCCACACCAGTGGTTCTTAGAGCTGATATCACCATTCTCAAGCATCAGGTATTTCTCACATACAAAATCTACACTTGCAAACAAAAATCCCTGCTATTTATTTTCCTCTTCAGGTTCCACTGAGTGTGATTTTTTGCCAAATGTTCCACCAGTCATGCTGAGAGTTGGTATCACTATTTCCAAGCATCAGTTATACTTCACAGACAAAATCTACCTCTGTGAACAATATTTTTTGCCATTTATTTTACTGTTGAGGATGCACCAAGGGTGATTTTAAGCCTCATGTCAGAACAGTCATTCTGGGAGGTGGTATGACTAGTCTCAAGCACCAGGCATTCCTCATTGACAAAATCTACTCCTGCAGAGAAAAATAATTGGCATTTTGTTTACTGTTGAGCATCCACTAAGTGTGATTTTTAGCTGCATGTTACACCAGTTGTTCTTGGAGTTAGTATAACTATTCTTGGGCATCAGACCTTCCTCACCTACAAAATCTACTGCCACAGACAAAATCATTAGCATTTATTTTACTGTTGAGCATCCACCAAGTGTGATTTCTGGCTGCATGTGACACCAATGGGTGTCAGAGTTTGTATCACTATTCTCCTGCATCAGGGATTCCTCACAGATAAAATCTATCCCTGCAGACCAAAATCATTCACAATTACTTTACTATTGAAGGTTGACCAAGTGTGATTTTTCACCATATGTCATACCAATCATTCGGAGAGTTGGTATCACTATTCTCAAGCATTAGGCAATCCTCACATACAAAATCTACCATTGCAGATGAAAATCAATACCATTTATTTTTTGCTTCAGGATGTACTGAGTGTGATTTCAGGCCCCATGTCACACCAGTCATTCTGAGAGTTGGTATCACTGTTCTTAAGCATCAGCCATTCCTCACATACAAAATATACCTATGCAAACCAAGAAAATTTCCATTTGTTGTGCTGGTGAGGATGCACCAGGTGTGCTTTTAGGCCTCAAGTCACACCAGTCTTTCTAAAAGCTCATATCACTGTTCTCAAGTATCAGGTATTACACACCTATAAAATCTGCCACTCTAGAAAAAACCCATTTCACATTTATTTTACTGTTGAGCATCCACCAAGTGTGATTTTTGGCACCATGTGACACCTGTCATTCTGAGAGTCTGTAGTACTATTCTCAAACATGAGGTATGCTTCATGGACAAAATCTACTCCTGTGAACAAAAATCCTTGCCTTTTATTTTGCTGTTAACAATCCACCAAGTGTGATTTGAGGCTGCATGTCCTATCAGTCATTCTGAGAGGTGGTATCATTATTCTCAAGCATCAAGTTTTCTTTGCAGACAAACTCTACCTCTGCAAACAAAAATGTTTGCCATTTTTTTACTGTTGAGGATCCACCAAGTGTGATTTTTGGCTGCATGCCACATCAGCCATTCTGATAGCTAGTATCACTATTCTGAAGCATCAGACATTTCTCACAGAGAGAAACTACCCCTGTAAACAAAAATCACACTTGGTGAATCCTTAAGAGAAAAATAAATGGCCAGGATTTTTGTTCAGAGTGTTAGATTTTGTCTGCTAAACATACCTGATGCTTCAGAATAGTGATCCCAACTCTCAGAACAACTGGTGTGACATGTGGCCAAAAATTACACTTGGTGGATCCTCAACAGTACAATAAATGGCAACAATTTTTGTCTGCAGCAGTACATTTTGTCCATAAGGAATACCTGATACTTGGGAATAGTGATACCAACTCTTTGAATGACTGGTGTGGCATGTGGCCTAAAATCACATGTAGTGCATGCTTAAGAGAAAACTCACTGGCAAGGATTTTTGTTTTGCAGGGGTAGATTTTGTCCATGAAGAAGACCTGATGCTGGAGATTAGTGATACCAACTCTCCGAACAACTGGTGTGACATACAGTGATGAACCTAAACTTCCATGGAAACAGCACATCAAAAACTCAAAGAGTAATGGTTAATGATGGTGTAGACTGGAGATAAAGGTACTGTGTTGTGCAAGTTGTTTGGGGCACCTCCATGTGACCTAATCACTTCCTCTAGACACAGGTTTATACTGTGACTTTTCAGTCAAGCAAATAGCACTCAAGTGATTGAGCACTAAAAGGTTTTGGCTGTAGGCCAGTGATAATCTCCATAATGAGATAGAACAGAAGAGGGTATGATGTGAATACCACAAATCCAGTGTAAAAGCAGGAGAAATGACTAGATGAGGTTTCTCAATGAAGGTCCTATGAAAATAATGGTGATAATGAAACTATGCATGTAGTAGATGGTTTATAACTGGTGTAGTATCAAAATACTGAAGGGGGTGATCCTAATAATGCCAGTTAATGGTGGCAAGAGTGTGAAAATGAGTCCATGTCCAGTGGGGTGCTGTGATGACAAGTGCTGGTCCTATACAAGACAAAATATACTGAAGTTGATGTTGAAAGCTGAGTCTACTCAGAGACTATCCTATTGTATGTCAATGTCAATCCTATGCATACAAACCTATCCTATCCAATCCTACCCTATCCTATGATGGTCTAAACCAGTGTTGAGTCTAATATGATCCTATGTGATGATGTTGATTCCTATAAGTCTGCCAGAGACTACCCAAGTGGGCTGCAATAAATGATGTTGAAAATAAAGCTGAATAAAATTCCTATGGTATGAAGATGAAGATGATCCAATCCTATAAAACAAAAAAGAGGTGATGTATGATGCAAGCATACAGGGTTATGCACTAGATGTGTGTATTGAACCAATAATGATGGGTTGCAGTCAAAGGTGCGATGAGTGACCAAAGATAATGCTAACACTGGTCGATCACAGTGTTGAGCATGTGTCTCAAAGAGAACAAGAGGGTGCAAAGCTTAAGATGATGTAAAACCAGTTCCTTGCTTATAGTGAGTGTATGGAGTGCAAACAAATGTTATTGTTTGTGTACTGTGCTATGCATGAAATATGGTCATTAAACTGGTGCTAATGAGCATAGCAAGAGTATAGAGATGAGAATATGTCCAGTTGCAAGCATTATAGCGAGTGCTAATAGCAGAGTAGCAGGTAAATAGATGTGTTACTCCTTTCTACAATTTTCTATGGATTCTTATACTACCAGAGATATATATTAATAGAGAGACTTAGTAAAGTTGTAAGGCTGTGGCTTGGTAACTATTCACATGCCCATATGCATCTCTGTAGTCACTTGTAACAGCTAATCCTTTGCATTACTGAAGACAGATAAATTTGCTAGATCATGAGTTGTCACAGTGTGGTGATTGGGGTGCTGTTTGAACTGTGGACTGTGAGGGTACAGTGGAATGACTGAGGTGAACGAAAGGAATACAGTCATGTACCAGTCAATGAGATGCTGAAATTCATTTGGCCTTGGCAGTATGATAGATGTCCCAAATAAAATGTTTAGAATAGACTAAAATTATATTTTGAGTATAAAGCAGTACATACATCACAAATACATGCATATTGGATATGGGAAAGGTCATATCGAGCCTTATCAGTGCAAAAACGCAAGATCAGCACAATACGAGTCAATGAGACATGTCACATCACACCAGATATACCAAATACAGAACAAGATCGGACTTACTCATCACCATGAGACCCTATATCAGGCCTGTCATAATCGCTGTAACTCATGATGTGATGTGATAAAGATATCACTTTTGCTGCATGGTTTCTTTTGCTGTTTCCTGATAGTTTGACTCTCCATAAAGTACCAGGGAAAGTGAGTATGATATGTCCCTACTTCTGGTATAAATTTTGTGACCTCGGAATAAAATTTCACCATGAAAATCATGTATTAAGGCTTTTTTTCTCTTAAATCAGCAACATATCACCCTCTCTTTATTCCATCGCAGAAGAGGGTGGCTTCAGAGGAGGTATAATAAAGATAAATATACTAATCAAAGATATATGCACCAGCTCCAAGTCAATTATGTGCATATCAAGCTATTCTGAGCCACCTGTCTCATTGACTGATCCTGTCTCATTGACCAGTACATGACTGTAATGCCTTCTAGTGTGCTGGGCATGGCAATATTATCAACACTGGTCATTTGGATGACAAGAACTCAATGATTATCACAGAAGGGCAATTGTTGGCAGGTATGACCTCATATAATGAAAGGATCAACACCAGTCCATCACACCATGATGCACTGGTGATGTAGTCCTGATGTGTCAGTGATGCATAGTTCGCTTATCACCAGTGGTTGCCTGATCAATCAATATTGTGCCTATTTCTGATTGCATATGAGTTGAGTTACAAAACAAGCTGGGATGGATATTCTTCATTATATCTGGTCATTGAAGTGTCAAAGAGGTCCTATAATAGTGTGTGCACACCAGCGTTATCATTATATCTGGTGCAAAGTTGTCATCACTTAGAAATGCAAAAATCATGAATTCTGAGCATACAGAGCCTAGAGGCTCATCAATGGCCACCAATTACACTTGGTGAATACTCAAGAGTCAAAAAAATGGGCATGATTTTTGTCTACAGCAGTATATTTTGTCTGTGAGGAATACCTGATGTTTGAGAATAGTAATACTAATGTGTGATGTAACATGCAGTAAAAAATGATTCTCAGTGGATCTGCAACAGTAAGATAAATGTGCATGACTTTTGTCTGCAGGGTAGATCTTGCACATGAGAAATGCCTGATGCATGAGAATGGTGATATCAGCTCTAAGAACCACTGGTGTGCCATGAAGCCAGAAGTCAGCTTCAGTGGATCCTCAATAGTAAAGTAAATGCACATGATTTTTTCTACAGTGGTAGATTTTATACATGAGGAATACACAATGCTTGGGCATAGTGATACCAACTCTCAGAACAATAGGTGTCACATGTGATGAAAAGTCACCCTCTGTAAATGATAATAATTTTTGTCTGTGGCAGTAGATTTTGGCCATGTCTAATACCTGATGCTTGAGAACAGTGAGGCCAGCTCTCAGAATGACTGCTGTGACATGCAGCCAAAAATTTCGCTCAGTGGATCCACAACAGTAAAATAAATGACTAGGATTTTTGTTTGGAGTGGTAGTTTTTCTTGAAGCATATCTGATGTTTGAGAATAGAGATACCAACTCTTGGACAATGGATGTGACATGTGGACAAAAATCACACTCTGTAGATCCTGAATACTGAAATCAATGCCAATGATTTTTCTCTGCAGCAGTAGATTTTGTACATGAGGATTGCCTGATGGTTGAGAAGTTGGAGAATAGTGATACTAGCTTCCAGAATGAGTTGTGTGGCATGCAGCCTGAAATTATACATGGTCCATCCTCAACAGTAAAATAAATGCCCAGGCTTTTATTCTGTGGCAATAGATTTTGTATGTGATGAATGCCTCATGCTCAAGCATAGTACAGCCAACTCTTAGAACAATATGTATTACATGTGGCCAAAAATCATACTGGGTGGATCCTCAAGGGTAAAATAAATGGCAATGATGTTTGTCTGTGCCAGTAGATTTTGAATTGTGGGCATTTATTTCGCTGTTATGCATTCACTAAGCACAATATTTGGCCACATGGCCCACCAGTCATTCTGAGAGTCCCTATTACCATTCTTAAGCCTCAGGCTTTCTTCAGGGACAAAATCTACCCCTGAAAACAAAAATGATTGTGATTTATTTTACTCTTGAGGATGTGCAAAGTATGGTTTTTTTGTTGCATGTCACACCATATGTTCTTAGAGTTGGTAGCACTATTCTTGAGCATCAGGCATTCTTCACAGATTTTTGCCTGCAGTGGTAAATTTTGTCCATGAGAAATACCTGATGTTTGTGAATAGTAATACCAACTCTCAGAATGATGAGTGTGTCATCTGGCAAAAAATCACACACCATCATTCCTCAATGGTAAAATAAATGGCAAGGATTTTTGTTTGCAGGGGTAGCTTTTGTATGTGAGCATGACCTGATGGTCGAGAATGGTGATACTGACCTTCAGAATGATGCATGTGACCTGTGGCCAAAAAACACCCTCAGTCATTGCTCAGTAATATTTGTTCAGTATTATTGTCTTGCCTTCTATCATAGCAATGCTGCCTATCAGAGTGAATAAGGCCTCAGAGACTTGAGTATAAGACAATTTTATTACCTTCCTCATTTAAACTGCTATGTCAAGGGCACACAATGTTCTTGTTTGTTTTTACTGGTCTTTTGGTCCTTCCCTCAGCATATCATATTAATGAGACTGCCCTTGGGCTAAAAGGCTATCTCACTAATAGCCACTGTGCTAATCCAGAGACACCTGCCAGAACCTAGTCCTCATGCAGGCTTTAAATTATCATGAAGATCTCAGTCCTTTCAACAGTCATTCAAATAGGATTCTGGTCCCATAGTGACACTGGCATCCCAGTGCCAGTCTCCGTTTTGCCCTTGCTACAATTAGACTTGTGTAATGTAAGCTTGAAACTCATTTCATAATATTTAAATTTTTTACTATTTATAACTTTGAGCTAGAAATATTCAAAAAATTTAGAAAAAAAACTGCTGAAAATACTGTCACACAAATTTGTCACATATTTATATATATTCTTCTGTTTTTTTACCATTTTATTTGCCCAAAAAATGTAAGTCAAACTGAAATTGTGATATTCAGTATTCTTTTCAGTATTTCCAGGTATAAAAACACAATAGATTTAAAGTAAATATTTGAAACTTTTTTGTGTTATTTGCTTCAGTAATGTTTGCATTTTTTCACTACAAATGTCATTAAAAGTTTCAAAATATTTTTTAATGTTTTCTCAGAGAAAAAACACTGAAAAAACATTCAATATTTTTAACGTATTTTTAGGTGAAAAAACCTTGAATTATGTGCAGTGCCATCTCCCGAGCCATTGAGGTGCGTTACATTCACGCAATTCTGTCCTTTGTCTCACCTGTATCCTTAGGCTTTGGGTATCAAACAATATCAATACATTGCGATGAAAATTCAGATCTCTCGTCCTGCGCAATTTTGAATCCTTTTCCACCGAAGGTCTCAGGCAAGGATTATGCAGACCTACTACGTTGTTGAAGGATCATTCCTTGGTAAGGTTACCAGGCCCACCTTGCGTATTTCTAATGCTCATTTTTATCATTTCCAAACCCATAGCTTCGTGTAAATGTTCCTATGTTACTGGACGGGACTGCAGATCACGGCCGATATGCCGCTTGTACGTTCCGTTGAATACTTTTTCCACACAGGCAGAGCTGATTTCAGCTGTGCAGGGTTATCCTATCACTGGTCTTCATGTGCGCCAACACGATTATTATCCTACTCACCGCCCAGACCATTTTGTCATATTTGGCAGTCACTTAAGATCACAAAATGGCTGGTGCAGAGCTGTACACTTTTTATCCAAGGTGCGTGTTTAGTGGTCAGTGTTACTATGGACTAATCAATTGCCATTCTCAGATCCGATGGAATTGTGCTTCAATCGTGACATAACTACCCGATTTCAGGATTCTATGCTCAAGTTCCGCTTTTGATTGGCATCAGAGCCAGAACAAGCTTGGTGGAAATGCACAATATCTGTTCCTTCTCGCTCCCCATTTTCCAATGGCTCACATCTCCACTAGGTTATTGATTATCACCTGCTCGGTCTGCAGGTATACTGTATTGACCACACCCTCCCTCGGACTTTTGTCGCCAGTCGCTGTAATTATACGTTATAATTTAGATATGAAAACTTGAACAGTGCTTGCAAGGCTTCATGGAAATGGGCCCTCCTTGTGTACGCACCATTCTGTCTATGTATGATAAGTTGACTGATGTATATACACATAGGGTGTAAGACTCTTCCTCTCGATGTTCGGTCACGATTACTCGATTAGTTAGACACTTTACAGTCTTAGCGAAAGTAATTTTTTGCGCTTCTTATGGCTGACAAGTCAATGTCAAATGGTTGGCACTGGGTAAGGCCTCAGAAATCATGTTCTATACTACCGTTTGTTGGTATTTATGCAGCTTCATCATCTTACCACTGGCGGCCCTCAAAGTCGGGGTTCCAACATTGCTTCAGTATTCCCATCTTTATCCATTTTTATATAGAGTACGGCATATCATTCAACTTTCATCTCAAGTTTACCTGCCTGTAGTGATTCGTGTAATGCATGGATAAATGACGAGTTCGAAAGAAAAATACCATGCAGCAGGTCTGGAGGGCAGGGATAATTTCTTTTGCTGTGAATGTCATCGTGATGTTGCTTTATTTCATATGATATCCAGACCACAGCAACCGGCTCTGGGAAATGTGCGTTATCTGCGGGCATCTATCTTTCGGCAGTATGGTTGATCATAGTGGCTGTGAATGATAGCTTCCTGCACTGGCTTCTGACTCCCAGTGAATAGTCCGTGTGTTTACATAGATTCTCTTATGTTTTAATATGACTATTCTTGATAAACCTGAGATAATCGTGTGCCTGGTCCGTAAACAGATGTCCCCAGATTGACTTGGATTTTCTGTGATTTACTTCTGCATAACATATAAAAGTCACTAATAAAAGTTCACAGTTCTTGGATTTTCATCGCACTCATCAATATTTTGCACGATTTAATATGATTTAACAGGTAAATGTACAATACAGAATTACTAGCCTGCTATCTAGGGTATCTGAGTCCGTGAGCTCCTGCCAACCAATTCCACTACACTGTCTAACCGACTTGCTTGTTCCTGCAGGACTGAGTAAGCAAAAGCTCAACCTATCCGTATAAAACAGAGACGTACTTTGTTGAGTTTGATTTAAGCTTCTTATCGGCCACCTTCTTAGCCGCTTTAGCTTCCTCAAGCAGCTTCTACACGAAACGGTATCAGAACTGTAGTAGAATGTTGTACAAGAGCTTACAAGTCTTGTATCCTTCGGGATCTTAGCATAGTATGCTTCGAAATCAACCTTCAAACGATTATTTTTGGGGTCCTTGGCGATCCAAATGCGCATGGAAACACTCCTGGTTGTTTAAATGTCTAATCAGTAGAGTCTGATACTGAAGATATAGCAGAATAGCTCACTTTTGCGTCAACGAAGCACCAGGCATAGCAAGCTGCAAAGCCTTTGTGATGGTCCCAGATCCTTCTAGCTTGCTTTGCGGCCGGTTTTGCTCATACTGAGGGAGGTCTTGTTCATGTGGCTGGGGCTTGTCTAGTTCATGCTGAGGATTGCCTTCGTCGTGCTGAAGGTCGTCTTGCTTGCACTGAGGCTGTTCTTGCTCTTGGTCCTGGTGTGGTTCATCCGTTTGCTGATCCTTCTGTGCCGGAGAGCAGACTTCTTGATCAGATGGCTAGCAAGAATCAGTTGATGCCGTGAACAGGCTGAAAGACGTACTGAATGCACTGGAGCCTGTGCGTCTATCGCTTCATACAGATCGTCCCTATATAAAAAATCAGAATGCAACGAAGATAGCCAACAATAACTCTTACAGAGGGTTGGTTATCGGTTTGAGAGACGTATGTGCCTTCACATTTATCAGAGTTGGCAGCATGAAGAAAAGAAGCATTAACTCACTTCAGGAACCAAGCTTTCTCCATGCGCTCGCTTGGGTTCTTGGCTGTTCGCTCTTGGCTTCACACCTTCAGAAATGGTCTAATAGTAATGAGTACAATGTCAGATGTAAAACGAGATCAATGGAATACCTCAGATACCTCATCACATTTTTTGTTCTCCTCATCAAGATGGAATAAGTTTGTTGTATCAAGGAACGGTTCTGGTGTGTTGGTCCGCAAGCGCTTGGGTGCAATTGAAAAATCAGATTCAAAGGGTTCCTGCTTTTGCTTCTTCATGGAAGCCTTCGCAGGATGGTTGTGGCGTGCCCAGGATGGATACATCTTCGTAATATACGTCTTGAGCTTCCAACCGGCGTCGCAAGTCTGGAAGACCTTGAATTCGTTAGTCATGTGTACATCGAAGTAGTCCTCTGCAACATCATCGATTGCCCCCCACTTTTCCGGTGCCAGTCCAGCTTTCAGTAAGGTCTTGAGGCATTTCTTTGAGAACCGCGAGATATTCCAGAGCTGTTCCTGTGAGACTGGGTTACCATTGTCGTCCTCTAAGTATGGGTGTCTTGAGGGAGAGTCGTCATCGTCATTGGCATCAGATACCTTTCGAGGTCGTCCTCACTTCGGTTTTGAGGTCGCAAGGCCATTTGTTTCACCTTTCTGCTCATCGAGGAAAGCCTGGTATGTTTTGAGTTTCCAAAAGCGAAGGGAAGGATAGTCCTGTTCATGGAGAGGAGGAGCTCTTGGTGGAGGCTGGGGAAGTCCATTGGGCTGTAGGAGAGGTGGCGGTGGAATTTTTTCAATGAGTTTGTCAATTGTTTCTCTGTATAATATATCAGTCCTTTACAAGTGAGCAGTAGTAAGGGCACACACTGAAGAAGATCATATTTGGTCTTTAAAGCAGTCAACTCCATTGACTGTTCTTCCTTTTCCTTCTCAATAGCTTCCTTTTGTTGTTCAACAGCTCCAAGGCGCAAGCAAACCTGCATATATGCGACATTTCCGTTCAAACGAAGCACTTCATCACTTGCTGTTGCTATAGAAATGGGTAAATAGGCCTGGAAATGGGTTTGTTAGCAAGAATTCATTGCAATAAACTATACTCACCGAGTTGTTACCAAAGTGATTGTCCATGGAAGCGGAGTCTGGTGACTATATGACAGTGAGAGACAGGGCAGCAAAGAGAAACCAAAGAGAAGTAAAAACAGAAGCAATTTGTTCAAGAAAAGCAGGATTGCGACAGTGGTACAAGCTTGTACACTGTGCACAATGGTAGTCAGAGGTAGGGAAGAAGAACGTGCTGTGTCACATTGTGTCACACATTTACTAAATTTGGTAACTAGGTATTCAAGCAGACACAAGTCGAACTATGAACAGTTTTATATGATATCTGCATCTTCATCTCCCTCTGTATCATCCTCTTCCTCTCCCCGAAGTTCACAAATCTCTAACCCAGGTTTCTTGACCAAGAAATATTGATTTTCCGGTGTGATTATGTCTCCTTCATTGGTTACGGTGAAAAATGGGACCATGGCAACAACGGCAGAGATATCAGAAACAAAAATTGCACGAAGGTTGGTATCCCCTTGATAATTGCATGCATACACTGTCTGAAATGACTCGGCTAACAGGTTCATGTTGGGTGGAGAATATACTGATACAAGAGCAAGAGTATGAATGACCTCGCCAAAGCGTAGCTGGAAGAAGTATTGCACTTCTGCAAATCCGATTCTCCCATTGGTGTATATCTGAATATAATAATCAATATCAGATGCATTAATGAAAGATGTACCGAAATAATACCTGGACATTTCTAGTGTTCCGAAGGCTCCTACGAATTCCTGGACGCTTTTCCATCCAGATTGATCGTGACACTTGTCCATTCGGAAGACGGAGACGACCCCACCGTTTGATGCATCGTGGCCATTTGTCTGCATTAGGCCATTGATTCTGCCTCCAAAGCTCCATGATTGCATCAGCTTCAAGATCAGATACATCTATCAATGTCTCCTGGCGACAAGGCAACAGCAGGTAGCCTGTACCATCCACAGGTTTTGCATGCTTTGGTAGCGAGTCCTTGCCGGTGGGAGGAGTGAGCTGTATGTCTGGAATCTGGAACCGGATACAATTCATCTGAGCACGAAGGATGGCACGTTGGGAAATATTGGCGTAAGGGTCAAGATCTTGACGAATCTCCTCTCCCAGGCTCCCAATGAGTGTCTCCATCACCCATTGAGCGTAGCATGCGAGCGGACCAACACGTACTGTTTCTGGACCGATGTGAGTGAGCATATGGATACTTTGCCGAATGAAGTGAAGGCGATCTTGTCGGCGCATGTAGTACAGTTCCTCGAACTCCTTGACAAATTCACAGAGCAAACGTGTTCCTTCAACTAACTGGTCCGGCAGGATTGTCCTATGCTGCTGAAGAAGCTGAATCCCTCTCACAAGCTTGCAATAGTTTTTCCAGTAACGAGGAGGAAGGATAGAGTGAAGAAGGGCTGGTCCGAGTGCAAAAAGATAAAGGAGATACTCCCATGCTTTGTAACCTGAGTTGATCTTTTCTGCAGGGTTCCGTGGCGCTCGATCAAAAGATGAGGGAAGGAACATGGTTGCATGAGCTACTGTCTCTCCATGGGACTTCCAGACCTTCCCTTTCAGCACAAACCATTCCCAGTTGTCCTTGGAATCAGGCTTGTACGACTGGATCACCCCCCGCCATAAACCCAGCAGCAAATCCGGATCATTCAGACAAACAAGATGCATGATATCCATGAGGAACATTTGAGGAACTCCAAGGCTGTAGCGAATGCCGCTGAAGATAGTAGGTCTACAGAGACCAGTTTCGAGGCGAATTTGTTGGTATTGCGCAGGATTTCGAGCACCTGCAAGCTGTCTGATCCCATCATTGTACCATGGCCCAATATCTTGACGAAATTGATGAAGATCGGCAAACGTGAGATCTGGATGATTTGCGCCAGGAATATCGTAGTCATTAGGCTTGAGCATAGCAGGATAGTAGTGTCCATCTCCGTCTCGACGCCGCCCATGGCATTTACAATGCAAACGGCATCCACATTTACCATGGCAGCCGACCATTCCGCTAATGTTTGCCATCGCGACACCATCCGCAAGACCATATCCAAGGAATGGAGTATTATTGAAATGAAGAGCTCGATGCGAGTCCCATACTCGAAGTCCTTCTTGCTGTAATGCTGACAGATGATAGAGCGCAGGAAAGAGATATGAGTCGGTGTTCTTTGGTTTATTTGGCCCACCCACGACACCCCCAGGAATAACATATGCTTTCTTATAACGATAGTCAGGGGAGAGATCATAGAACAGATAGATAAACATCCAGCAATCGGAGTTCTTGTCACGGTAGAGCTGTGCGCCATCAAGTGATATAGATATGAAGGAATCGTCGTCTTGAATCCTCCCGTCTCGCACTGCATTGAGGTATTCCTGGCCACAGTACACGTCGCTGTAATTTTCGAGCTTCCCTCCATTATCGTGGGCGTATTCGAGGATTTGCTGAGTTGTCTGTACACGATATCGCATCTTCATTGCACTCGCAGGTGAGGCATACAAGGCCTGGATGATGGGCCCAATTGGGATTGTATGGAACTGTCGTTGGGGTCGTCCATTCTCGTAGCGTGGCTTTGAGCAGTAGGGACATGTATCGAGGTCCTTGTAGGGTCCCGTAAATCCAGTACAGCTGTCGATGCACATATCATGGGCAATCGGTACCACACCACTGAGTCGCTCGACGTGCTTCTTCATCTGGTAGAAAGATAGCTGCTGTATCTCAGGATGTCGCTCCGTGTACGCAAAGAGGAAGGCCTTGTATGTCTCTTCAGATGAATTTGATGTCGCAAAGAAAGTTCGTAAAGCGAAGAGAAAATCTGGGTCAGTCTTATCAAACGGTAGGTCGCATGAGGCCTCTCACAAGCGCTGTATATCTTCAGCATCCATATTACTGTCATCTAACGTTGCCTGCTTAAGTGCATCGATAAATTGTGCAGCAATTTTGACTTCGTCAATATGAGACTCGAGGCCAACAGTTGGCACGTCAAATAGAGGATTGTGTGGTCTGGCTGGGTGAGGTGTCTGCCCTGTTGGCTGCTCTCCAGGTGTCTGATCTAAAGCATGGTTTTCAAGAGGGCTGGAAGGTGTATTAGAGCGAGAGAAGGGTGGTACAGGTGAGCCTGGCGGCGGTGTCTGTGATGTATTGTACTGCTATTTCATTGTATCAGTATCATAGAAACACCATGATGTAGGCAAAGCGACACACCTCTGTTCTATTTTCCTCAGCATCATCTCTCCTGGCCCATTCCTGCACTCTACGTCATCCTTCTCTGTGTTCTGGAGCAGGGACTGGCTCTGTTGCTGCTCTTTGTAGTGGTCCAGAGCATCTAGCTGTGAATAACATCTCTGGTATTTCACAGCCTCTGCTTGAGAGAATAGATGCCAAAGTAGTGCTGTCGTCTCTGTCGTAGTAACGGCGACGCTCGCGTCGAGATGCGCCTGGCTGAGGAGAACGAGGCATGTTGATTTTGCAGGTAGCTTCTGACCAAGTTTGGATAGTGTGAGACTTGTTAAAATTTCGGAAATTTGATGACTGAGCAGATTCAAGCGAATGTCAACGAGGATTTATTGAAAAAGAGCTCCATGGTGAAAGAAAAGTCAGCGAAAGTTTCATTGTCGATGCAAAAAGCCTATGAGAACCGAAAATAACAGTATTAAATAGAAAAAATATATAATAATCGTAGATAATCGTACTTAATTCAGGCACTATTCACTGGGTCTGACTATACGGCACGACTGCAACCTCTGTGTTAACCCGAACAAATTGACAGCGACTTACTCTCATCATGAACGCTGGTATGTGAAATTGATCTAGGTTTCAGTATATCACATTCTGATTAACGGAGAACGCTCATTTCGACGGGAGGAAGCACTGGAGGAAAATTATTTCCACAGATACACGAGAATGAGCGCGGTAAGTACACAATGACCTTGTTCTCGAGAGGCAAGACATGATGCTTTCTATGGAGAGTGGTGACACGGACGAGTATCATATCTCTCAGGCCGATTATTACTCCCGATTACAGCGCATCCAGGGCTACCCCAGACGCATGCGATCTCCCCTGCAGATCATCTCTGCCTTCACTGAGACTGGCAACGACGAATCAACGACTCCAGTCTTAAAGCAGAGGTCTTACACGGGGATAGAGGCCATACCATCGGCTTTGGTGGACACTCTCTGTGTTGATCTCGGTGTCGACACGGTGTTAGAAATGCTTAACACCAGACTTTGCACATTGTACCCTTTGGACTCTATAGTCGCGATTCTCAATTCCTATATCGCGCAAAATTTCGATTTTGGAACTGCATATGCATATTTGTGCCAGTATTGGAATGATATCCTAATCATTGAAGATACATTACACACCCAGGAATTAGGAGACAGGGAGATGCGACGAAACGTGCTTGCTGATGGCATGATCAGTCAACGAGCTGTGTCCCCTCGGCGGCTGTGGGACCTGTATGCTAACCGGGTGGTGCCATACTGGGTTGCGTCATTCACAGTCTTGCAACGGCCATGGGCGATATCACATGCATGGGTGGATGAAAAGGACCGCATAGATGTGATGACACCCGTCGGTGGATACGAGTGGCCCATGCCAATGCCGAAGGATGCGAACCTTGATCTCATCCGCATCGAAATGTTAAACTTGGGAGCAGAATACATGTGGCTGGATGTTTTGTGTTTGCGGCAGGAAGGTGGGAAGAACGAGCAATTGCGCAAAGATGAGTGGAAGCTGGACGTGCCTACGATCGGGTGGGTGTACAAGCAGGCACTTGATAGGGTGGTATGCTACTTCAACCGTCTAGGTCGGCCACTTCATTTAACGCAGGGATACTTTGAGGATGACCGCTGTTGGTTCCGACGTGCATGGACGCTGCAGGAGATTCCCTATTGTCCAATCATTGGGGGGGAGACTGGCAAAGATGTCATGGACAAACAGGTTCAAAGGCAGTTCAGCGAACAGCTGGCATCATTGCAGAAGATGCGAGAATCCGCGTCGATTCTTGAACTCATGTCTGAAATGAAGCATCGGGTCTCAACAAAGCCTTTGGATAAAGTTGCAGGTTTGGTATACCTTCTCCAAACAGGCTCTATCCCAATATATGATGCTGAGAAGTCCGCAGCAGATGCATGGGAAGTCCTTGTGGATGCCATAGCTCCTTGGTATCAGGCGCAGTTGCTCTTCCTCTACCCTGAGCCTGGGAATAGAAACAAATATTGGCAACCGTCCTGGGAGCAACTCATGACAGATATAGCTATTGCACCTGACTCCACTGTGTGCACAGCTGGTTTTTGTCAGACAAGTAATATACTTGCGGACGGTTATGTAGGATACAATATCGTGTCAGGAAATGTGGGGGGTTTGGGTGAGGTATCAAACCAACTGATGCCTCGACATGGAGAACTAGTCTTCAATGACGCCAGCGGAGCACCACGAAAAGTAAAAATAATCGCTGACCATGCCTTCCCAGTACCCGATGGCTCTTATACACTCCTTCGCTACCATAGCAATGGCATAGACTCAAATCTGGATCACTGGGTAGCCGGGAAAATACGACAGGATGGGAGGTTCGAGAAATTGTTGGTGTTCCGTTCTGCAGGTGATGAAAAACTGGATCTTTATCGCCGCCTGCATAATCAACTAGTCGAAATGCTTCTTTGTTGAAGCAGTTGTAGTCAACCATTGTTTAGAATATGTATGGTTGTCGTCGGATATGACAGCGAATGATGGTAGTGATTGCATGTGCATGTACTACATAACTTAGACTGCGCTTTCCACGACCATGGAGAGACAGCCATTGTGAAGATATGGATGTCATCAAAGGATACAGAACTAACGTGGTCGCTCTGGGCTCTTTGTACTTGAAAAGAACGAATAAATGTATCTTTCAATTTCTATTGGGCAGTGGATGGGCCTTATCGTTCCTAGTTAGAGCTGCTCAGTCACCAATGGGTGCATTTCATGGCCGCTTACTGAACAGGAATCCCAGTAGTTTCCTAGTGGAACATGCGAACGATATCTTGGGTGGCGGCACATCAGAAAGAATAGTATCGCACACGTATATCTCGCACCGAAGCTCTTGCCATGACAAACATGTTGCAGACACCGAATAACCCATGCTTGTTGCCGGGACGGAGATGTATCGTTATCATTGCACCGCTCAGTATTGACTGCTATCGAAGTAAGATGCTCCATGAGCAACGAGCCTCTGCAAAGAAGAGAACTGAGCTTACTTTACTTTGCTAGGTGCTACTTCCAAGTGGACTACAGTCTGTGTTCTGTCGGCCGTAGATGAGTATGTCATCAAATGAATACCGGAGAAGCATACCTGTCATTTATATTATTTAAGATTGGAGATTCTCTAGTCTCGTTGAACCTGGATGCACGGAGTATCTGGTATGCGCTTTGTGAGCAACTATTCATTATCTGGGCACGATTAAAAAATGTCTTCACTTTGCTATAATCTCTCAGCTCGTTTGCGGGTATTCTCTTGCCAATTCCAAAATATATTACACGTAGACAGGACGTAACACCTACAGCGCTAAGAGTAACTGGATAGGGACTACGTTTATTTTCTCTCGTCAGAGACTGTGACTGTCCAATGAATAGAATCACCTGCCTTTACAATCTTATTCAACATCGTTGGATTTTACGAAGCTCGGCCCACGGCCCGAATCCCGACATGGTGTTGTCATTTATTGATTCCTGTAGCTGCCGCCATCGTCCTCCCCATCATCATGCTCTTACGACGCGCCTAGCTGATCGTGGGAAGACTTCCTCACCCAACCCTTATCTCACGTTTGTTCTGAATGTAGGGCTCCGCCACTGTGCTCTTGAAGTTAAAGGCCGGCGACAGTTTTGAACTGAGAAGAATGAAGGCGACATTTACGACCTAGGACCAAGCGGTGTTCGTGAAGAAACATTTGTTGGAGAAACTATGGTACGTCTGCTTGCTTTACTCTGCATTAGTCGCCTAACTCATCTGGCTCCGTTACACAGACGTCTTGGAACATTTAAGCAGCCATCACAACACGACTAAAGTGTGCAGCCCCCTTGATCACACGTATTTTTATCTCACGGGAAAGCCGAAATGCATTGAGTTCACCTCGCTCACAGCTCCCTCTTCAAGACTCCGTAGCGCAGTCGAATCCTTGTTATGGCACACAGTCTCTGTATGTGATCTGGTCCCATTGTGTCACTTAGACTGATTGTCGACAAGTTAGCATATCTGCATGTGCACGGTCGACAGTCGGTTTATAGGAGGACTTGAATGGAATATACAAATATAATGGATCCAGCTGTTAGGCGATTTAGTACGTCCTTACTTTGTCATTTTGCTCCGTTGCGTACCTCATTGATTGATCGTCCTTCAGAGCCGTCTCCCTGGGACTGCGCAAGACTCAATCTCCTTGTCTCTCGAAGATGATGCGGCGTTCCCGTCGATTTTGGGTTGCGAGATATGACGAAATAGGGAAGAACTTTCCAGTATTAAAATTAGAGAAATCGTGCGTAATCCTCATCTCCTTACTGAACTTGTCGAGCTTACTAGTGTCCAAAGTCTTTGCCTCGTGGAATGGTCATGTCGTCGCCGCAAGTCCCCAATACCTTTTATGTTGCCAATGTGCGTAAACGGTGAAACCTTACAGTATGATATGGGCGTACGTTTGCAGAACTTATATCATCTCAACAGACAGTTTGTACGGTATTCAAATTCTTTCCGATTCGAACTGAGCTAATATCAGCTTCGCAGGCAACATCGGCAGAACAGCTCAATACTCAATTCGCTACCACCATCATGACTTGACATCAATCAGTGGAATCTTACTTGTACAAACAATGCACGCTGATTATATACTGCGACAACAGCCTCCGATTCTACTGCTCTTGTTATTCTGGGTTGAAGAGCTGCGACTTGGTGAGTATTCCAGTCTCCAGTCCCATGTCATGGCCTGACCTGACCTGAATGGATATTGTTGTAGATTTCGAAAGTATTTCTCTCCGTCAAGTTACAAGACAATTCCTTGTATTTCATGTAGCGGGAAGAATTTATGAGGTTTTCATCTTTCCCACTCGAAAGACGAAGGCCAATAATCGGCGCCCGTTCCGGAGTCCTCGGAAATCGCGAAGTTGGTTCGTTCAATTTTCCGTCTTGGACGGGCGCAAGCTCCTTCTATCACTCTTGGCCTTCCTTGGACCTTTATTTTCTTTGATCAAATACGTTATGCTATGCGTTCCAAGGCCCTCGCTTTCCTCGAGTCCATGACAGCTGTCAACTTCGTTCCTACGAATGGTAGGATTTTGTCATGTGTAAGCTCTCCGAGAGGCGCAGAAGGCTCGCATGCTGCCTAGGAACTTCTTTCAAGCGTTCGTATCTCGTGACAGCAAAAGGCAAATCTGATGAGCTGAGGGCGTGGGTGTCAAGGGAGCACACTTGAGCGCCTTAATCGTGGTGAATGAGAAGATGTAGATAACAATTCATATCCGTAAGCTGCTGTTAAGATCGGCATAGCCTTTCACAACCCTAATGATGGGTGTCATGTGTGAAAGATCCGAACAATAGTGGCAACGTCTGCGTCTTGCTGTACAGCACGACTGTACTCTCATTGCAACGATGGATTTACAAGAACATACTAGTACGTGGGATTGTCTTGGGTTTAACGCTTTGCATGCTCATTTTATTGTTAGCAGAGGGAAAATCTGATTATGTTTCGGAGCAAGCGTCAGGCTATGAAGACGTGGAACAGAGTAGCTCTGAATACAGCACAGACGACGAGGTACGCGTAAAGTTGTACCACCCGTGGGCAAGGAATAATGTGTTGCAGTATATGCCTTTCCTCGAGGTGACTCTCACATCGCTTACTGAGACCGGCCAAGAAGAATCGATGGTTCCAGTTATAAAGCAAAGGTCTTACACTGGGGGAGAGGTCATACGATCAGCTCTGGCCAATATTCTCTGTGTCGATCTTGGTGTCAAGGGAGTCTTAGATGGACTGAACAGTATTCTCCGCACATCATACCCTTTGGACTCCGTAATCTCGATTCTCAACCGCTATATTTCGCAAAACATCGACTTTGGAACTGCATATGCGTTTTTGCGCCCACATTGGTATGATATTGCAACCATTGAGGATAACTTATGCACCCAGGAAGTGGACGACAGGAAGATGCGACGGAACGTGCTTCTTGATGGTAGGATCATAAGGCGGGATGTGCCCCCTCGGCGGGTGTGGGATCTGTATGCTAACCGGGTGGTGCCACACTGGGTTGCGCCCCATCCACCGTGGGCGATATCACATGCATGGGTGGATGAGAAGGATCGCGTGGATGTGATGACACCTATCAACGGATACGAGTGGCCCGTGCCGATGCCAAAGGACGCCCATCTTGATCTCATCCGCATCGAAATGCTGAACACAAGCCCGAGATGGGGCCTACTAGAGTATGTGTGGCTGGATGTCTTGTGTTTGCGGCAGGAGGGCGGGAAGAACGAGCATCTGCGCTTGGACGAGTGGAAGCTCGACGTGCCCATCATCGGGGCAGTGTATGCGTCACGATATTCGGATGTGGTATACTACTTCAACGGTCTAGTCCGGCCACTGGATTTTACACCGGGCTACTTTGAGAGTGACCGGTGTTGGTTCCGACGTGCATGGACGCTGCAGGAGACGACATTGTTCCCGTACATTGCAGGGGTCACTAGCAAAGATGTCGTAGACACACAGATTCAAACGAGGTTCGACGAAGAACTGCATTCATTGGAGAAGATGCGAGAATCCACATCAATTTTTCACTATGTGTCGGATATGTGCAATCGGGTATCAACAAAGCCGTTGGATAAAGTTGCCGGATTAGTATACCCTCTCAATCCAGACCTCATCCCGGTATACGATGCTATGCAATCTCCGGAAGAAGCATGAGAAGTACTCATGGATGTTGTAGGGTCTGAGTATCAGACGCAGTTGTTCTTCTTCTACCCTGAGCCAGGGGATGGAAAGAGACGTTGGAGACCATCATGGCTGCAAGTAACGTCGATCAGAATTGTGCTGCCTCCGCTTACTTTGGGAGGCGTTGTCGAGCGTCCCGCGGATCCGGATATCTACTGTTACACAGGTTACCATATCAAGTCGGCAAATGTGCGTGGCTTGGGTGAGGTACCACATGAACCGACACCTCGACAAGGAGAAATGGACATCAGAGATGACAACGGAGCACTCTGCACTTTAAAAATCATTGCTCGTCACATGTACTCAATACCCGACGGCGTCTATACGCTCCTCGGCTGCAGTAGCAAACATCCAGGTCCCGATCGCTGGGTAGTCGGGAAGATAAGAGAAGATCAAAGGTTTGAGAAATTGTCAGTGTTCCGTTCCGCAGATGATGAAGTGCGTGCTGATTCCCTCGAACTTTATAAACTTGTTAAAACAATTCTTTGTTGATGTATTTGTATTCAATGCTTAATTAGAACATGTCTGATTGTGATTGGATAGGATGGCGAATGATGGTAGTGATTACATATTCATGTACGACATAATTTAGACTGCTCTTTCTACAGTCAGAGAGACGGCTATTGTGAAGATACAGTTTTCGTCGAAAGATACAGGACTGATCGGGTAACTCTTGCTAATTTGTCCTTGAATAGAACCAGAAAAAAGTATCTTTCAATTTGTATTGGATGACATATGCGGTCATTGTTCACGGGCGAAGCTACTTAGTGGTCAGTCCGTGCCTTTCATGGACATTTTACTGAAAAAATATTTCCATGGTTTCCCAGCCAAATTTGCGAACGATGTATCGGGTGGTGATAAGACTAGACAATGCAACGGCGGCATCGCACATTGATGATAGCAGTAGGCGAAGACATGGATGATCTTAGCTTGATCGGGCTGGCATCACTCCGTGTTCCCTTCACAAACTGTATTGGTGATACATTGAGTCTTATGAACGTTTTTATCGTTATCAGTCAGCTAACGCTGTGTATCTCGCCCCGAATCTACTGGGGTGACAATAGAGCAAGTTAGTACAGGGAAATATGGTGCAGACATCGAATAACTCATGCTTGTTTTCGGGATGGGGATACACCTAGATCCTCGAACCGCTTAATATCGACTCCAGTCGAAGCAAAGTGCTCCATCAACAACGGTCTCTTGCAGAGAAGAGAATAGAGCTTACTCTACCTCGCTCGGTAGTGCTCCTGAGTGGACTTACAACCTGTGTTCTGTTGGCTATAGATGAACATGTCATCAAGCAAATACTGGAAATGCCTACCTGTCGTTTATATTATCTAAGATTTAAAAGTCCCTTGTCTCGTTCAACCGGGTCGCACAGAACCTCTGGGGTGCGTTCGCTGCACAATTCATTGTCTGCGCGATAAACAGCGTGTTGTCCTGGCGGTAATCTCTGAACTTGTTTGCAGGTATTCTCTCGTCGGTTCCGAGATAGGCTACACGTAGATACCGCGTGTCCCAGAGAGCGAAGAGTAATTGCGAAGGAACTATAATTGTTAACCTCGTCAGATGTTGTCACTGCTCAGAGAGTAAAATTAGGCACCTTTACAGTCTCATTCAATGGTCATGTATCGTACCGCATCAGAACCTACCTATCTTGACTTAATGGTGCATGTCTGTAGATATCAAGACGTCAGTCAAACATCATGTAATCCGAGCCGTATTCACGCGCCTTATCTGGTCATGGTCCTGCTCATTATGGAGCTAGACAACGATAACATCACACAGTCTTCTCCTCCTGCAATCTCATCCGCATGTGGGTTTGGGGCCGGTTGAAGGACGAGTGCATGACCTTGTCAAGTTATCAATAATTCGTTGTCTTGGAAATAATAACTTGGGTCGTAGAGGAAAAAGAGTAAATCAGAAGCATCATACTACAAGAGTAGGCTATGGCAAAATTAGACACCCTAAGAAATGGCGCCCTAGAGGACGGAGGGGAAAAAAGCCATAGATCGAGGCTGGGATTGCAAAAAGTCCGGCATGCGGCCTGTACTCCGACTTCATTATTGCCATTTTTGGATTGCCGTGGCTCTCGCCATTTTTATCCTCTCGCCATCGTCCTCTCTCTCTAAACCTTGTCCTTTGTGACACTGACTACCCGATGAAGGTGACCCTGCCTTCTGCTAATGTTTTTGCTCGTGTTCTGATGAGTTCGTGAATGAATAGGACGATGTCACAGTACCCGCTACGCAGGACCTCTTCAACGTTTGATACGTACCAGCATTGACAAATTTGTCCACTCAGTGGTGGTTATGAAAATATGTTACTTGGAGAGGACTTGAAACGAAGATTTGCGGGCATAAATACCATGGTGTGTCTGCTTTCCGTCCGTCCACACACTAGCTCGTCTGGCTTGATCTGCACCTTGCATAGTCAGTTCTGGTTCGGCATGTATCGAGACGGCGCCCTAGACTGTGCATATCCTAACGAACCGAAGGAAAATACCAGTTAATAACCGAAAACTTCGCAGTAGTGGTCGCGCGGAGCCTTGGCCTACAGGGGATGAAATAGCAAACTACGAAGGAATCGGCACATAGTCATGGATCTGATTATTTCCGGAGTTATCCAGGTGTGTGTTTTCTGTTTGTCCCTCTTCGTGCCTCCCTTCATGTCTGTCTCTAGAATATAAAATATGCCATGCTTCAAATATGTGCTTTCCGGGCCGAGGAAGTTCGCCTTTCTCTGTGGAAGATCTTGTGGGCTGACCAGGGGGAGGCATATGATATGCATGGATGATCAAATGGCGAAACCAACAAGAAGATTGTGAGTTCATAACTTCCTCCCTGGCCATATACTTGAAGCAAATTTCACTGCATAGGGGACATTAGACTCCACAAGACAGTAGTCCCGATCCTAATCTTCAGGCGCCGTAACACAATCATGATTTGACTAGGTGCATATTCCTCACCTCTTTTGTTTTGAAGTCATCCTGGAACATCGCTGGCGCAGTTGACCATGCCCCGGTTGTATGCATCAGCGTCAGCCTTCTTTCATCCGCTGTTATCAGTATGTGATTGGTTCTCATGTTGACTGTGGGGTCATAGAGCTTTACTTCCTAGATCCTAGTGATTTCAAGCGTTCAGTGTGCCGTAACTACAGCATTTCAGGATATCGCGCTTAATTCTGAATTTTGATCAGCGTTGGAATACGTAATAGCGGAGCGGCACCGAGGAAGGCGGGTTTGGTGTCCCTCCCTATTGTCCAGTTGCTGACAGCTAGTAGGCAACTGGATTCTCACCTTGCTTAACCGCCGCAGACTTGACAGGTTGTCTGTGTTTCATCTTGTATGCCCCTACTAGCTACAACAAAACACCTCGCAATTTGGACGTGAGGACCGGCACAACGTGGTCGGAAATCTTTATGAAAATCAATCCGGTAAGAGGATGTTCATCACGAAATAACCGGTATTAAGTTCGAAAGACGGTCCTTGGTTAGTCGTCGGTCAATTTATGCATGACAAGCTAATTAATGGCGACTCAGGCGACTCTTCTCAATTTCCATTGATACTGAGCCGCCTAGCTTTCCTTCGTTTTGCGAGAGGAATTCCTCAGACCTTATTCTTTTCATGCACCCTGCGTTAAGGATTCGAAATCGCACGTGCTCGTTGGTTTTTGTTTATCGTCCACGTCTGATACCGACGACAACCAGCTCTTTTGACCATATTTGGTCAGACCTTGGTCATTTTCATTCAATATGCTACGTCTCCATAGCCCCCACATTGATTGAAGGGCCTGGACGAAATCACAAGTGCTGTCATGCTCAATTTTCGGTAACACCTCTGGCGTTGGAGTGTTTATGCTTTTTCACTGGACACAGCTCTCTGCGCAACAAATTCTTAGCTACAAAACTGGTGCGGATGATTGTGATTGGCGGATTTGTCCAGTCTACTTGTCCGCCACCTAAACGCGTGGGAAGAATCAGCGGCACAGCTTAATCGTTTTTTGGCATGGTCCTCGTGAGATGACTCACAGCATTACTTCCGTAAAAATGATCTGGTCTGCTTTATAGACGGCAATGGGGATGATGGCGCTCTTTCACTACCCCCCCATCTCCGAGTCTGACATGTTGGGCGAGTTGGCGGTATTTCTATTTCTCCAAGCCCTGCAGAGTTTAAGGGGTGCACGGGCGCACAGCCAGGCGACCTGTACAAACACTGCGTACTCATGGGTAGGAAGCCATCATCCTTTGTAGTACCACGAACACAGATGACTGATCTTCGATGTAGTCATTCAACTCGCTAAATCAAAGTGCGTGTGACATTGGAAAAGCACTGGGAGGCGTGTGTGTTGACAGTACGCTCTGCTCTTCAGGGTATCGTCGAGTCCCTCTTTTCTGAAATCATTTGGCAGATTTCTGGATCACTGCCCTTCCATCCGGATACCACTATTTGGGTTTCGGCCCAGGAAACGAGTACGACTGTGTATGCAATACGGTATACTACTCCATCCTCAACGTATGTGCTGCTTGCCAAAGTGGTTCCGTCCCAGCGTGAGTTCCCTTCGTGGAGTCCTTCAGGATCAAGGATTAATCGTGGCGCACACAGCTGGAGTAACTGGGCCATTAATTGCACGACAACGTACCAGACGTACGCTTGTTTGTTCTCATCCGGGAAGGGGGAATAACCTCTTTGCGTGCTTTCAGGTTTCCGGCAAATATACCCGACGACACTGCCGTACCGCACTATGCCTATCAATCCCTTTCGCAGAATGGCACCTTTAACTTTACTGGTGCATTAGTCGATACCGGTGCTGAGGCGACCCACATCGCATCTACCAGCGTCTCGGTTACCAGTACTTCTACTTCACTTTCTGCATCTAACTCTCGCAGTGCCACCCCTGTGCCGACCTATGGGTCAAGCTCTTCTGGCTCGAGCAGCAACACTGGCACGATCGTTGGTGGTGTCGTTGGAGGTGTTGTGGGATTTGCGATACTCGCTGCTTTGATCTTCCTGTTTCGCCGTCGTCGCCCTGCTACCATCGCGATTACTGGTCCGATTGAGGGGGATATCCAACTTCCCAGGTCCCCCTTAGCGAGTCAGAGACTTACCCGGTCGGCGTATACGTCTACTGTGTACAGCAAAGTTTATGTGAGTCGATTGTTACCGAATTTTCGTATCTGTTTCAATCTGTATAGGACCCTTACGACCCCACCACTTTTCCTTCGGCCAATGATGTACCTTATCACCAGCGGAAAGCTCCTGCAGGGTATTTTCAGTCGTACGCCCCAATCAAGCCGTCCTCTCTGGACTCGGATATGATGCCTAACGGATTTTCACCGACACAGCCTATAAATCCACTAGCCGCGTCGACGTATCGTGGCGCAGCTGAGATCTAATCTGGTTTAATCGCACCTAGTATGTGAGGTGCTGGATCCCCCTCTATGCTGAAATAGCTATCGTACTTAATGAAAAGCAAGCATACCTGTCGTTTATATTCATTGAATTTTCAGACCCTCATCTTGTTCAACTTGGACCCACGGCAAGCCCACGGAACCTCTTGTATGCGCTCGATGAGCAACCGTTCATCATTAGTACCGGAGAATTTTTTCTTGGCTTGGCGATACTTTCTGACCTCATTGTTGATATTCTCCCGTTCTTTCCGAATCAGGTTAGAAAACGCACCCGACCGCGGAGAGTAAGTGGATGCAGACTAGATTATTTACCCTTGTTAGATCGTCCAAAGAATGGAATGACACGCCTTTACAACCTAATTCGACAGCCCTGGGTCGGATTTCACCCCAGAGCGCCTATCTTGATGGTACACGTCTTGTTGGTCAAGCATCATGATATCTTGAAACCAGTAGCTACACACCTCATCCGAATATGGCCCTGCTCGTTATGGAGCTAGACAACAAAGACGTCACACTTTTTTGTTCCCGTAGTATTGGCCGTATGCGGGTTTGGGGACCGTTGACAGTTGGAAGGCTTCATGAGTTGCTGTCTAATATCAATATACCGTACGTGATTGGATCAATTTCCCGTCTCCAGTCCGGTCCCATCTCCAAGGCCCTCTCGAGTCTCATTCATCACCTCAATTCAATACAACATAACGAAAGAGGCGCCTTTATGCTATATTTTTACAACGTTTACGTACCTTGTGCTAGTCTTTATTCTCAGAGACGTCTTGGTGGCGTCATCGGAGACACGAAGGCGCGTAATTGAATTTCTGATGAGTACAGGCTTAGGGACATTTCTCCTCATCAGAATTGTATAATGGTGTGCGATTGACTGAATTTCATCCTTTCCTGAGCACACACCGCCTTCGAGATCCCCTCTTCTGTAGCTTATTTTGACTATGACTCTCAAAGTTTTTCGGGCACCCTCTAGTAACTGAAATATGTCCTACCCAGATTTTTTCAGCAAAGCGGTGTATCAAGTCTTCGCTACTGTATGCGACGACAAATTAGCTATAACTGTTTTGAGTGGTCGGGGTACTTACCCGTGGGTTACGTAGTTCTGGTTCCTTCAAGGGATATCAGCAGGTCAATCCCCTCTAGCCTAGTTTCGTCGCCGCACATTCCAGAGTATCTCGTCGTAATACCGGACCATGATGTGGAGTTGTGAAAATGAAAGCTCCTGAGCGAAGGATATAGTGTCTCAGCTGCACCACAGAGCCGAGCTTGCCCCTTAACAACGAATTTTCATGAGAAAAGAAGGTGAGGGATGCGTGGGTGACATACTGATATCAGAAGCAAGAAATAGGGCTTAAGAGCCCCGGCCTACTTTCCGGGCGGGGGAAAGCGATGCCATAAAATGTATTGTAGATCAATACACTACATTTCAGAGAAGCAGCCGCGGCTACAGTGTAGTTTATCTTTCGGAAACTAGCCTTCGTTATCTTTCTGCATTCATCGCAGACTGCAGTCACTTTGAGTCTAAAGTGTCGTTGCTCCTTCTGGACAGAAGGACGATTCACGACCCATGAGTTCTGAGTTCCTATTGCATAGACGCTCGAATCAGCGGGTACTAGAGGGCTTTCGCATAGAGTAACCAGGTACCAAAACGGTAGAACGGAGGGCCACGAGCTGTCATTGACAGCTCCCAGACGTTCGCCTTTCGAACATCGAATTCACAGATATATAAATGTAGGCCGTAACGTCGTCTCTGGCCCAGAACATGGTCCAGCCCCAAAGACGGTGACGATATGCGTTCCAAGTCGTAAAGGAACGGTATAAGGAGACGAAAGCTGGGCGTTTAAAATCTGAATTGAGTATTCGTCGGAAAGGGAAGCCTTTAGTGAGATCGAAATGAATGGAGGGTAAAAAGTCTGTTCGAAGGCTGTATGAAGGGTCTCAACGACGCTTCTGCCTTAAAAGCCGTATCCTATTACCCTTGGACCTGGGAATATCTCTGTGAGGCATGAAATAAAATTTGAGGACGGACGTCTTGGTATTTGATGTGGTATGCTACAGTGGTGATTCCTGCGATGATGACGATTAAAGACCTGGAAATACTGCAGCCCATCAAGCCAATGCATAGCCGTCAGCAGGATCCTGCTGACGATAAGACCACGAATAGTAGCGAAGACTTCCCACACTCCCGTCGTCCCGCCGAGAGCCAAGTATGATGTTGATGCACACAGCCAAACTCGCTGAACCGATGATGGTACTAGAATAAATGGGATGGGTAGTGGTTGATGTCCGGATGATATCTGTTAGAGACGAGCTGGCAGAAGGAATTGATCTGACGCTGAACGGCAGTGAGATAATGGAGACGCTAATGTACGGGATGTCTGGGCAAGGGTCACCGCTGTAGAAAGCTCGTTTGGGCACAGAAAAATAATAACCAGTTCACGAGTCCACCTGTGAATTTGGCGCTATATCGAGCTCGTTAGCTGGACAATAGTGACTAGAGAACTTCGGAGGCACCTGTGACAGAAGCAGTTTAAGTCTTCCACATGGTATAGTTAACATCTGCTATCTATGATTGCAACCCATTTGAAAAGAATGACGATGGCTGACGCACCACAAGTCGACTATCCACTCAGACTAGGTAGTTTAGCCAAGAGCGTCGAAATGGAACTGAGGCTTCCGCTAGTTCCTGAGTTCATACCCCAGGGATTCGCTGAGCTCGTTTTTGTCGTCGTACTGTTGCTAGTCGTCGTCCTCGTCATGCTTCTGGCCGTGATACCCATCGTTGTCGATGACTGCCCCGACGGAAGTCATAAAACAGAGAAGAGACACACAAAAATATTAAAAGATCATCCCATTTCCTTCACCGGATGTTGTAAATGGCAGGACACAGCAAGAGGTGTACGCGCAGTGATGGCGAGAGACAGGAGACCTCGGGACTTTGATCCGGGATATTTATGGTTATTTGGTATCCTTGCGGTCCGATTTCTTTCCCCCCATGAGCCAAGTAAGTCGTCTGCTCTGTTTAGCGCTGTTCGGTGCTTAGATACCTTCTTCACAGGCAATATTAACGTGACTGTTATTTATTCTCTCTATAATTTTCCGTTTCTCATGCCACGACCAGCTGGAACTGAGACGCAAGCACATGCAGAACGATTCATGCTTGGAAAGCTTACTCTTGTCAACGACTCAACAGAGATTCGAATACAAACGACGATGATCTCGACTTTTACTCATATTTTCCTCATACTGAGGGTTAGCACCAATGAGAAGTGATCATTGTTGTATAGGAGATGGACGGTCCTGCCACGGTGCGAGTATATGTTCTCTCTGCATAACCTTGCCCGCTAATATCCATCTTTGGTGCGATAAGTAGGTACACATGGAAGCCAAATCCGTGTTGAACAAGAACAGCTGGACATAGGCCAACCTAGACGGATCGCTTACGCCCTAGGACCGTCGACAAAGGCTCCCTCGTGAGAATGGGACTTTTTGCGCTCTGTATCCTCACCGTACCGTCTATGGGGTGACAGCGAGCCTATTCACAATTTTTGTTGAGTTTTTATTGCTACATTTCTCTCACTAACATATGCATAAAATGCTATTATTACGATTGAGCGAGGCAAGGGATCAGACGAAAGGAACGCTGTCAATGGTAGCGAGGACCAAAAGGTACTTTTGTCGCTCCTTGACCGTCCTAAATCATACAGATGCCTGAGGCTAGTTAGAACCTTGAATATGTCGGGGGAAGCCTTTCGAGTTTCACGTCTGTAGTTGGATGGTTGTCGTTGGGCTGGAGAAGATAACGATTATAGTTCTGTAACAATAACAATAGGAAACGTTCTAAAACACGTTAATCATGTATATTCTAGAAGCGAAAAGATCTTTTCTATTAAATCAATGTAATCATGGATACTGAGGTCCCAATGTCTATGTATCACTGTACCCGTGACTATAATTATCCTTTCAGTGGGTCATTGGCGAGCTATATGAGTAGCCTACAAGAAGTCCAGAAGTTCGTCGTGTGTTTTTCATTTCATTTTTAAAAACGGCTTCGTTCAATGTGGTATAAACCATGTCCATGTGATGGCTTCCAATACACGACAGCCAGGGTCGAGGCGTACACAATTGGTAGGAACAAAAAATTGTCAGACCGAACAAGCTCGAAACAACTGGCTAACAACCCATAAGCTAGCCATAAAGTTCCGTCCAGAGTTCATATTTATCTATAGCGAAAGGAAAGATTTACGGGGTTGAGAGCAGCCTCTTGCAAGGACATTGTGTACTCCATCGAAATTGATGGGACTCAGGAAACTTAGTGTCAAGCATGACGCGTCAACTGTTAAGAGATTAACACAATGTCGACTTGAGTCTCGATCTACTGACCCTGGGGTGGGCTCACAAATGCAAGCATCATTCGAACTGGGTAGACTCGAGCTAGATTCTGAACCTAGATGTAGTACAGCTTTGCATACCCGTCATTTATTGTCATTGAGATTTGAAAGTCCAACGTCTCATTCAATCTGGATGCACAGAACCTCTTGTATGCGGTCGTTGAATGAACATTCGTTATAGTTGCATAATAAAAACATCTCAGCCTGGAGGTACTCTCTGATCCTCGTTTCTGGAGTTTTCTGGTGGGTTAGGTGAGAAGGCAGGCACAGATACCACGCGAAAACATGTATCAGCAGGGACAGTAGTTAGAGAGAGACTATATTCGCTTGCCCGGGTCAGATTCCTAAAGCGAGAAGAGTGAAATTATGCGCCTTTACAATCTCATTCGTCAGCGCCATCTCACATTGCGCCACAACGGCTCATCTTCAGTGTGTGGAGCGTGTCTGTATATACGAAAAAGGGGATTTCATTATATCAGTTTACGCGCCTTGTTTGAATAGTCCTGCTCATCCTGCAGCTAAATAATTACGGAATCATATCTTCATTTCAGCACTGATATCAGCCGCGTCCGGGTTTGGTGCCGGTTATGGCCGACGATGGGCACCGAGTACCAGATCTATCAAGCGCTAATCAATCTTTCCGCAGACAGCGGACGGATTTACGCCTAGTTCTATCCAGTTCTTGCTCCCGTCGTTTGTACATTCTTACGACTAGGTTGACGGTGTGTGAGAAAGACGTGCACGAGTAAGAGAACCTTCTTGCTATATTAAGCCCATCTTTCTTGAGCGATCTGAGGCTGATTGTCTTCCTTTCACATACTAAAATGAACATTAGGCAGATGGGTATGCTGTTTTTACTATTGCGTGAGGGAAACGTGAGGGGGCGAGCGGGCAACGTAACGACTTACAAGGTCTCTATTCGCAGACGATAGCCGCCTGCTCCTAAGTTGAGGCCTTATGCAAGATTCACGTATGTCTGAGGGAAGCCCCTCTGTGTTCGGCTTGAAAATAATACTTCAGAGCCGAGTGCTATGCTAGAAAAATTTATAAGTGTGTCAATGCCAAATTTTTGGTTCATATTATCAATTATCTGGCATCAAGATGTCAGCAGAAATTCTCCCCATTAAACTGATCAAGAGACCTCGAGTGACTGTGGCACAGCATTCGTTTGCTACTGTGTACTTTACAGCCTGCAGTATTTCAACGAATGAATGAACAGCAAGGTCAGAAGGTGAACTACTTTCGTAAATATCCTATAGCTGAAGCGTTATTATAATTGACATTGCTCAGGCCTTTACATTATGATGAATTGCGCACAGGGGAAGCAATCGTCCAGGACGGCCAAGGATTATGCTGATGTACGATACTGAACCCTGGTTTAATGGCACAGTTACCAGCCGGAACATGCGTGATAAATCTCCTGTAACTTGCCACATTTTGAGCTTTTCACATGGAGTATAGTCTACAGAGGGCACATAGAATTCTGCGTGACCCACATGCGTGGATGCGTTAGTCTGCGTTTCCACATCTGCGTTTGCGTTTGCGTTTTCACGCATGTGTTTCCATAAAAGGCAGTTGCGTTTAGTTGAACTGCGTTTTGCGTTCCCGTGTGTGACATAGTCTGCGTGCGTGACATAAATTACTTTTTCTTTGAGATCCTTATCCCCGTCTTCAATAGTGCTCTGAACTAAGTAAATGCGTGCTATGGATGCTGTAGCTGAGATTAGTACCGATTCTTGCATGGCAATATCAAGTACAGCCACGATCAAACAATGATCGGCTATTCAAATCAGAACCCACGCTCTACCTCCCTGTAGCCGACGCGTCCCCCGCCAGTCCTACACCATTTTTCTTGGTCCTCTCGCCTCGGAAAATCTGGCTGTACCGCGTTGTCTTGCGCTGGTATAAATGCGACCATCTCTTGCAACAGGTCAGCTCCAGATCACAGTTCCTCTCTCGAGCTGTGCTGAATGTTGGATCTTTCTTATCTGTAGACTGGCAGCTTACCTCTTTGCTTCGTGCCTTAGGTACAGCTCAAATCCTTTCTAGTAATTCTTATTATATGAACATATTGTAGATCTCTCGAGAATCTAAAGTAAGATTGCTGAACCCTTCTATTCAGAAAATACCAAGCCCACTACCATCACTATCATGACTTTGTTGTTCAGTTAACATGAAGTCAGAGGTATCAGATGTCTGAATAAGGAGCTGCACCATGCGAAGAAACCATGCATCGAAGCACATTATTTCACTGCCACTCATTCGAAGATTTTTGTGCTGAGTGGGGTCTTATCATACATAGGCACGTTGACATCAAGGTTTATTTCCTAATACCTTTGACTTGTTTTCGTTGTATCTAGTGAGGAGTTATCTTAACATTCACATCTTTGATATGGCTATCTTTAAGTTGTAAATCCTTCTATGCATCCCTTGCCATTCCCTGTGATTTTCTTCATAGGTATGCGCTTTAGTAGAGCTTAGTACTTGAATAAATCGCTTTAATGATACTCTTGATTGACGCCAGTACAATTTGCCAGCTCTCACCTTTAAGATTATCCAATATTCAATTCCCCACCTTTTTATTCAAATCAGGACGGAATAATGCGGCGGCGAGAGTCCCTCCTCTTAAAGCTTGCGAAATGGCATAGAGATTAACTGGATAAACAAGAGGAGAGGAAAGCACAAAAGATAAATTATCCGAAACCCAGGATGCTGTCTCACAAAACAGCTGTTACTTTGTGCAAGCAGCGAGCCCCAGACAAAATTCCAAATGAGCGGAGTGCATCGAAGTCTAGTGAGCCTCACAAGGATACTGCCCCACATGCTAAATGCAGTCGCAGGAAATTGAAGCATGACACAGATCCAACACCCTAGACAAAAGAGGAACCTTGTGGTCGAAATTTATATGGTATTACCTTTGACTTCTTTGAGTACTTGATATTTTAGATATCTCTTTAATATGAAGGATCAATCAGAGGCCATGTTATGATGATACACACAGTTTTCAATTAAAAGTGAAGTGAAAGTTAAGTTAAACTGGAGTGAACGCAAGCGTGACAGACATGTCACACATCTGCGTTCGCTGCGTTTTATTGTGAAATGCATGCGTTCTTACGTTTAAGCTGCGTTTGTGTAGGAACGCATGCGTTAATATCATTCACGCATGCGTTTGTGACATAAACGCTGATATAGCAAAGTGCGTGAGATGCGTTCCTAAGTGCGTGAGATGCGTTCACTAGTGTTGACATGTGTACATCTTTTTTATCATTTGTTGGCCTTTTCAGTATCTTCTTTGGCCGGGTAGGCATATAATTTGATGTTTACTATTTGTAGGGTACTCATAATGTCTGTATCAGGTACTTCTGGGCTCACTATGTTACAGGAAATTGCGAAATTTTGTTGAGGCTCACTGACTTCAACTTCGATTTTCACTCACATATAAATTCACGCAGAAGTAACGACGTACACGCAGTAATGTATATGCAAATTAACGCATCTGATCCGATCAAAAACGCACTCAAACGCATCTCACGCACCACGCACACGCAGAATTCACCTGGCCCGTCTACAGAGGCATACGCCTCCTCCCGCTTCCCGTTTCCAGTCGACTGAAATTTCTAGTAAACTGATCTCTCGATCTAAAGAGGAAGACTTCTATCCTATCCCTTATATTGCGACTCGCGCATGAAGGGAATGCTGCATGCCAGTTGCTGGAATACTTCAAGAAATGAAACTGACAGGTAAATGCTATGGGGTGTCGTACTCGGTTGAAGAGACGCGGCTTGGTCAGTATCTCATTCGTCAGTCCCGTAGTGTAATCTGAAACATGAATTAGGTTTCAAATTTCTCCTCGACTTCATATTATGATTCGGTACTTTGCTGTCTTTCGTTTACCGAGATGAATTTATTATACTTCTGTCTCTTCTACCCAGCTGACCAAAACAATAATTGTCACCCTGTCGTGTGGTCGGAAAGCACGCGCTCGGCCATGGTCCGTGGGCATTTGATCCCCTTATCACTGCCAGCTCCCTCGGATGTGATTTTTTCCATCAAATATTCTACACGTCTCATAATTGCCATGTCCTTCATAAAAGGAGGCGCACTCCTCAAGCCCGGCCTACTGATGAATCTTGATTCTAAATCTGCCTAATATGACGTCGTATCCTCATGCGAGAAGTTAAATTTCGAAAATCAAGTGGTCAAGGGAAACCTTTCCCTGCCCATTATTCCGGCGTGTCACCCGATGTTCGGATGGGGAGAGGTGGGTGTGGTATCCTCGCCTTGAACGATTGAGTCATCATTCCTCGACGTCCACCTCCCTAAGAAGCTATGGAAGGGAACTTTGTCTTTCGACAGCGAAAGGCAAAATTGATGAGTTGAGAGCATCGGTATCAAGCCATTCCAATTGGCCAAATAAATGATATGGATGAGATTGATACTCCCGAGGACGTAAATGACTATTCGTACGCATATAATATCGGTACGTTATTTTTGGTCGTACCCTTTTCATAACCCGATGATGTGCGTCACGTGTTAAAGGTCTGATCACCAGTAGCCGAGGTTCGCCTCTTCCTGTACAGCACGACTAAACCTTCTCCATGCAACGATACAGCCTGCAAGAACTTACATCAGCTGTGGAGACTGGTATGTGGGACTGTTTTGGGTTGGATGTTTTAACTCCTTATTCTGCTATTGGTAGAGAGAGGCTCTGATAGTCTTTCGGAGCAAGCGTCGGATTATGAAGACGAAGAATATAATAGTTCCAAATACTACACAGACAAAGAGGTAAGTATAATGATACAGCTCTGCGGAAGCAGGGCTTAATGTAGTGCAGTATACAAACCCCCCCGAGGTCACTCTCACATCGTTCACTGAGACCGGCCAAGACGAATCGACGATTCCAGTGTTAAATCAAAGGTCTTACACGGGGAGAAAGGTCATATCGTCAGCTCTGGCGGACGCTCTCTGTGCTGATCTCGGTGTCGATGGAATATTAGAGGAGCTTAACACCGTGCTCGGCACATCATACACTTTGGACTCCAGCGTAATTTCGATTCTCAATTCCTATATTTCCCAAGGTGTCGACTTTGGAACTGCATATGCTTATTTGCGGCAGTATTGGAATGATATCCGAACCATTGAATCTAAATTACGCACCCGGGAAGCAGAAGACAGGGAGATGCGAGAAAGCGTGCTCGCTGATGGCAGGATCACAAAACCGGATGTGCCCCCTCGGCGGGTGTGGGATCTGTACGCTAACCGGGTTGTGCCATACTGGGTTGCGTGCAATAAACTGCGTGCGATATCACATGCCTGGGTGGAGGAGAGGGACCGCATGGACGTGATGACCCCTATCAACGGATGCGAGTGGCCCGTGCCTATGCCGAAGGACGTCAACCTTGATCTGATCCGCATCGAAATGTTGAACACGAGGCCAAATTGGGTGCCACACTTTGAAGCAGAGTATGCATGGCTGGATGTTTTGTGTTTGCGGCAGGAAGGTGGGAAGAGCAAACATCTGCGCTTGGATGAGTGGAAGCTGGACGTGCCCACGATTGGATGGGTGTATTGGTGTGCTTGGCAGGTAGTGTGCTACTTCAGTGGTCTGGGTCGGCCACTGTGTTTGGCGCCGGGTTACTTTGAGAGTGAACGGTGCTGGTTCCGACGTGCATGGACACTGCAGGAGATGACGTTGTGGTCGATCATTGGCGGGGTGACTGGCAAAGATGTCACGAACACGCAGGTTCAAAGAAGTTTCTACAAACAACTGGTTTCGCTGCGGAGCATGCGATTCGAGTCCACATCGATTCTTGACCTTTTGTCCGAAATGCGGAATCGGGTATCAACAAAGTTGTTGGATCAAGTCGCAGGATTAGTATACCTTCTCGAACCAGACGCCATCCCAATATACGACGCTGAGCAATCTCCGGCGGACGCATGGGAAGCGCTCATGGATGTTATGAAGCCTGAGTCTCGAGTGCAGTTGCTCTTCTCCTACCCTGAGCCAGGGGATGGGAGGAAACGTTGGAGGCCGTCATGGTCGCAAGTAATGTCAAGCAGAATTCTGGGGCCTCGGTTTCATTGGGAGCAACACCCGATTTATCGGACGGAGGATCCAGATATTGACTATTATATGGGCTACTGTATCGAATCAGGAAAGGTGCGGGGTTTGTGTCAGGTACCAAAGAAACCGATGCTTCGACAGGGACAACTAGTCTTCAATGATGCCAACGGGGAATCCCATACATTAAAAGTCATCGCTAACCACTCGTACCCAATACCTGACGGCTTCTACAAACTCCTCGGCTGCAAAGGCATACATTCAAATCCGGATCGCTGGGTAGTCGGGCATGTAAGACAGGATGGGAGATTTGAGAAGTTGTCGGTATTCCGTTCGGCAGGTGATGAAGAAGCAGATCTTTATTCCCTTGCACTTGAAGGACACCTTAAAACATTTCTCTGTTGAATTATTTGGATTCGAAGCGTATTTAAAACACTTCTGATTGTGATCGGATAGGATGGCGAATGATGGTAGGGATTACACGTTCATGTACTACTACATAATTTAGACTGCTCTTTCTACAATTATGGAGAGACCGCTATGCAAAGATACGGTCGTCGTTGAAGGATACAGAACCAATGTGGCAACTCTGGACCCTTTGTCCTTGAATTGAATCAACAAAAGGCATCTTTCACTTTCTATTGGACGGCAGATAGGCTCATCAAAGTTCGGGAAAAGCTACTCAGTGGCTAGTCTACGCCTTTCATGGTCGCTTACCGAACAGCGACCCCAATGGTTCTTAAGCCTAATTTTGGAAAGATGGTTCAGGTGGTGGCAGATAAAGTAATATTGGCATCGTATGGTGATGATAGCAGGAAGCAAAGACACATCAAATTCTAGGTTGACCAGGCCGGCGCCGTCTTTCTGTGACGTGGGGCTGAGTGAAAATTACAGAGTCATCTTTGGACGACTTAGATTGAAGTTTCATGTTATACAAACCGTGGTGCGTCTGCTTACCATCACTCACCGGCCTCACCTAACCTGATTTTCTGCAGTCTGCACTGTGAGCCTGGACTAGGCAGCCGCGATGACGGCCCCCTGGAATACACATATTGTTATCGAGCGAGCGAGGAGAAGAGATGAGACGAGAATAAACTCTGCGATTCTGAGTATTCTTCGACTTCTGGAACCCTTAGCTGCACCACATACACGGTCTTGCGAGTTCTCTGGTCCATCACGATTCGGGAGCTCTAGCTAATGCCTACTAAATAGCATAATCACACAACACTACCAAAATAGAGCTCGCACGGAGCCACAGATCTAGTCACACTGTGAGCCATCCTGACGTGTCATGCTCCCAGCTTTCTTTATGTCTGCTCAACTCTATCCCTAGGTATCCAGAACAACTCTTTCATATTTGTCTTGCCGGAATTGCGCAGCCTGAGACCTCTCCTCAGAAGATCGTACTGGTTAACATGGGTTATACTGGCCTACTGTAGGCGAAGGATCATTGAACGATCAAGCTGCCAGGAAGATCGTGCATATGAGATACCTTCCTCTGAACCTCCATCGAGCACTCGGTACTCATCTCCTGCAACAGTCCGCCATATCATGGTCATCAATTCCCCCACAGTATGGGCGTTTTCACTTCAAATGACACGCTAATAGGACGCTGGATCGCACTAATTATGCTAACCCGGGCAACGGGTATGTTTTGTTGAATACGTCCCACATAGAGGTTGTAATAACTGCAGCCATGTAGCGCCCACCTACCCACACAGAACAGTTGTAATGCTGGCCTTAGCACGGTTGAACATGATTATCATTCGACTTGCATCTCAGCTTATCATTGACAGGTTCCGTCATGCACGTTGACTCACCTAGGGCTATTACTGTCGCCAATATGGCTAGCCATAGATTCAAGTTGCATTTGCGCAGCGGCTGATAGCACCAATACCAAAGCTCGGTCTGATTTAGATTCGGTGCTGTTTCAGAATTATCTTTCGTACCATTCTCGGCAATTTCAGCCGGGAAGGATGATGTCCTCGATTTGTCCTTGTGGACCTTTCCATTTTCGCGGCTTGTTGAAGGTAGGGTTTGTGGGCCATCGCGCGAGGACACTAGAACTCGCTGTGAACACCTTTGAACAGATAAATTAGGAGTATGTGCGCCCTGTAATCTACCTTCCAGACTGAGAAATAGCTATGCTTAGTCCTGGAATACAATGTATCCTCGCATGTAGCGTTACCGGAGTGTGACCATCCGAAATCTCGCATGATCTCGCTCAGACTTGCGTGCAACTTGGATGCAGTGCGTATGATAGATATCCAGTTAAAATATCAGAGATTATAGATATCGCAAGACTGATTCTGAATAATGAAAAAAAAAATCAGCGGAGGTTAGGCATTGATATCTTTAGGAGACGACAGAAGTCAGATCGACGTCAGGTTCGAAGACAAGGAAGCTCGGCTCGTGGCCCGAGTTCCGATATGGTTGTTGTCCTTTATGATTCCTATGGGTGCTACCATTTTGTGCTCTATCATTATCCTCTTACCGGACGCACCTCATTCCACCACTGATTACGGTACGTCTTCCTCGCCCAACTCGTATCTATCAGCTCATTTTCTCTCAAAGTACGGCTGCGCTTGAAGCTGAAGCTGGCTACGGTTTTGGAATTGGAAGAATCAAAGCGACATTGCGACCTAGGACGAAGCAGTGATCGAGAAAAATAATCGGTGGATAAAATATGGTATGTCTGCTTATCATAATCTGTATAACTTGCCTAAATTGTCTATTTCTGTTACGCAGATGTCTTAGAAGATTCAAGCAACCATCACGACACGACTGAAGGGTGTCTCCCGCCTTGATCACACCTATTTTCATTTCACAGGTAGGCAGAAAACACACGTCGCTCATCTCGTTCTCTCCTCAAAACCCTGTGGCTCGGTACAATCCTCGTTGGGGAATGCCACCTCCATAAGAAATTTGGTCCCGTCGCGTCGCCTTGACTAATTGTGGATAAGATAGCAAATCTGCATGTGCATGGTCGACAGTTGGTTGACCTTTGGAGTACTTCAACGGAATCACTGAATTCGATGGATCCAGCTAGTAGACCAGCCAGGTGCGTCCTTATTTTTTAATTTTGCTCCGTTACTTACCTCATATAGATTGATCGTCCTCAAGACTCGTCCCAATAGGACCGTGCAAGGCCCAATACTATTGTCTCTCAGATGTTATACCCTTCCCATCGATTTTGCGTTACATGACACCATGAGATACGGCAGAGCTTTTCAGCCATAAAGTTGGCGGGTGAATAGTGCGTAATACCCTTCTCCCTACTGACCTTGCTAAACTTATCTGTCACTGTAGTCTGTGCCCCGCGGAGTTGCCAGATTGTCGCCGCAAGTCCCACAGCTCCCTATTGCGTCTTCTATGCGTGTGGACAGTGAAACACTACGGTATGGCAGGTCCTAGGCTGCAATACTCACATTATCACTGCTGTTATGTAATATGGGTACGTCATCTTTGGACGTATCCTTTTCACAGCCCAGTGATGGATGTCACGTGTTGCAGGTCCGAACACCGGTGACTCAATAGTGGACAACGTTGCCGTCGTCTTGTACAGCACGACTAAACTCCCTCAGTGCAATGATGGATTTACAAGAACCTATGTCGGCTGTGGATCCTAGTATGTGCGATGGTCTTGGACTCAATGTTCCGGATCCTCATGCTGCTGTCACTAGAGGGAGAATTTAATGGTCTTTCGGGGCAAGCATCGGATTTTGGAGACGAAGAAGATAACAGCTCTGAATACAGCACAGACGGGGAGGTAAGGATAGAGTCAAACTTCCGTGGAAGCGGGGAATAATGTATTGCAATATGCAACACCCCCCGAGGTCATTCTCACATCGCTCACTGAGACTGGCGAAGATGAATCAGCAATCCCAGTGTTGATGCAACGGTCTTACATGGGGAATGATGCCATATCATCAGTTCTCGTGGACACTCTCTGTGCGGATCTCGGCGTTAATGGAGTGTTAAAGGAGCTCAACGCCGCGCTCGGAACGTCGTACAATTTGGACTCCGTAATATCGATTCTTGATCCCTACATTGCCCAAAATGTCGACTTTGGAACTGCATATGCTTATTTGCGCCCTTATTGGTATTTTATCCATATAAACCAACCCAAATTAGGCACATTGGAAGACAACGACGAGGAAATGCGACGGAACGTGCTTGTTGATGGGAGGATTACAAGGCGGGATGTGCCCCCTCGGCGAGTATGGGATCTACTTGCTAACCGGGTGGTGCCATACTGGGTTGCGGACCGTGTACTGTGGGGGATATCACACGCATGGATGGATGTGAAGGACCGCATGGATGTGATAACCCCCATCAACGGATGCGAATGGCCCGTGCCCATGCCGAAGGATGCCAGCCTTGATCTCATCTGCATCGAAATGTTGAATGCGGTGCAAACATGGGAGCCACCCCTCAGAGCATGGTATGTGTGGCTGGATGTTTTGTGTTTGCGGCAGGAGGGCGGGAAGAATGAGCATCTGCGCCCGGAGGAGTGGAAGCTGGACATGCCCACGATTGGGTGGGTGTATGAGCAAGCACTTGGTCATGTGGTGTACTACTTCAATGGTCTAGGTTGGCCACTGCATTTGACGCCGGGCTACTTTGAGAGTGACCGGTGTTGGTTCCGACGTGCATGGACTCTACAGGAGATGACAACTTTACCGATCATTGCAGGTGTCACAGGCAAAGGTGTCGGGGACACGCAGATTCAAACGAGGTTTCAAGAACAACTGATATCGTCGCAGAGGGTGCCAAGATTCACATCGATTCTTGACTATGTGTCGGATATGCAGAATCGGGTATCAACAAAGCCGTTGGACAAAGTCGCCGGATTAGTATACCCTCTCTATACAGACGTCATCCCAATATACGACCCTAAGCAATCTCTGGAAGAAGCATGGGAAGTGCTCATGGATGTTATGGCATCTTCATACCACCAGGCGCAGTTGTTCTTCCTCTACCCTGAGCCAGGGGGCGGAAAGAAACGTTGGAGACCATCATGGCAGCAAGTGATGTCGAATAGAAATGTGATTTCTCCCTTTTTTTGGAGAGACGTGATCAAGCAGACGGAGGACCCGGATACCGACTGTTGCACGGGTTACTGTATCAAGTCAGCAAATGTGCGGGGTTTGGGTGAGGTACCAAATGAACCGACCCCTCGACAAGGGGAAATAGATGTCAACAATGCCAACAGAGCACTCCATACAATAAAAATCTTTGCTGACCACATGCACCCAATACCCAATGGCCTCTATACCCTCCTCGGCTGCGATGGCAGACATTTCAATCCAGATTGCTGGGTAGTCGGGAAGATAAGACAAGATGGGAGGTTTGAGAAATTGTTGGTGTTCCATTCCGCAGATGGTGAACTACATATGCATTTCCTTAGACTTCATAGTGAAGTTAAAACATTTCTTTGTTAAAGTCTTTTTTATTCAAAAGTTATTTAGAATATGTCTGATTTGGATTGGATCGGTGAATGATGGTAGTGATTACATATTCGCGTACTACATCATCAAGACCGCTCTTTCTAAAACCATGAAGAAACCACTAGGACTGAACATACAGTCATCGTCGAAGGATACAGAAATAATATTGTAACTTTTGACCTTTCGTCCTTGAATTGAATGAACAAAAGGTATCTTTCATTTTCTATTGGGCGATGGATAGGCTCATCGTTCGTGGGTAAAGCTCCTATTCCACACCTTTTGCGATCACTTACTGGACAGCGATCCCAGCGGTTTCCTACCTTAATTTGCAACCAATGTCTCGGGTAGGGGCAGATAAAGCAACAACAACAGCAGACGCATGTATCTCAATTGTTGCCTCAAGGTTCTTAGGGTGATGACAGAGAGGGCTACCATGGGAAGATATGGTGCAGATATGCGATAACTTGTGCTTGTTGGTGGGTTGTGGATCTTCCAAGGACATTGCATCACCTAAAATCTGTTGCTATTGAAGCAAACTGCTCCATGAGCAACAATCCTCCACAAAGAAGAAAAGAGTGCTTACTTTACCATAACCTTGCTCAGAAGTACTTCTGAGTGGATTTCCAGTATGTGTTATGTTGCCTATAAATGAGCATGTCATCACACAAATACCGAGAAGCACACCTGCCATTCATATTCATTAGATTTTTATAAGCGTTCATCCTGGATGCACGGATACTGTCAGGTGCACTCGCTGCGTGGGTCAAAAAAAATACCTGATGGCTAGGGCACCGTGCAATAATGCCCTCATCAAGTACATATCTGCTGATGAGAATATCAGTGGTCAAGAAAATCGAGACCAAGCATGCTATTTTGACTACATTGCTACAGGGGCAGGTCCATCGATAGGTGGTTTTATCTATAGGTCTTATCTCTGAATTGACCACCTCTAGGTATCCCGACTTATATAGATTTGGTGAAACTACCTAAGACACCCGCAAGTGATCTGCGGGACCCTCTCCATGTGAGCGTGATTTTCAGCAATCTATTCTATCCTCTCACATTTCTGAATCTATTGAACGTCACTGGGATAGTAATTCTCGTCACATTCGTATAAAGTGCCCTTCAAGCGATGATGTGCTCAGTAACTGTCAAGCTATAACTAGAAACAAATATATACAAGTGTAACTCGTATATACTAATCCCTAAGCAATCCTTGTGCTCACAATCACCAAAATATATGAGTTCAGGCATTTCGAGATCGATAGAAGATCCCTGCAAACTGAATAGTTTAACTTATCAACGAATATTTAGCTAAATAGCCAAATACAGGTAGAATATTCAAGTCAATCGGACTTCAACCAAGCGGATATTTGAGGTGTGGGTTGTGCAATTGTGTACTTAAAACAAATATATTCATTCTGAAGCGAAACTTAGCCTCTGAGAATACTGAACAAACTTTAAAACTCGAAAACTAGGTGGCTTTTGCCTTGCTATTCCAGCTCACCGACTGATATATGGCTCACTGGCCTTTATCTTTAGCTCACTGGCTGTAAATCGGCTACTGTGCCTTCGCTTCAAGTTTCTTTCTGAATATTCAGCGGTCTTCTGCAACTTGCGAAGTTACTTTTATCAAATATATATGTTTTATTCGTTGGTGGACTTAGCAATATGCTAGTGGCCCAAGACTGGACTTAATACCTCTTAATTCAACCTTAGCTACTGCGCTATAGGGTCAAACTGCGGGGTGGCGAAGCCTTCCATATATTTGTAGGTACAATACTTATATACTACTACCAGTCCTTGCTACCTCGGATATTTAGTCATACAATATAAGGTAAACTACTACTGGTGAAATTTAGGTCGGACTATTCTATTGCAGTGCTAGGCAACATGGTCTATCTGTTCATTTCCGGAGTTCTAGCTTGATATTGCTAGTTACCTGTTTCGCAGCACATCATCAGGATATTCGGTCATATAGTCCACATAGTGACTCTGTGACGCCTAGTTTCAGGACTATTCACGATTAAGGGCAACTATTGACCCACTTAGAATCGAATTATCTGATGCAACATGATTGAAGTGAATATTCCTGTGAGATTGATCGACAGATAGAATATTCCCATCATTGATGCAGCCCTCACGGTTCTACAGGGTCATATCTCTGTCTAAACGATACTGATAGAGCCAGCACTTCCATACTCGATATCAGTTCTGCTTGCTATCTCGACTAGTCACAGTTCTTTATATCATGTCAACTCCTGGTTTGGTGGCTAGCATTGTCAGTTGCACGGTTAGGGCGTATATTTGCCTACTAGTGGTTTAGAGATTAGGCTGGTAGGGCAGACTCGTAATGATATTGTTCCTAAGTCCCAATGTCACTTAGTATAGTTCATCATGCAATGCTTTAGCTTTAACTAGCGATTCAGAGGCTCAATCCTAGCTCTATATTGCCCAAGTACAGTATAGATCGGATAAGTATATATCATACAAATCATGAAATCTATGGGTGGATACATTCCATGCGTATCAGCAAGCACAATTCATCGTTGCGATGCTCTCAGTGTAAAATCTCAAGTTACTTCTTAATTTTTTCGACTTAAACCTCTCACTACTTTACAGCTTGACGATGCCAATACTATTAAGAAGGGTTAAGAGTTGTGATTGATTATTTATAGAATTTATTTTCAGGTTGAATAAATCAGTTCAGTATTTTTTGTGACTGATTTACTTAGTGATTTCCAATATATTAAGTATTACTGCCTTGGACTAAGGATGTAGAATGCAAGGTACTGAAGATAATGAAAAGGGTTGGAAAGAAAAGTTATCATCTGTAATTGCGGTCCGACAAAAGCATATACTCGTGATCAGCAAAAGTGATGGCTGATGCCTTATTTGGCACAGCATGGTCTCAGGTCTGTGATCACAAAAAATTCTAATTTTGTCGTCTACCGTTGCCATCGTTCCAAATATACCAACTATCCATCCTCTAAAACTGTGTGTGACCTCCCTTTGCCTTGAGAACATCCTTGATCCGATCTGACATGGACACAATATGCTTATCAATGTCCATCAAGGGCATTGAGGCCCACTCCTGCAAAACTGCCTCTCACAGTGCCTTGATACTTGTTGGATGCCTTGGGAGTGCATGGAGACACTTCTTGAGCTCATGCCAGACTGGTTCAATGGGGTTAAGATCAGGAGAATTTGGTGGATGGGGGAGGAGAGGGATGTTATTTTGTGCAAGCCAGTGTTTGGTGGTCTTGGCTGTATGACTTGGTGCACCGTCTTGCTGGAAGGCAAGCCCTGGCCGGGCTTCCTCCAAATCCTTCCAAAACACTTTTAACTGACCCTCTAGCACTTGCTCCTGATAGTGAGCTCCTGTCATTCCTCTGCCTTTTCCACCAGGATACTCAAGAACAACTAATGGCCCCTTCCACCCCAATGCGACACATCCCCACACCATTACATGCATGGAAGACTGCTTAAATGTTGGCACCACACAGGTCTCATCCAACTCTTCATCAACATGCCGTATCACAAAAATCCGACCTGTCTTATCATCAAGATGGATGTAACATTCATCTGACCAAACCACCTTCCACCAATCCTGCTCCTTGTGATCCTTTGCCCATCCTTTTTGCACCTTCTTTTGTCCTGCAGAGAAAAAGGGACGTTTCCATGCAACACGTCGATGGAGTCCATGGTCCTCCAAGGCCTTGGCAATAACCTTCTCACTCGCATCAATGCTGACTTCATTACTGAGGTCCCTGAGTGGCATTTGGCGGTTTTTTACAGCTGCATGGGCAAGACAACGAGATGTATGTTCATCAATCTTCTTTGGCCATCCACTACGGGGTAGGTTTTCAACAGAACCATGCTCCCTGTACTTCTGCCAGATTTTTCGTGCTGTCTCGTATGGAATGCCAATGAGGAGGGCACTTTCATTTAATTTGTGTGTAGTGAGCATAGCACCAATGAACTGGTTTTTTGCTGCCTCATCATGTTCATGTCACATTGTGTCTTTGGGCATCAGAAAAAGAAGTAGAATAACATTAGCGCAGTAGCTACACAAACAAAAAAATAATGATTGGACATGTCTGTGTTTGGTAGCGGCCATCACTTTCGCCAATCACGAGTATGCAAGCAGATGTGTGGATATCATGCAGAGCATATGTTCGAAACACGAATTGTAGAAGGCCTCAAGATTTGCGGCCGATTAAATTGCCATTGGTACAAGTATCTTAATCTGCTACATGCCTGTGGCATATCAGCAAAAAAAAGTCCAACTCGGAAAGGTAGCTCTCTACAACCCCTACATTCCAGCGCTCGCTTTGATCAAATCCGCTGCCTTCTCTGCCAACATGTACACCGCTGCCTGAATATGTGCCAACGGCTAGCACAAAATATCATCAGTCCACTGCAAAACCATAGACACAGACAGAAAAGAAACCCACCAAAAACGAAGCATCCACAATCCTCACCCCACCTACACCCTTCAACCTCAAATCCGGATCTACGACTCCCCAATCTGCACCAATAGGAGACATACTTGCCATACTAACCGGATGGTTCATATTTGACACTCCATTCCTGATATCTTCATCCGTGGTATTTGTTGCAATACTCAAAACACACCCTTTCCAAGCGTTGGCAGTGATGAACTCCTTCAAACTCTGCACGGTGTAATTCATTATGGCGAGGTCTTGAGTGTGAGTGAGGTAATTCGGGTATATCACCAGCGGGTCGAGGGGGTTGGTGCTATTGATGGTGACGCTTCTGCCTAAAAAATGACATTGACAGTGAGGAGGACATTCCATAAGACCTTGGTCAGATAGGTTCTTGTCGACATCAAGGAGGCGATGGGTGGGTGGATGTGATTCCTGGATCTGTGAGTTCGCCGCTGTTGCCTATACCGGAATGGAGGAGTATATGCGGTGTCCCGATGGATCCGGCACAGAGAATGATTTCTGTTAGGCTTTTGAGTGCTAGGGAGAGAAGTTAGCTATGGATCAATCTTACTCAGCAAGTTCTCCAAAACAGTCATTGGTGAAGCCCTCACCAATACCCAGTTGGTAACCTGAATTGTAATCCAAATTGAACGGAAATTTGCTGGGAAATTCGGTTGTCGTCTGAAGGACACATTCGTCTGTAGCACATGGGTACCCAGGAAGAGAGACATATGTTACTCCCTTGAGGCCATGGACTGCAGGATTAAATTGGCCAGTTATGTTATGGTGGTCTGCAGGGGCAACGAAGCGCTCGTTCTGTCATAAAAGTAAAATTCAGTATCAGCGCCTCTATAAAGAAAGAGTTATGACGCACCATTCGTATATACGGTTGTAGAGCATCCCATCCCTATATAGGGTCGCCACTAATCCGGGAATAACGGTCGCAATCTTGCAACGAGCCGCGCATGTAAGACATACCGTCTGGAAGGCCATTGATTAAGTTACCAGATCGCTTGTCATGCAAGAGGGCCAACGTACTGATGGCACTACTTCCTCCCAGGCCAAATCCTCAGGAGAAATGAATAGCGCATCCGTTCAGTCCAGGCTGGGCTGATGTCGTGAAGTTCCAATCAAGGGGCGACCCTCTTAAGCAAGAAGAGAAGAACGGGACTTGTGAGAGAAGGACATCTGCTGTTCTGTACCAAGCTCATCAAAGACCGAACACGTCCAGAAAATCTTTACTAACGATTGACCAGCTTCAAGAACAAGCACGGAAATGCTTGAATCCTTAGTTAAATGGTTGGCGAGTACACTCCCTGCTGTTCCTCCTAACTAAACGTCAGCAAGAAGTTTGATGTTGTGTCTGGCACATACCTCCAATAATAACATAATGGAAATCTCTTGTTGGAAGCTCGTCAAATATTTCATATATGGTGCCAATTGCAATATGGCATGCAATAAGTAAGGCGAGGATGGATAGAACGATGTGAGATGACAGTTTCACGGTTGTGTATGTGGGACTATGAGGGAATAGCCAGACAATATTCAACAACACCTCGCGTTCTCTAGGATGTAGCACCAGCAGAGACTTCAGAGAGCTTGTCATGGAGACGATATCGGAAACATCTCTCCCTTTACCTAAGGTGCCTGTTTATGAAGCACCTCTTTATTTTGGCTGTAAAAATTACTTTCTTTAGGTAGCATGTTTCCCTTAAATGCTGAGGTACTCCGCTCGCGACTAAATGAAGTCGCTATATAAAAGATATCAGCCGGTCATAAAGAGGCGCTTGTAGCACTAACTGCCATTCAATGCGAATTGACACTAATGTAAAGAGGTGAACGTTCGAACTTTGAGGACTGTCGCATGTGGACAGTAGAAACACTCGTCATTGAAGCTCTTGTTTGTGAGTATACCAACTGTGGGATCTTAGATCTGAGCCGAGAAATATGTCTATTCCTAGACAGAAGACATAAATACCTTCGTTCCATTCCAAAGCTTCCCTCAGGATTTCTTGATCTCGCAGTCCGGTTCCTACTACTAGTAGCTGACTCGGGCAGAGGTTGAAGACGCAGTTCGGAATATGAGGCCACAGATAACACAGGAACAACCGCAAATGTGATGGGGCAATGCAGCCTGAAGGTCAAAGGAAGAAGTTGGGAAGTGGTAATCTCTTGGCCCGAGCGAACCTCCCGATGGAGTTGTTGTGGCCTGTTGATTGCCGTAGCTACTGCTATTTTCACTCCACTCTCACTCTGAATGTGTCTCTCAATTTATCTGCACTTCTTTTAGCAGGACAGAGGGGCTCCCTTGAATGATGGCTGCAGGTTCCATAGTCAACGCACTTCAATTTTGTTCTAGAACCATCTTGACCATGCCAGCTATGGACTGTATGGCCCCGTGGATGACAAACTTCATCTCAGGAGCCGCATATCCTCGGACGCGCCGAAAATACTCATGTATATGCTCATGCCCCATTTCTGTGCGTCCTCTGGTCTGTCAGGGATGGATCCTGGAGATACCTTAATGAAGTTGATTGCGAAACTTGCACGAATGTTATCTGGTCGTGTTTCGAGTCATCCAGGTGCATGATATTCATACAATTCATTCCTTTTCCCTCATCTTTACTCAAGGTATCCCTTTCAAATCTGCCTTTCTGCGACCGCGGATATTTCATTTTTTATCCGTCAAAGACCTTACGGCAATGATTACACAAGCTTGCCTCACGGAACAATCATTTTGTGCTCAGGCCATCATGCGGATCATGCGTACAACTTAGCCTTGTCTTGAACTTTTTCTAGCTTGACAGCCGTAGCCAACCATCAGGCTGCTGATTATTGTTTGGACCTCTTCACTGAGTGTCGATTGCAGCCATTCAGTCTTTCACATAGCTGGTACGTCGTGTTGCGTTGAATGCTCCTTGGACCCTGGTAAATCTGATTTCCGCTATGTAGGGCTATTTTAATGCTAATCTTCATGGGCACCGACACGATCGTTGACTGGCCTTCCAGCTCGTTTTGTTTGGTATCGTAAAATACACTAAGACTTGCATGAGATTCACAGTGGGTCTCATAGTTGTCGGTCCAAAATGATCAGAGATACTGGTATCAGAAGACTGATTCCTAATGGAGGAACATCAGTGGAAAAAACAGTGGAGGTGAGGCGTCGATATCCTTAGGAGACGCCGCAAGTCAGATTCACGTTAGATCCGAAGACAAGGAAGCTCGGCTCACGTCCCGAGTTCCAATGTGATTGTTGTCCTTTATTGATTCCTATAGGTTCTGCCATTCCATCACCATCCTCTTGCTGGGCGTGCCTCGTATTCCGCCACCAAGTAGGTACGCCTTTCTAACATGACTAGTATCTACCTGCTCATTTTATCTCAACGTAGGGCTATGCTGCAGCACCCTTGGTACTGCAGGCCGACCACCATTTTGAAAATAGAAGAATAAAATCAACATTCCGACCTAGAACGAAGCCATGATCGTGAAAAATAATTGGTGGGTAAACTGTGGTATGTTGGCTTATCCTATTCTGGTTAAGTCACCTAACTTGTCTACCTTTGTTACCCAGACGTTTCGGAAGATTCAAGCGAACATCATGACGCGACTAAAGCATGTTGCGCACCTTGATCACACCTATCTTCATCTCGCAGGTGGGGAAAAAAGGCACTATGCTCGTCTCGTTCTCTCCTAAAAGCTCCATGGCTCGTGGCGAATGCCCCCTCCGTAAGGAAATTGGTCCCGTCGTGTTACCTTGACTAATTGTGGACAAGATAGCAAACCTACATGTGCATGGTCGAAAGTCGGCTTATCTTACAAGGACTTCAATGGAATCAATACATCTGATGGATCCAGCTGGTAGGCTATCCAGGCATGTCCTTACTTTTTCATATTGTTTCGTTACTTACCTCATTGATTGATCATCCTTCAGAGTCACCTCGCTAGGACCATGGAAGATCAATTCTTAGCCATAAAATTGGCAAGTAAATAGTGCATGATACTAATTTCCCTACTGACCTTGCTAAACAGATCTGTCCCTGTAGTCTGTGCCCTGTGGAATGGCCAGATTGTTGCTGCAAGTCCCCCAGCTCCCTATTGCGCGCGGATGGTGACACATTATAGTGTGACAGGGCCTAGGCTGAAATACTCACATTATCTCGGGTACGCTGTTGAATTTCTTTCCACTTGAAAGTGAGCTAACATGGGCTTCGCAGGCAACATCCACTTCACAGCTCAATACACAATCGGCTATTATTAGCGTAACTCAATACAAACAATGCACCCTGGTTCTATGCTGTGACTACAGCCTCCTATTCTAATGCTTGCATTATCCTAGGTTGAAGAGCTGCGAGTCGGTGAGTATTCCAATCTCTAGTCTCATGCCATAATCTGGCGCATGGATGTTGTAGTTTTCGAGAGTGATTCTCTACATCAAGTTACAATGGGATGATTCCCTGTATTTCATGCAGACAGAATGATTTATCATGCCTGTATCTTCTCCAAATCAAAAGACGAACGTCGATGATTTCAATAAGCGCCCTCACATAAGGCCTTGGAAACTGCCCGGAAGGACATTCGATCCATTTCCATCTTTGACTGGCGCTAATTCCTTCAATCAGTGACATTCAACAATCGTTCTTTTTCTTCGATCAAATATGCTATGCTCCCTATGGTTCTCACACTCCTTGAATCCATGGTGTCCATGGCATCTACCAACTTCATCCTGTCCACTTCCCTAGCCTGGGAGCGCAGAGCCCGAGAGTCAAGCCCAACTTTTTGGACTGATATCAAGTTTGCAGTATCGCCTCATTATTTCCATTCCAATTTGAATGACCCTGGATAAGGATCGGCTATCACTCGGCCCGAGCGTTCAGTGCTAATCTGCAGGCAGTTCCACTGAGGGGGTGCAATGCTGTTCGTGTTCCCATTACTTGACTACACTAATGAACAGGCTAGGTTGGATGACGATGCATCAAATGGTCGACAAAGAGGAAGAGAAGGTTGGACCAAATAGCTACGGTGAGTTCCTCGTTCTCGAGCGAGCTGAAGCTGGTTTTGGCACTTTCAGATACTTTGATGAACGTGCAGCAGATGCCCATGCTATGTTTTCGGTTGGGAGATGGAAAATCAGAGCAAATGGAAGCATATTCGGCGATGACGGCAAAAAAAAGGTAGCTTTGTTGCCCCCTGCTTTTACCTGCTTTTTGATCAATTGCAAAGGGCAGGAACTGCACGCTGTGACTGAACATATCAAACTGTCCGTTTCTTTGTCATAATGATTCATATGTCCTGGTCCACCTGTGCGTCGTCGATGACGGTTGGCTCAGCCTGACGGCAGTGTGTGGTGTCTTGTCAGTGAAATTATGTGCTAACGCTACGACCAGCGATATGCAGGTACCCCTGTGCGTAGAATCCTGGCCAGCGGAAAGGACGTTCAACCTTATTACTTCATTCGAGGCAGCATCGAGTCTCATGGGACCGCTTTGAATAAAAATAACCTAAATCAAAAATATCGGCACTGCAGGACAACACCTATAATCTGTGGCACAAGTAAACTCTTCAAAAGCTGCTGATTGCTCACCTCTTCTGAGAATATTGGTGTCAAGCCAACGCAACTGGACAGATAATAAAGTGACTGAGGTTCTCGAAGACGTAAACAGCAATCCTTACAGATACTGAGTCTGCTGTTGATATGGGTACGTTATCTTTGAGCATAGCCAGACTCAATTGCTGGGTGTCACATGTGAAAGTCCAAACACTAGTAAGGCTCGCCTCTTCCTGTACAACACCACTAAGCTTTCTTCATGCACAATGATGCCGCTGCTATCAGCAAGATTCTCCTCATCTCCTTATACTAGGACAAAAAGGTGAACATAAATAACAGCTTTGTGGGAGCAGGGAATAATGCATTGCAATATAGGAAACTCCCCGACTGCGTGGTCACTCTCACATCGCTCAGTGAGACCAGCCAAGAGGAATCGAAGATTCCAGTGTTGAAGCAATGGTCTTACACGGGGATATGGGTCATATCCTCGGCCCTGGCAGACACTCTCTGTGTCGATCTCGGCATCAATGGAGTGTTAAAGGAGCTCAACACCACGCTCGGGATGTCGTATAAGTTGGACTCCGTAAATTCGATTCTTGAACCCTACATTGCCCAAAATGTCGACTTTGGAACTGCATACGCTTATTTGCACCCATATTGGATGGGCATCCGAAGCATTAAATATGAATTACGCACCAGGGATGTGCAAGACAGGGAAATGCGACGAAATGTGCTCACTGATTGCTGGATCACAAAGTGGGATGTGCCCCCTCAGCGGGTGTGGGATCTGTGTGCTAACCGAGTCATGCCATACTGGGTTGTGCGCAGTCGGCAGTGGGCGATATCACATGCTTGGGTGGATGAGAAGGACCGTGTGGATGTGATGACCCCCATCAATGGATGTGAATGGCCCGTGCCCATGCCGAAAGGTGCCAACCTTGATCTCATCCACATCGAAATGTTGAACACGGCGCAAAGGTTGGACCTGCACCCCCGAGAAGCGTATGTGTGGCTGGATGTCCTGTGTTTGCAGCAGGAGGGCGGGAAGAATGAACATCTGTGCTTAGATGAGTGGAAGCTGGATGTGCCCACCATCGGGGCGGTGTACAAATCTTCGCTGGTGATATACTACTTCAATGGTCTAGGTCAGCCACTGGATTTGACACCGGGCTACTTTGAGAGTGACCAGTGTTGGTTCCGACGTGCATGGACACTGCAGGAGATCTCACATGTCCCAATCATTGCAGGGAAGACTGGCAAAGCTATTGTGGACAAACAGGTTGAAACGAGGTTCAATCAAGAAGTGGTGGAAATGAAATCATTGCATGGCATACTAGGACTCACCTCGCTTCTTGGCTATGTGTCAGATATGTGGAATTGAGTATCAACAAAGCCATTGGATAAAGTCGCAGGATTAGTATACCCTCTCAATCTAGAGGTCATCCCAATATATGATGCTACACAATCTCTGGAAGAAGCATGGGAAGAGCTCATGGATGTTATGGGGTCTGAATATCAGGCGGAGTTGCTGTTCCTCTACCCTGAGCCAGGGGATGGAGAGAAACGTTGGAGACCATCATGGCTGCAAGTGATGTCGAACAGAATCATTTTACCTTGGTATCCTGGCAAAAACAAGATGTTTCCGACCAAGTGTCTGCATATCAACTGTTATTTTGGTGACTGCATCAAGTCAGGAACTGTCCGGGGCTTGGGTGAGGTACCAAATGAATCTACACCTCGACAAGGAGAAATGGACTTCAACAATGTCAGCGGAGCACCCTGCACCTTAAAAATTGTTGCTGACCACATGCACCCAATACCCGACGGTGTCTATACACTCCTCGGCTGCACAGGCCATCCAGATCGCTGGGTAGTCAGGCAGCTAAGACCAGATGGGACGTTTGAGAAATTGTCGGTATTCTGTTCCACAGCCAATGAAGTAGATCTTCATAAACTTGAACTTGATAGATATGTTGAATCATTTCTTCGTTGAAGTATTTGTATTCAAAGCCTGTGTAGAACATGTCTGATTGTAGTTGGATAGGATGGTGATGAACCTAGAGACTCCTGCAGGCAGAAAACACAACACCTGAACAGCAAGTATAATCCTTCACAGAATCTGAAGGCAGGTTCTTAGTGAGTCTAGTCAGGCACCTCCATGCAGTGACTGTAGGTCCTAAGATCATAGCTTATTCAAGGCTACTGAGTGTTATGCTGCGAATTATAGCTTCACAAAGCAAGGTCTATGCACAAAGTACTTCAAGAAGAGAAGTGAATCGCAAGCTTGGGTGTATACTGAGTGGGTATGAGGTATTGGAATCCTGGTCACGGTTCCAGTTGCTAGTTCCTACACAAGAACTATGAGTTATTATATAATTTCGCTTCAAGAAAGTATATTCTGTTGGTGTTAGAAACTAAAGTGCAATAATCCTATCTATGGATTACCCTTTGAAGTCTTCTGGTGAACGGAAAAGAGGTGTGAGAATGCCAATGAAGGTGAACTATTGCCTTCTTTGTTTAAGGACAAAAGCTGAGTGTTAACAAAGCAATAATTCAATACAGCGCACAAATGTTTTATGGTCCGCAAAGACCATTTTAAAACACTAGTGTATTGACATGGATGTTGTAAGGGGGGTCTTCTAAGCTTGTTAGCTTCGAAAGCTTAAGGACTATTGTGTGGGGGAGTAATTCCCGAGCGTATTCTGTTTTTCTAGCTAATACACTCTGGTTTTTATACTAATTTTCTTGTACCAGTTCATAAGCTACTACTGTCAGCCTTGGTAACCACAGTAATTTATTAGTGAGCTTTGCGAACACTTTGTAACAATATTATGCTGCTGTCTACAGTCTTACTGAGTGGTGTGGTGTATTAACTGTTCCTTCGTTAACGAGTCATAGTGGCAAGTGGCTCTTTACTCAGCATTATTGGTTGCACAGTCATCAGGAATGTGACTTCACAAAGCTGAAATGTTTATTGGAATGTGCCCATATGCTTTCAACCATTAGCCATTACGAGTCCCTCGCTGCGCACCGCCTTTGCGCAGGCATACCATATGATCGTATGGCTGGTATCACATGATTGGTCTAGACTTGTAATACTGTCATAGACCTATAGCTCAGCCACCTGGGAGGATTGGGCTGATATCCAGTCAAACCAGATATGTTTATTTAATTATTGGTTTGCGGACCGTATTATGGTATGCGTCATAGGTTCGTGTAGTCATGTGCTTTGAACAGTTCGCTATGATTCGACCTGCACTGGCCTTGCAATGATTGGTTTACTGAAAGACCATGCATGGGAGAATATCGATAAATTAATATGTGTGCCCGTGATTTCAGAGCACACAGAGCCTCAAGGCTCATCAATGGCGAATGATACTAATGATTACATATTTGTGTACTACATTATTTAGACAGCTCTTTCTACAACCATGGAGAAACCACTATCATTGTGAAATACTGTCAACGTCGAAGGGTACAGAAACAATATTGTAACTCTCAACCCTACCTCCTTGGGTTGAATGAACCAAATTGTCTTTCATTCTCTATTGGACAGCAGATGGGCTCATTGTTTGTGGGCAAAGTTCCTAGTCTGCACCTTTCACGATTGCTTACTAGACAGTGATCCCAGTGGTTTCCTACCATGATTTGCAAACAATGTCTTGGGTGGTGGCAGCACCACTACCATACAGAGTGATATATCAGAGTCTACAGGATACCATTAACCATGATACATTAAACACCTATTCCTGCAGTCACTGATTGATATATCACCTACAGTCACATCCAAAATGGGTCCAGAACGGTGCCCAAACTCAAAACACCATTGCACACTGTTGATGACGACGAGCTCGAATGGCCTGTGCCTTAGCCAGACCGACAGTTGCCGATATGGTCCCAAATGAGTCTCGGATTGTGCCAGGCCTTCTTGGATCGTGCCAGGGGATGATTCATGGATTGCCGATCCTTACCAATGATTTATAACCATCCAAATTGGTTACATTCACCCTGGTTCTCTTCTCAATTTTACACATACAATGATTTGTTATGTTTATTGTATGACAATGATAAAAACATTGTACTTAAACATACAGAAATTGAACAGTCATTGAAACATTTTAATTGCTTGCCTCACATGCCTATCCCCAAGAATTGTCCCAGCCTAAAGTGGCATTTCTCCTCAAACATTACAGATACAACAGTTGGAGATAGCACTGATACATCTCATGGTGGCTGTTATTTTGGGTTTGTTCCATTGTTTTTGCTTGAAAAAAAAAATGAAAAAAATGGCCCAAAAATGGCATCAAATTGATTCAATCCATGGCCAGCTAGTGGATCATCAGCTTGTGAGCATAGTTCATGTGGTTCAGACTATATGGCCTGGTCACTCAGTGATGTCATTGTCATTAGGCTGGGACAAAAGTTTACCACTTGTTTGAGGCCATTTCACATTTATCATCCTGAAATACCTTTCAGAAACACTTAGAACACCCATAGCTTTTATAACTACATGCTTTCCCCAGCAAATTTGTACCCAGGAATTTTCATCAGACAAAGCATAATTTGGACCCAATGTTTAATCAAAATGTACACCTTGATCTGTATTGTCAATGCATGTACTCATAAGCCATCCCAGAAAATCTTAATCTTGGCAAGGGCCACATTAAACTGAGGCTCAAAGCAGTGCTACTAGATCCTATACTACACTGCATCTCTAGGCTACTCGAGATTGGCTGAATATGTTTAAGCTATAGAAATGAAATCAATAAACAATGCCAACAAAGTATCAGGTAATACATCTATGTGCGCTTTGGAATGTGACAGTGGTGGTTAGGCATGCCTGTATTGATTCTGTACCTTGCTACCACTGTTCATGGCAGCAGACCAGCCACTCTGCTTCATGTTTATTTTCTAAATCATTCTGTTTTTATTTTTCATTATATGTTTTACTGTATTTGAGGTTATATGCATGCTAGCAACAGACCATCTCCCTGTAATAAAACAAAAGAGATTTATTTTGATATTCTGATGATGTATGTCCAAGGAAACAAATTGCTGCAACATAGGGAATAACAAACATGTAAGTGTGTCAAGTTTTCGCTGTGATCCAGGTTTGGCATGCTACAACCATTGATTGTAGATCCAGGTATGCATGCAGCAGGGGAGCGAAGATGGTGTCCATCAATCAATTCTTCTTCTGGGGTTCACAGTATTTATAGACAGTTGGTGGGACATATTTTTGGATGGAGGAGTGCACTGTTGGGAGCGCTTGTTGATGGATAATGGCAGAGAACCAATGCCCAGCGAGCAAGAGGTTTTAGCTCTGGACAAGGGCACGTGGCATCCATGTGCAGCTGATATATCGTAACCATGACTGCAGCATCAGTGCATTGATGTATCATGACTATGTATATCGAACAGTCTTTGATATATCATTTCGTTAGGTGGCCTTGGTGGCAGATAAAGCAATGACAACAACAGATGTATGTATCTCGATTGTTACCTCGACATACTTGGGGTGACAATAGAGAACATTAGCACACAAAGATATGGTGCAGACATCAAATGACTCGTGCTTGTTGGCAGGATGGATATCTACAGAGAACCTTACAGCACTTAATGTCTACCACTATCAAAGCAAGCTTCTTTATGAGCAACGATCCTTCACAGAGAAGAGAACGGCGCTTACTTTACCATGGCCTTGCTTGGTAGTATTTCTGAGAGGACTTCTATCTTCCGTTCTGTTGGCTATAGATGAGCAATGTCATCAAAAAAAATATTGAGAAGCATACCTACCGTTCATATTTGTTAATAGTCCAAAAGTCCCTTGTCTGGTTCAACCTGGAAGCACAGATCCTTGATGGTGCATGTCTGTGAATATCAAGGACATGTTCATCAAACATCATGGCATCAATCCGTAGTTGCACACCTCATCTGAAGATAGCCCTGCCAATTATTGATCCAGACGATGATGGGATCATACTCCCTTCTCTCCTTGCATTATTACTCAGAATTCGCTGTCCAGGAAATATGACCTAAGTCGTAGTATCAGATCACGAGGGTGGGGGACTACAAGACTAAATGGTCAAGATACAGCGTCTTGCAGGATCGAGGAAGAAGGACTAAAAATCAAAGGTGATGGTGACTACAGCAGCCTGGCCTGCTAGAATTCTGTATGAAAGTGTCAATTCACAGATTTAATTCATGCATCAGGAGTGTCAGTGGACAATGCTGGTTATATATGGTACTTTTGCAGAACTGCATATGCATTTGTCAGAAAACTAGCTTGGCTTAGTCATCATTCTGAACTGAGTCTCTGATGACATCATGTGAAACTTCGGCCGAGGCAGGAATTGAACCCAGGACCTTAAAAAGTTTTCCACTGCAATCACATGACTTAGTGCAACAACTCATGCTTAACCACTACACCATACAGGCATTATATTTATTACTATTCATATGCTCATATAGCTCTCCTCATAATATATTACAATATTATAATAATTACATTTTTGATAGCGCGCTTTGTCCTGCTTCCCTTTCCTTTTTAGGCTTGTGATGTAATCTAATTAAAATCCATACAATTTACTGATACTATCGGGATTCAAACACATATTCTCAGTAATAAGGCATTAAAATGATGATGCTGCTAAAAATGTCTACCTGAGATCAGAGATCTGCAAAGTCCTCATCATTCAGCTCCTGCTCATCCTCTTCATCACAAATTCTGACATCCTCATCCTCAGCATCCTCATCAATGTCATCCTCATGCTCCAGTTCATCCATCGGTGTATCCTTGAGAGCTGTCGACCAGGTATCCTGAAAATTGACCACTAATTTACACTGTAAATTGCTCTGTTTGAGAGCATAGGCTTCCAAGGCTTCATGCAGTGCGGCATCCACATTTCAGGTGCTGCGTCGTTCCCTCCACCACTCCTCTCACCATTCCAAGAACTTCAAGGTCCTACGTATCTCCTCCTGAAGGAGTAAAACCTCTTCATGTGCTCAATGCACTCTTGCATGACTATGGCACCATTCAGAATGTAAGACTTCATTGTTGTGTTCATCGGCCCTGTCCTCTAGGTTGATCCTTGTGGTTATCCAAATCCAAGAAAGAGTATGCCAAGTTTGACCTGTCCCATCCCGTTTTTGCGAGCATCCTGGTACAAGTCAATACCATGCTCTACAGGTTCAGGGGTAGATCCTAGGTCCCAGCTATCTTCATTTGTTCCTCAGTGACCTGATCGTTTGCGAAGGCGATCTGGATCCTGGTAGGAACGTATATCATTGTCCTCAAGCCTACACAGTGTCCTCTCCCAATCTCCAGGGCCACTCAACTGCAGCTTCACCTCCCTTGCCATACGGTACTTGAGTGCTGCTGCTAGTGCCCATTCATGAATGGCATTGATGCCTGCCCATGATCGTGTTCCATCCCATTGACCTCGCACATTCTTGTTCTTGTACTCGACCATCCACATTTTCAGGTGCAAGATGTGGCGAACCAAATTCAATGCATCGTGACATTGTGCAGTGCGTAGATGCTCTTCCATGTCTGATAACGAGCCACGTACTTGGCCTCTATGATTCGCTGGTATGCTGGAGGGCAACCATAGCTGGACTTCCTCAGCTACTGTTCCAAGTGAGGAGTGATCCACCTCCTGGGTCTCACTGACAAACTGCAAGAGCCCAGGCATGTAGGTCGCACATAATTCTTCGAATTTTTTGATCTTTGCCTGGAGGAGACTTTGCTGCTCAGCAATGTGGGCATCTTGGTGAGCCGTCAGATTGGCTTTGAGCTTCTTGATCTCTAAACAAAGTTTTCGTCTAGATGGGCCATCAGACCAAGTTTCCTAGAGGCACCATACTCACTGTGACTCCTCGAGGACTAGACCAAAAACCATAAACGCCAAATGACTCATGTCATGAACCGCCCTTCCTCTGCTTGTTCTGCGAGCTTCCTCTTCCTCAGCCAGCTCTTTATGAACTTTGTCTTCGGTCAGAGCTATGGAATTATATGAATACTGTAGATCTAGAGTAAATTGACCAGCCTACCATCACTCTGAACACAGAAAGGGTTCAGCACCATCTTAGGAACCTTATTGGCCTCCCATGCCACACACAGATCATCCCATTCGCTGACCATATATGGCAGCAAGCTTCGTGTGAACCCCTGGTGCGCTTCTTCCTGCTGGTTTCGCTCCATGATGGCAACTTTGTAGCATTTCCAAAGTGTCAATCCTAATCATGATGAACACGTATCCAAGCGAGTTTGAGGAAGGCTCACCCATGCAACAATATTTGACCCAATTCCAAAATCCAAGATGGCTGTCAATCAAGTCCTGCCACGTACCAGGCCCTGCAGTCTTGGTGGAATTTCCAAGGGCATTGTGACTCGCCCAGATCCATTTGGGACATTCTCCATCCAATAAACCAACACCTTCAGCAAGGTTGAAAGAGAACTGTTTGTGTTCTTCTACCTTATGGCCTGGTTCATGGAACTTTGGTATGAGTGGGGTTATTCTGATATCAGGATTGAACTGAAGATTGGAAGGCCAGTGTGAGGTCATTCATGTGAATATTGTCTTGATCCACTGGCAGGTGATATCATAACTGATGACAACCCAAAGCAGGTCCGAGAATTGGCAGATGGCTGCTGCAGCGAGGGGGTCAACGTTGGCATATCTGTTGACCAAGAGTGAATGCGCAACTTGACAGCATAGCTACGATGGTGCACCTTTCGCCCTTGTCTGTATTTCTGACACACATGGGTAGAACCATCTCACTTCTTCCATAGGAGACAGCAACCACACCAGTGTACCTGAGCCCCTTTGAAAACTTTGTATTTGACTTTGTCACGGTGGAAAACTCTACACAAGTGCTAATCTGCTGCAATGTCAGTAATGATGACCTTAAAGGAAAGAAAGTAAGAACCAATGTCTGCGTCCATTGCTTGACTTTGAATGTAGTCCTCATAGGGCTGATGAGCAGTGAAGTACAACCAACCAATGCTGAGACCTGGGTCCCTCAAGTATGACGACACTGTCTGGTTTTTAAGGTGAAAGTTTGTGTCGATGCATATCAGCAAGAGATACAAAAATCTAGCTCAGCAGGTTAATCCCAACAGCCATATTAGAACATTTATCCTTACTTCAAATGGGGGGGGCACTTGATCCCAGTCAGAAGGGAGATTTATTCCTGGCTGAGGGCAGGATGGACAGAGGACAGCTAGCTTGCCTGGCTTTGTACCCTCAGGTCCAGTGACATTGTGTGCCGGTCCGCCCCTCTTTAACAGTCGTAGGTGTCACCATTGAATAAGCATACACATCAGCACTGCTCTACGAGAGGGCGGCGTGTTCAATCCCGTATTGTTGGACATTCTCTCCGATGTGCGACAGAAATTATATGTAGTTATTTTGGAGACAAGGGAAAGGAGGTGGAACATTTCCAACAATCGAAATGTTGCACAAGTCTTTATCACCTGCTGGCTGGCGAGATACCATCCATGTTGTAGGAGTTGAATATGCTGGGGGATTTGTCATTCGCAACCACAGTAATCAACGGCAACATCATGAATACCCGTTGTATGGAGAATTTGAAGCTTGACATGGCAGGGTATGGGAACGGGACATTTTAAACTTTGGTGGTTCAGCTGAACGTGTAAACTGATCGCCTTCAATGTTGTTGCAGTGAAGTAAAGACCAGTCCATCACTTAAAAATAAGTCAGCACTGAACATTCTGACAATGGAGAAAAAACCTACCTCAATGTGGTGGAATGGATTCCGCCTATGTTGGTGCACACAGCAGGGCATGCAAACCAAATCATTGAGGAAGCAGTCTTTACAACGAATCTCTGGCTCCCCTTGAACTGCCTCCTCAAGATTCTGGGCGATACAGTCAAGGCATTTCAGATTCTGGCAACTGTCGCCTTGTCTGTCGTGGCGAGTAATCTTGTTGAGATAAAGAGATCTAAACTGCTCCTTCCACACCAAATGAGGTCGTCTCTGCATCAATTAGCCTTAGCATCTAAGCTGGTTCACAGGACTCACCACCCACCAAAGCTTTCGACCTGCTTGACCATTGAACTTCTGCAGTGTTGTCTTGGAAGATACTGCTCTCAAATACTTCTGCATTCATCTGGTCCTCATAGTCTCTCCCATCCATGTCAAGTGAAAGCTCAGAATCATCAGGAGGAGTCCATGTATTTCCAAGCGACCACCCTGCTTTGCCATGTAAGGGCTGTGGCTGAGAAGAGGATGTGTGTCCAAGTTGATTGGTGTGAGACATCCAGAAGCATATACTGCCATAGTCATCATCGTATTCTACATGACGATGTGTAGTTTCCAAGTGGTTAGGAAGACGACCACGCCCCATTGTCTGTTACTTGACGGTAGTGAATGAGTGACAGAGTAACATCACGGCAGCACTTGCCATGTGGAATGTCAGTCTCAATCGGGCTCTCAAGATAACTGTGACCACAAAGAGCGTGTGGCAAATGGCCCACATGCACACTCAATCCACTCATACTTTAAGTGAGCTTAGTCTTAAAAGAGAAGACACACAATTAAAATGGATATCCACCACACTCGCATACATGTAAGTAGATAAAATGTCCTATATACTAATCAAGCCATATCCACCACAATATGTAAAGAAAATGGAAATAAAAATGGGGCTTTAAATCAACATGCTCTGTAGCGCATATGAAGCATCTCCCATCGCAAACGTCAGCTCCTTCTGGGCCTCTTTGTATCTAGCCCTCTCATGATGTGTGGTCTGAGGAAGAGCTTCCACCCCCACAGACCAGAAGAAAAGTGCCACCATTACACTGACCAGACCGTTCTTTCCCAAGTATGTCTTCAAGCATTCCCAGTTAACATCTGTTGATGGATGAATTTGGACAAGGTGACCATCTGGTTCATGTCTGAGATCCTCAATACCATCCTCTGATCCGCCCATGCAATCCTCAGGCTGGAGATTTGCCCACCAGTCCCAGAAAGGCTCCTGAAACTTGGAGACAATGTCAAGATTTGCATAAGTTGGTCGCCACTTCTGTGATCTTGCACGAGCAATCCACTGCCCTACACACTTGGGATGCCCTTTGGCAGATAGCTTGTCATTGCTGTTGAAATTGTTCGTGACCTGGAATGCTACCCACAAGTAAACAACTTCAGACCAGTTGGGTCCAAAACTATGAGACTTGAACATTTCAAGCACGTTTATCGCCCAAGGAGGAGCACTGGAGGGGAAAACAATACTGGCAAGGAGGGGCATGAGCTCCTCAGCCCCCACAGGTTCCTTCACAGTGTTTTTGAGACCCTTCTTCTTTGGCCCATCATCACCTTGCCCATCCGTCTTCCTGTGTTTTGTAACACTACCATCACAGGGATCATCCACAGCCGGTCGCTTTTTGATATTCAACTGCCCCATGTGTAGCCCTGGTGCTGAGCAACCTTGCACCATATGGGAGAGAACCACTCCCACAAATTGATTTCGCTTGTAGATACTGTCCAAAGTGCTTATGGGAGTGACATTGGCCAGCCTATACTGCTAGAATTCTGTATGAAAGTGTCAACTCACAGATCTAATTCATGCATCAGGACTGTCAGTGGACTAACCAGCATATATAGGGTATTTTCGCACTACTGCATGGTATATTAGTCAGCAGAGGACTCCGGACTAAATGATGTCATCACCAGAAAATCTGGCAGTTCCGGGACTTGAACCCAGGACCTTAAAAAGACTTTCAAAGATGTCACATGACTTAGCCAAAGCACACATGTTAACCACTATATGGGCCCTGGCAACCCCCACCAAATTTCGGGCTCTGAGTGATCTTGATTTGGCCCGAAATATGGCACTTTTGTGGATGCACCTACTGTAGGTCGAACAAGGAAGATTCGCGATTACTTTTGCAGGAACAAATTGTTACGAATGTAATTCTACATGTATTCTTCAAAGCACATTTTTTTAAGGCCTCGTTTTACTAGAGTTTTGGTGCATTTATAGCCTTAAAAACATGTTTTTAAAAAATGTGCTCCAAAGAATACATGCATTTTATTTTTAAAAGAATTTCTGTAAATTTTCCGAAGCAATATGAGTGTTGTGGAAGCCTGCACCAGGTGCATTTGGATCAGCAGTTCAAAGGCTTTGTAAATACAACCAAACAACAGTGGCATACCTCTTTTACACCATTGCTCCTACTTTCTACATTATTCAAGCACATGGAACACCTCATGAGGCATCATTCTTGCTCTCTCAGATACTCTGGTACCACCAAACAATTGGTCCATGCAGCAAAGATGCTGCTTTGCAAAAATCAGTGCCATTTATGATCCATCTTGGCACATGCACAGAGGAATCTAGCTCCAATGGACCTGACAGAGCTTTCTCAGGCATGTAAACATGCTGAGACTTATCAACAATGACTATATGGTCTTCATAATTGTTGAGATTTTGCTGGAAAGTTCTAGATAGGCAATCCAGCATCATGCTGAGTGTTGATGAGTAAGCACGAAAGCTGGAGAAAGCTGTAGTAACTTCTAGATAATGGGCTGAAGTAGTATATATACAAGCTCTGTAGGAGCTGTAGAATACAAGGTTCTTCCTGTCCAGCCTTACCAGCCTGGAGTCTAACCTGTGCACCAAGCCTGATTCTCAACAATAAACTAAAATGCAGTCAGAAACAGGTGGAGACATGAGCAGAGGATTTGAGCAAGAAAGACAGGGGCTGAAAGCTGTCAAGAAGAGATCATAGATGTCAATATTGAGGGACAGGATGACAGTGAAGATGAGTATTATTGTAGGTAGAATAGTGCTACTATGTACTTAGACTGATATGTAGCCATATGAACAAAGAGGAGTATCCATTGGTGAGATTTGAGGCAATTAATGAGGATTTGCCATCAAAATGGCCAAAAATAGGCTTAATCAGCTCATATTTTGGAACCGGCAGTTGCCGGGGCCCACACTATACCATACTGGCATTATAGATCCATGTAATCAGCTCCCTATATAGCCTCCCTTTCTTAATATTTATAATATATTTATAATATCCCTCCCTTTGGTGCGCTTTGATGCGCATTTTCTTGCCTTATTGGGATACTCAAATCAGCCCATCATTTGCACCCAGAACTGGCTGTGCCATAGCATTGATGGCATCAATATCAGGCCATTTTCGGAATTTTTTGGCATTTTGGCTCATTTGGGGCTTCCTCCGGCTACTGGGTGGGCCAGGGGATGGTACTAGTATATGAATAAACATAAATAGCATAAAATATACCCCTCTGGGGAGGTGTGGGGGCCCTGGGGAGGGGGTAAAAGGGGTAAAATTGCGAAAAATTGCGGAAAATTGCAGAAAATTCACGATTTTGGGGTGCTACATGCATTGGATCGCTTCGAAACTTGGACAATAAATTATATGAACTTGAGAATCCCTAATTGGTACCTCTACAGCACATGTGGCGCATTTTATGGCTAGGCATAATCGGTAAAATTGGCCTTTTATGGTACTGCGTACGTCGGATCGCTTTGAAAATGTTACAGATCGATTTCTACACCATGAAAACCCTAGAATGCCTCTTCATATAATACATATGACCACTTCAATGCGATGAAAAAACAAAAAATCGCGGAAAATAGCTGAAAGATTGCATTTGGGGGGTACTGCACAGGCTGGATTTCTTTGAAACCTTCACCAATGTGTTCCGCAGCCTATAAATCCTCCAAATGAAGCTTGGCTTTATTTGTAGGGCTCTAGGACAGATATAAAAGAGTGAAAAATAGCAAAAATAGGGGGAAAATCGTGTTTGGGGGTGCTACATGCCTCGGATTGCTTTGAAACATGTACCAATGGATTCAGGGAGCATGAAAACCCCAAAAACAAGGCCTTGCTCTCTTTTTGGGCACTCAGGAGGGGTAAAACAGGTAAAATAGTGAAAAAATGCGGAAAATTTGCATTTGGGGGGTGCTACATGCACTGAATTGCCTTGAAACTTTCACCAGTATGTTCCAAAGCATCATAAATCTCTAAACAATGCTTGGTTTTATTTTGTGGGGCTCTAGGTTTGATATAAACTAGGGAAAGATAGCAAGAATTAGAGAAAATCGCGTTTGGGGGATGAGGCGTGCATCCAATTTCTCTGAATCATTTTCCAATGGATTCTGTGACCTTGAAAACCCCCAAACCGCCCCTGATTAAATTTGTGGGCACCCAATATCGATCATCAAATTGATATTACATTTTAGGGGGAACACACATCAAAAGTCGCATTTCCAGGTGTCAAAAAACTTCGGAGTTAGGTCCAGTGAATTCCTAGACCTGGAAAACACTCAGAAGAAACCAGGATGGCAATCCAGAGCTGCAAAATCCATGATAAAATGGGTGAAACTGAAATTTTGCGAAATTTCATATCCTTCCCATTTCTGAGGGTTGGGGAGGGTGATACTAGTACCAGATATACTATACATACTGTATAATTGTGTGTACAAATTCCCAAGGGGATCCAAAATGTACTGGCAGAGATATAAGCAGATCTTTCCAAAAATGAGGAGAAGCACACTCCAGATCTCGATGTTCTGGTCATCCTATAGGCTGGGGACCATCAGATTCGGACTCCTTGACCCAAAAAGCAGTAAGGGCACTCATCATCCATGAGGTTCCTGTGTCTAAACTCCGAGGCAAAGAGTGTGCTTTATTTATGTACCAAGATATAATGGTGTACATGGATTGCCTACCAGTAAAAATAGGTTCCAGGGATGATAGGTCCCTCTTATGTTTTTTTGCTCAAGGAATCCGAATCTGATGGTCCCCAGCCTATAGGATGACCAGAACATCGAGATCTGGAGTGTGCTTCTCCTCATTTTTGGAAAGATCTGCTTATATCTCTGCCAGTACATTTTGGATCCCCTTGGGAATTTGTACACACAATTATACAGTATGTATAGTATATCTGGTACTAGTATCACCCTCCCCAACCCTCAGAAATGGGAAGGATATGAAATTTCGCAAAATTTCAGTTTCACCCATTTTATCATGGATTTTGCAGCTCTGGATTGCCATCCTGGTTTCTTCTGAGTGTTTTCCAGGTCTAGGAATTCACTGGACCTAACTCCGAAGTTTTTTGACACCTGGAAATGCGACTTTTGATGTGTGTTCCCCCTAAAATGTAATATCAATTTGATGATCGATATTGGGTGCCCACAAATTTAATCAGGGGCGGTTTGGGGGTTTTCAAGGTCACAGAATCCATTGGAAAATGATTCAGAGAAATTGGATGCACGCCTCATCCCCCAAACGCGATTTTCTCTAATTCTTGCTATCTTTCCCTAGTTTATATCAAACCTAGAGCCCCACAAAATAAAACCAAGCATTGTTTAGAGATTTATGATGCTTTGGAACATACTGGTGAAAGTTTCAAGGCAATTCAGTGCATGTAGCACCCCCCAAATGCAAATTTTCCGCATTTTTTCACTATTTTACCTGTTTTACCCCTCCTGAGTGCCCAAAAAGAGAGCAAGGCCTTGTTTTTGGGGTTTTCATGCTCCCTGAATCCATTGGTACATGTTTCAAAGCAATCCGAGGCATGTAGCACCCCCAAACACGATTTTCCCCCTATTTTTGCTATTTTTCACTCTTTTATATCTGTCCTAGAGCCCTACAAATAAAGCCAAGCTTCATTTGGAGGATTTATAGGCTGCGGAACACATTGGTGAAGGTTTCAAAGAAATCCAGCCTGTGCAGTACCCCCCAAATGCAATCTTTCAGCTATTTTCCGCGATTTTTTGTTTTTTCATCGCATTGAAGTGGTCATATGTATTATATGAAGAGGCATTCTAGGGTTTTCATGGTGTAGAAATCGATCTGTAACATTTTCAAAGCGATCCGACGTACGCAGTACCATAAAAGGCCAATTTTACCGATTATGCCTAGCCATAAAATGCGCCACATGTGCTGTAGAGGTACCAATTAGGGATTCTCAAGTTCATATAATTTATTGTCCAAGTTTCGAAGCGATCCAATGCATGTAGCACCCCAAAATCGTGAATTTTCTGCAATTTTCCGCAATTTTTCGCAATTTTACCCCTTTTACCCCCTCCCCAGGGCCCCCACACCTCCCCAGAGGGGTATATTTTATGCTATTTATGTTTATTCATATACTAGTACCATCCCCTGGCCCACCCAGTAGCCGGAGGAAGCCCCAAATGAGCCAAAATGCCAAAAAATTCCGAAAATGGCCTGATATTGATGCCATCAATGCTATGGCACAGCCAGTTCTGGGTGCAAATGATGGGCTGATTTGAGTATCCCAATAAGGCAAGAAAATGCGCATCAAAGCGCACCAAAGGGAGGGATATTATAAATATATTATAAATATTAAGAAAGGGAGGCTATATAGGGAGCTGATTACATGGATCTATAATGCCAGTATGGTATAGTGTGGGCCCCGGCAACTGCCGGTTCCAAAATATGAGCTGATTAAGCCTATTTTTGGCCATTTTGATGGCAAATCCTCATTAATTGCCTCAAATCTCACCAATGGATACTCCTCTTTGTTCATATGGCTACATATCAGTCTAAGTACATAGTAGCACTATTCTACCTACAATAATACTCATCTTCACTGTCATCCTGTCCCTCAATATTGACATCTATGATCTCTTCTTGACAGCTTTCAGCCCCTGTCTTTCTTGCTCAAATCCTCTGCTCATGTCTCCACCTGTTTCTGACTGCATTTTAGTTTATTGTTGAGAATCAGGCTTGGTGCACAGGTTAGACTCCAGGCTGGTAAGGCTGGACAGGAAGAACCTTGTATTCTACAGCTCCTACAGAGCTTGTATATATACTACTTCAGCCCATTATCTAGAAGTTACTACAGCTTTCTCCAGCTTTCGTGCTTACTCATCAACACTCAGCATGATGCTGGATTGCCTATCTAGAACTTTCCAGCAAAATCTCAACAATTATGAAGACCATATAGTCATTGTTGATAAGTCTCAGCATGTTTACATGCCTGAGAAAGCTCTGTCAGGTCCATTGGAGCTAGATTCCTCTGTGCATGTGCCAAGATGGATCATAAATGGCACTGATTTTTGCAAAGCAGCATCTTTGCTGCATGGACCAATTGTTTGGTGGTACCAGAGTATCTGAGAGAGCAAGAATGATGCCTCATGAGGTGTTCCATGTGCTTGAATAATGTAGAAAGTAGGAGCAATGGTGTAAAAGAGGTATGCCACTGTTGTTTGGTTGTATTTACAAAGCCTTTGAACTGCTGATCCAAATGCACCTGGTGCAGGCTTCCACAACACTCATATTGCTTCGGAAAATTTACAGAAATTCTTTTAAAAATAAAATGCATGTATTCTTTGGAGCACATTTTTTAAAAACATGTTTTTAAGGCTATAAATGCACCAAAACTCTAGTAAAACGAGGCCTTAAAAAAATGTGCTTTGAAGAATACATGTAGAATTACATTCGTAACAATTTGTTCCTGCAAAAGTAATCGCGAATCTTCCTTGTTCGACCTACAGTAGGTGCATCCACAAAAGTGCCATATTTCGGGCCAAATCAAGATCACTCAGAGCCCGAAATTTGGTGGGGGTTGCCAGGGCCCATATAGTGGTTAACATGTGTGCTTTGGCTAAGTCATGTGACATCTTTGAAAGTCTTTTTAAGGTCCTGGGTTCAAGTCCCGGAACTGCCAGATTTTCTGGTGATGACATCATTTAGTCCGGAGTCCTCTGCTGACTAATATACCATGCAGTAGTGCGAAAATACCCTATATATGCTGGTTAGTCCACTGACAGTCCTGATGCATGAATTAGATCTGTTAACTGATACCATTTCATGCATCAATCTAGCAGCCATAAGTGCGTTGGTGTCCTTTAGTGCTTGAGCTTCATCTGTATTGATGGAAGGCTGGGCAAGGTGTCCAGACGATGCAGTTGAATTGGAAGCGACCTCGGACATAAGAAGAAGAGGCAGCAACAGAGGCAGCGGAGCGATCAGAGGAGATGGCAGCCATGAGGTGGCCAGTGGTGTAGCAGGATGCAAGGGTGGGGGGGATGAGGGAGTGAGCAATGGTGGTCAAGAAGTGGGTTGTATTTGCACAGGCACTGTGGCTCCAGTCTGAGCAACCGTCGCTGATTTTGCTGCCAGAAGTTGGGAAAGCGTTGGAAGGCTGCTAGGCCTTCTGGAGTGTCCCAATGGCTTGGTTGCTTTGACAATGGTGGACTTTTTGACTTTGGGGGGCTTAGTAGATGTTACCATCGACAAAGAAGTGGAGGAGGAGGATGCCTTGGACCCAACAGTATTTGGCCCTTCAACCTCATCTGCTAAGGTGGCCTCACACTCTTTCAATCCCAACCCCAACTCCTCCAGAGCTTTTAGACCTGCGTTGTTGGGCAAAGCCATAGCTCAGCAATCTTCAGGACCTGTGGTGTCATTGAGCCAGGATAAGTGGATAACAAAGTATTGAACTTACAGTAACACTTTTTTAAGAACCTGGCATACATTGGTTCGATGACCTTGCGGTAAAGGTCCTTCTCTGAGTCGATGAAGTTCTGGCCTCCAGGACCAAGTGTTTTCCCTGAACATATGCTGCAGAAACCGTCAGAGTTAAAACACAGGTGTTGGCATAGCATACCTGATGACATTCAGGTGCCCTCTGTCAATAGGTTCAGGCCCTCCCCATAGCAAGGTGAGCTTTCCATTCGTAGCCTTCACCACCTGATCGAGGATTGGATGCATAAATTGAGATAGGTTATGGATGCATCTGGAGGTCATATTCAAGATGGGAACACCTTAAGCGGAATAGTACATGTACTTCTGTATTTCAATGGGATCCGACGATGCCTTTCTGTTCTTGTTAGCTTCCCACTCCACTAAGGCAGTGGTATGCTTGTTCTCACTCCTCTTCATCCATTCCTTCTTTTCCTCATCCAGAAGGGCATTGTAGCAGTTGCTCTGCATGCTCTGGTGTTTTCCTGGTTTCTGCTTTTCTGACACCTCGCCTTGGTCAACCATCTTCTGCAGCTCATCTTCAACTTCTTGACCATATAGTTTGCACCAGAGATTGTATGCAGTTCATCAATGTGGTTTCTGAGTTGCATGTCCGGTTAAACTGGCAAGAACGAAGTTATATGGATTGTTGGTATCCCTGGCCATCGTGTTTTTGTTCAGGTTGTCATGATATCGGAGCCAGCATTCGATTTGCTGACAAATTAACACGTGAGTCAGTGGTCACAACAGTAATTTCAAAAATGGTCATGACTTACACCTAGGTGCGATTTGACCATGTGCTGATGAGCCTTGTAATTTTCCATGGCCTTCACAAACTCTTCCGATGTTAGTTTTGTCACATCTGGGAATGGCTTTTCAGGGACCAGCGCACTGTCATCCACAAGTGCTAGGGCTTCCGCAGTAGGTTCTTCATTGTCCAGGAGAGAAGGAGGGAGCCTTTTGAACTAACGTCAGTGGACATTGATGAACCTAGAGACTCCTGTGGGCAGAAAACACAACACCTGAACAGCAAGTATAATCCTTCACAGAATCTGAAGGCAGGTTCTTAGTGAGTCTAGTTGGGCACCTCCATGCAGTGACTGTAGGTCCTAAGATCATAGCTTATTCAAGGCTACTGAGTGTTATGCTGCGAATTATAGCTTCGCGAAGCAAGGTCTATGCACAAAGTACTTCACGAAGAGAAGTGGATCACAAGCTTGGGTGTATACTGAGTGGGTATTAGGTATCGGAATCCTGGTTACGGTTCCAGTTATTAGTTCCTATACAAGAACTATGAGTTATTATATAATTTCGCTTCACGAAAGTATATTCTGTTGGTGTTAGAAACTAAAGTGCAATAATCCTATCTATGGATTACCCTTTGAAGTCTTCTGGTGAACTATTGCCTTCTTTGTTTAAGGACAAAAGCTGAGTGTTAACAAAGCAATAATTCAATACAGCGCACAAATGTTTTATGGTCTGCAAAGACCATTTTAAAACACTAGTGTATTGATGTGGATGTTGTAAGGGGGATCTTCTAAGCTTGGTAGCTTCAAAGGCAGAGGGACTATTGTGTGGGGGAGTAATTCCCAAGCGTATTCTATTGTTCTAGCTAATACACTCTGGTTTTTATACTAATTTTCTTGTAACAGTTCGTAAGCTACTACTGTCAGCCTTTGTAACCGCAGTAATTTATTAGTGAGCTTTGCGAACACTTTGTAACAATATTATGCTGCTGTCTATAGTCTTACTGAGTGGTGTAGTATATTCACAGTTCCTTTGTTAATGAGTTGTAGCAGCAAGTGGCCCTTTACTCAGCATTATTGGTTGTGCAGTCTGTTAGACCCGAACCTCACGTGATCCAAACAAGAGTAAACTTGGGCTGTCTCGTGTTTGGACAGTCACCCAAGAGTCTCGTGGAGTTCGGATATAGTGATGATCTCAGACTAAGTCCTTAGGACGAGCGAGTTAAGAGAGAAGTTCAGTATTGATAAACTTTAGCTCGAAGCTGGGGTATTACAGCAAGAGCTACCTACTTATATACTAAAACTACAGTGCTAATAATAGTCACAACATATGTAGACAATACAGTTGTCGTGCAGTAGGCATGAGCTGTAGTTACTTACTACTTGGCCTAAGCCATCCGGTTCTGGTTCATATGATCACGTGAGGTCGGGGATAACTTGGTCTTCTGATATTTAGGAAAGAAAATGAATAAGTGCGAGAAATCGTAACATTACCCTCTTGTTAAGGCAGTCGTCCCGACTGCCATTAGGGTTCCGGCATTTCCTCTAGTTCTTCCTTCAGTGCTCTCCAATAATCTTGAATATACTCATTCCATGCCTCTCTGTCTGGGTTTTGGACTTGAATCTTCTTTCCATCATTTCATTTGACTGTGTAGAAGTAATTCCATGTTCCGTCTCCGATCTCCTTGTATTCGTGTCCCATGATTTCTTTTATCGCTTTGGGGTTTACAATGGCCTCGGCTATTACTGTTCTTCCATGCTCTGCTTGACTTTCTTGGTAGTCTTCTATTGCTTCTTGGGCATTTTCCATGTCCTCTTCTGTTACCCAGTCATTGTGTTCCCTTGTCCAGCCCACCCATTTTACTAGGTAGTCAGTTACCAGCCGAGAAGGTTGACCCTTCTTCCCTCTTACCCTTTGGGTTCGAGTGTCGAGGACTTCCTCGACTTTGTACTGTTCTTTGTCTTCGATGAGGTCTGGTGGTGGTGGCGGTGGTAGTTCTTGGTTTGGGAATGCTGGTGGCATGTATGGTGTCAGGAGTTTTTCGTTGAAGCGTGGGTGAATGCACCAGTGAGGGGGAAGTTTGAGCTTGTAGGCAGAGGCGCCTGCTTTCTCGAGGATTCGAAATGGGCCTACTCGTTTGTCATCGAGTTTCTTCTTTGGCTGTGGGAGGTGAAGGTTCGTAGTGTCGAGCCATACCAAGTCATCCTTTTTGTATGCTACTGCCTTGCCTTTTCGCTTGTCGTATTGGGTTTTCATTTTGGCGGTGGCCTCTTGGAGGGCTTGCTCGCATAGCTTGTGGGTCTTTTGCATCTGCGATGCAAAGTTTCTGGCGGCGGGATTGGTGAAAGGGCTACGGTGTTCAGTTTTGGGAACGACTCGGGGGTTGAGTCCGTAAATGGTGAAGAAGGGGCTTTGGCCTGTAGCGGAGTGTTTTCGATTGTTGTGAGCGAATGCTGCCAGCGCGAGCCATTCGTGCCAGTTGTCTTGTTGATACCTGGTGAATATTCTTAGGTATTTCTCAATTTTCTGGTTTACTCTTTCGGTTTGTCCATCAGTTTGGGGGTGAAAGGGGGTGGAAGCATTGGGGGTGATCTGGAGAATTCGGTAGAGATCTGTCATGAACTTGGAAACGAATTGAGGACCTCTGTCCGAGATTATGGTTCTTGGCATGCCATGGATGGCGAAGACTTTGTCACGGAATATCTTAGCAGTTCCTTCTGATGTGAGGGTCCCGTTGCATGCTACTGGGATGATTTCTTTTGAAAATCTATCTACTATTACTAGGATGGCATCGTATCTGCTAGATTCCTTGAGGCCGGTAATCAGGTTGACAGAGATGTGGGTCCATGGTTCTGATGGAATTGCGTTGGGATAGAGGGGTGCTTTCCTTGCCTGAGTATTGGACTTGACTTGCTGGCATGTCTCGCATCCTTTTACATATCTTTCAACGGTTTGCTTGATCTTTGGCCACCAATATTCCCTTTGAACGAGCTCATTGGTCTTGTCAATGCCTGGGTGTCTGGCGGTGAGGTGGTTGTGGGACATGGCAATTATTTCTCCTCTGAGCTTCTCATCTCGGGGTACGTAGATTCTTCCTGTGAGCATCAGGAGTCCCTTCTCCATTGTGATGCCTCGTTCGTGGTTTAGGGAATCGGAGATTCCAGGCCCAACCATAAGAATGGGGGGAATTGAGCTGGATATATCCCAGTATACAAATGACAAAATCACTGGATATAACCACAGCCACCAATTCATGGCTTTGGGGAAATTCTGGGAAAATTGGAAAATAGGCTGAAATGCCCTGCAGGGAAAATTTTGCAATTTTACCCTTTAAAACTTCCCAAATAATCGTTTTCAGAGAGCAACCATTATTGGCTCTACCTAGGTTAGTAATGTTCAGTGACATAATATTAGCGACACTGCCACAGCCCAAATTGGCCTTCACCTCATTTCAGGTGCACATGATTTTACAGTCTTCCCACTGGTCAATTGGGCTCAAAAAAAAAATAACATACTTGAAAAAATATATATCATTGCATCTACAGCCCTTCCCCACATATGCCGTACCTATTTTGGCTGGATGTGTTGGGACGAATCAGGATGTACTTACCATGGGAATATATCATTCCTAATCCAGTAGCTAGAAATTTTTTGAAAATCTTCGTTTGAAATCAGTACATTTTCCATGCAATTGGGTCATATAAACATATCATACAGAAATATACTGATTGTATCCATGATTTTACAAGTCAAATTGTATATACTATCTGTAATTTCGCAACAGACAGACAATTTCGACGTTTTTTCGGACTTTGCCGGACCAAGTAGCTATTCGGGCTGACTGTACTCACTGGAAAAAACCATTCAGTATAGGTCGAGTTCACTCTTCAAGTACAAAAAAAGTATCCAGAAGTGTAAAGATACTATGTAATAACCTACAGTTTAATTTTGTAGCACGCAGCAGCAATATAAAATAAAAGTCTAATAAAAGTCTAATAAATGTTGTACCAAGATGAGTGATAGCTATACATTAATTGCCCTCAACAGTACTACATGGTATAAATACATGTAGTGGCATATCGGCATGGATCGGAGGGGCTAGTTCAGTAGTATAATGTATTATATTGATTATCTATTAGCTCTTGAACTGCTTGAGAAAGCATGGCAATGTGTAGAGGTAAACTATGGTTGAAAATACACAAGAGAGAGAGAATTTTCATTAATTTGCCTATACATAGTCCCCATGTAACCAGAACAATATAAAATTGTGTAAATACATTATTAATATCAGTAGTAAAGTATCCTGATACTCAACAGGACGTTGGATAGTCTCCATCGAGCAGCGGATGAATCCCGAGCATGGATTCCGCTGCTCGATCAAGGCAGACCGACCAACCGACCTGCGATCGAGTGGCTGTGCTGCTTCTTTCTTTGCCTTTCACTACCACCTGGCCGACGATGATGACCCTCCACACCACCGACATGCTTTTTAAGACACAGTTAAAGCTATGTGATCCTATTATTCGTACTAATTTATCTTTTTAGGCTCTTTTTCTGCATGCGGAGAGTACCAGCAAGTGACAGACGACAATGATGATGAGGATGGCCTAGAGGACGATGATGAGAACTGCAAGGATGGATATGGGACCGCAGGACTCGGGGGGGGGGTATGGGGAAATATAGGGATAGTATCCAAGGGAAGGGCATGAACGAGGGGTGTGGCAGGAGGACAGAATCGTATACCACGACAGCAACATCGAGCCACTGATGGCCAATGACAATGGCGACAGATGAGCCCTTCGGGGCATTGATAGATGACGCAACGACGAATCGAACACACCATACAAACCCCGTATGGCTCCACTACCGCCCCCGCTGCTGGCACCCCCGCCCCGACCAACATCGCCCTCTTCCGCCCTACCCACGGTAGCTACAGGCCCTACTTCCATACATCTCCCCCTTTTTTAGTGGGGGAACATGAGTGCAGGGTCCGTTTCCTCTACCGATGCCGCTGTCATGCACCACCCGCCCACTATCCCGACGTGCACCCTTTCGGACCCGTAGCACCTTTTATAGCACCACAGATGCCATGACAACTAGGGCATCGATGGGCAACGTCACGATGGAAAGAATGCACCCAATGACACTCGTACGCCCCCACTACCGCACCCGCCGCTGGGACCCCCCTCCCCGCCCAACATCGACGTCCCCCGCCCTATCCAGGACACATACGGACCCGATGTCCATGCATCTCCCACTCTTTGAGTGGGGGAACACAGCTACAGATTCCGTATTCTCTACCGACCCCGCCATCACCTGCCGCCCGCTCCCTACCCCGATTCCCACCCTGTCGAACGTCCCGCCAGTGTTCCAGGCTTCCCCATTCGCTCGAAACCCCACCACCCCCATTTTTGACACCAGAGAATGTAATAGTACCATCTGCGCGCCCCCATCCATCCCGGTCGCAGCGAAATGGTCGTCGCAGCCCACCCCCCACCATTTTCGCAGCCCACAAGCGGGCTACGGTCCCCACAGCGCCAAACGACAGTCGCATTCGACGAGTGATATGCTCGCCCCCCATTCCCAACTGTGCGCAAGGCTGCCCAATGCCTGCACGCTGCCCGATGGCCTGTACAATGATGGGCCTTTTTTTTTCTCCTAAAAAGTAATCTATTTAATCTATATATTTCTCTTAATACATGCAAACAGTATGGTTGTATGGCTCAGTTGTTATAGTGGCTAGTTCTGCGTTTCAGTGAGGCTCAGTGTTCAAGTACGGCCCCTTTCCCTATTTTATTCAACAATGCAGGGCCCACAAAAAGGTAATCCGTTTTCGTGCCGCCCAATCCAGCCTTTTTGGGTGGCAGTTGGTCAGGATTGTTATAGGCAGTGGCTCCGCATGCCATAAAGGGTATATTCTATTTTTTTCAGCCCAGTACCATGAGCAGGGCAACAGAAATTCAAGCTAGTACCAGCTGTACCACCAATTGATCCTTTTTCAAAATTGGATGTGGCAGTGCCAATAGAATTTTGGCTAGGGATTGGCTGTATGTGGCAGGTGGTGACTTTGGGGTTTCTGCTGGTTATAACCCATGGGTTATATCCAGTCAATATGGCTTTTCTATACTGGGTTATAACCAGCAGGAACCTGCTATTCAAGTGGTTACAGGTGGAGATTCCTTGGTCCCACTTGTTGGTGCTCTCGGTAGCACGCTTGATTTTCAAGTGAATGCTGGATGTGGTGGGCATGACCATTGCTCAGAAATGTTCAGGTTTGAGGACTACAATTTCATCGTTGTCTTCTTTTCCCTGGTCATGATCATCCCATCGGGATAGGAGGCTGGCTTTTCGGTTTGCAGTGCCGGGTTTGTGGTGTAGGGAGAAATGGTATGCAGCGAGTTCGGTAACCCAACGGGCTTGTCGGCGATTGAGTTTTTGGGGTTTGCGGAAATATTGAAGGTTCTGATGGTCTGTCCATACTTCAAAGTCGACAGCAGCTCCCATCAGGTAATGTCTCCATTCGGCGAGGGTGAGCATTATGGCGAGGAGTTCTTTGTCATATATTTCGTAGTTCCTTTCTGTCGTCGTTAAGGACTTTGAAAGGAAGGCTACAGGTCTCCATTTACCGTCCTGCTGTTGGCTTAGTACTGCACCAATGGCTCCTTCACTGGAGTCTGCTTCTACTCTGAACTTTCCGTCTTCTTTTGGCAGGGCTAGGATAACGTCTTCTGCCATTTGCTTCTTCAACTGTTGGAACACTTGATTTTGGGTGGCGCCCCAGTTCCAAGGGGTGTTCCCAGTGAGTTGAGTCATTGGTCGTACTATTTTGGAATAGTTTTTTATGAACTTTCGATAGAAATTTGTAAAGCCTAAAAAGCTCTGCAACTCTTTCTTCTTGGTGGGAGTGGGCCACTCCATGATTCCCTTGACCTTAATGGGGTCCATTCGGACCGATCCTTCACTAATGATTACTCCTAAGTATTCTGTTTCTAGGACTTTGAATTCGCACTTCTCGGCTTTGAGGAACAGCTTGTGCTCCTGTAGGCGTTGAAGCACTCATCGGACTATCTGTTGGTGCTCTTGGAGGTTCTTGGAAAAGATGAGGATGTCGTCAAGGTATATGGTTACTTTTCCTTTGGCAATTAGGTCATGGAAGATGTCGTTCATCATCCATTGGAATGTGGCTGGGGAATTCGTGAGTCTGAAGAACATGATGGTTGGTTCGAACAGTCCACGATTAGTGCGGAAGGCGGCCTTGTATTCATCGCCTTCTTTTATGCATACATTGTTATATCCCCAGCGTACGTCTAGCTTGGTAAAGTATTTAGCTCCTCGGAGTTTGTCCATGAGCTCCGAGATGAGCGGTAGTGGGTATCAGTTTTTAATGGTCATCTCATTGAGCTTTTGATAGTCTTGGACAGGGCGAAGGGTGCCATCCTTTTTCTTTACGAAGAAGAATGGGGATGCGAAAGGGGATTTCGAGGGATGAATTCTTCCTGTGGATAGGTTCTCGTCCAGGAATTTGTCAAGTTCTTCCTGTTCGCTTCTATTTAGGGGATATACCTTGCAGTCGAGGGTATTGCTGGCATTAGGAACAAGTTCAATTGCGTGGTCCCAGGGTTTTCGGTTGGGGAGTTCATCGAAGTTGTCCTTTGAGAACAGGTCCCGGAAGTCTTGATAATCGGGGGGTACCATTTCTTCGAAACTCTTTTTTGGCTTTCCTTCGCTTGCTTTAGCGGCTAGATCGTTGGCATGATGTACTGCCCTGATTTCTATTTCCTCTGTCATATCTACTGCTAATATGGTATCTCCTTCTTCTAATTCTTCATCCCATCTGTCTTCTGGGTCTGGGTCTGGTAGGGTGAACGGCTGTTTCTGACATTGGCACCGTCCAAATATGATTTTTCTGCGTTTTCCAGTTGATAACGGGGTTATGGCATATCAGCCAGTCGTGTCCTAGGAATACTCTCCTTGTGCCTAGGTCTGTGACTGCCAGGTCGATTCGTTCCGAGTGTCCTCCGATGTCCATTTGGAGTTCAACAAAGTGAGTGACCTCGCCGGCCTTGTTGCGTGTGCCGTCTGCATTGTAGACTGGAATTGGGGCACTGGTTGCTCGGGTTGGTAGATCATGTTCTTCTACGTACTTGCAGTCAATAGAGCTTCCAGTGCATCCACTATCGATAAGAGCGGTGGTTTTGAGGGTCTGTCGGTTGGTGAGGGTTTCAAAGCGGATCTCGGTGGTCAGGTCTTTTGCTCCGGCCCAGGCATTTCTTTGGATGTATCGGACCGGTTTGTGGAGTTCCTCCAACTGTTCGAGCGCTTTGGTGTGGGGAAGGGTGACAATGCACATCAGCATTTCTCGGTCTGCTTCTGCCTGTCGCATTTTATGGGTCCAGTGCGCTAGGATGGCATGGGCTTTGTAGCTGCCCGTTGCTTGTCTGATGGCGCGCCATGTCCATTCTGTTTTGAACGGAATCATGTATCCGGATTCCTCCTTCTTGATGGTTTTCAGTTCTGTCCAGTCGTGATCCTTCTTCACCTGTGTCCACCATCTGTCGTACGCCTTCATATCGGTGGCATCAGGATCTCCTTCCTTGCGATAGCGATGTCCCTTGAGGTATGCTTGCCACTCAGGGTCATCGTCTTCGTCATCGTCATCGGGCACTTCTTCTATAGAAACTTTGCGTGAGTTGGGATGAAGCGGAGGGGGACTTATCGGGTCTTGGGCACGCCTTCCACCCGTCTCGCATGGCGGACGAGCCGCTGGTGCCCCATCGGTTGAGAACTGTTCTGATCCGGGAGGAGACTTTTCCATTCTGTCCTGTCCGCCCTGAGTTGGGTCATCCCCAGCATTCGGGTGCATGTCTACAGGAGTCACAGTTAGTTTTCCTCGAGGGATCGCTCCTTTGGTCTTGCCACCCAGGGCTATTGCCACTCTGTGCTCCCTCTGCTGCAGCTGTTTGCGGTCAGGGATTCTTCTTTTTGGGGAAGCTGCACGCTTCTGCTTGCTGTCTGTCCTGGATCTGTAAACCTTAGGCTGTCCCAGGAGAACCCCCTCAGGTGCGCGGTGCGACTTGTCCTGTGGGATCCCGGGCAGAGATCCCAAATGGGACTCAGCCCTCAGGGGAAGTATCGTCCCGCTTCCTGTCGGGGTCTTGGTCCTGGAATATTCTTTAGTATTGTCTGTTAATACCTTATACCGATTCTGCGATTCTTTGGGTGCTTTGCTGGGGATGGTAGAGGAGGGTATATTCGAATGTGTATGTATGAGTCCTACAGAAGTATTATGAGTCCGTTTAGCAGTATGTAAAGCACCATGAGAGAGTCCGGCCGACCGAGTAGAATCACTTACTTGTCAGCCCCGTCTTTTACCTCCTCAACTCCTGAGGACGAGGGCGTCTTCTCCTTGTCTGATTCCACTTCTTGCTCCACTGCCCGGTTGTCATGGCGAGTATTGTTGTTGTGGGTGAACCTTCTGCCTCCATCCCTGGGCTTCCAGGGTTGTTGGCAGTCAGCGGTGAAGTGCCCCTTTTGATGGCAGTTGAAGCATCGCCATTCCTGTCGGATTTGGTCTATGTCCATTGGTTGGCCTTGGCCGCCGTAGACTGGTCCCATTCCAGTGTTGGTGGTGGAAGGTCCCGGTTCCTTGGGCGGTTGCAGGGGTGCATTCTGGTATCTCAGGGGTCTGCTGTCATTTCGGGGTGGGGCGCGGTTATCACTTTGAGGGGCGTTTTGTCGGTTTCGGGGGTCCTGGGGGCGATAGCCCTTGTGAGTTCTGTTGAAGGCCCGTTTTACCGCTCGCTGGTCGTTGATCTGTATAATTCGATGCTTCCATTGGGGGTAAGTTCAGGGAATGTTTTCTCTGGATGTGACAGCCATGGTGTACTCATCTGGTACCCCGGCTCGTACTGCCGCGACAATATGACTTTTCTCCCCTTGGTCTTCCCATCTGCCAGCGAGTTGTGCCTGTTGTTCCAGTTCTTGGAAGTATCGGTTCACGCTGCCATCCTGCATCCTTAGTCCATACATGTGCTGTTCATGTACTTCTTCCACAGCTGGGTCGGCGAACTCTTTTCGGACCGTTGCGACGAAGTCCGCCCACGTGGGGAATCGGTACCTTCCATTGGTGGCGCTGTAGTATTGTTTGGCATGGTGGACCCACCAGGTTAGGGCTTTGCCGCCAAAATGGGATGTGGCGAAGGTAATTTGTTGGGATTCCTCATAATAGCCTCTGTGTACTTCGAAGAATAGGACACACTGGAGGAAGAACCTCTGTATGTCGTCATGCTTCCCATAGAACATCTTGGGCATTTGCATCATGGTGGGTTTGACTCCGAGGAAGGGGGCATCTGCTGCGGCGGTCCCATGGGGTTGTCCTGGTTGCGGTGCGGGGGGCATTCGGTCTGGCGGGGGTCTGGGCAAGGACCATAAGTCTCCCCTGCCCCCGGGTGAGTCTGGATCTGGCGCTGGCAGTCCTCTGGGTGGTTCTGGATGTGGGATGTCTGGTGGTTCATTGTTGGGGTTAGGGGGAAGGCCATGCTTTTTCTGCAGTGTGTCTAGTTCGTCTAGCTTCTGGGCCATTTCTTCCCTGGCGGTTTCCAGCCTTGCTTCCTTGGCTAGAATGTCATGGTAGAGATTCCGGCGAGCCTGTGCCGTGGCTTCTCGTTCTTCAGCAGTTTCTTCTGGTGCTCCAGCGAATAGTCGGGACTTCCCCAGGATTGGGGGTCCGCCTTGTTGCCAGATGTTTTGTTTTGGCGGGGAGTCAGGGAGTGGTTTGGGAGGGGGCGAGTACCATTCATCGTAGCTTGGTAGTAGCAGCTTGGCATAGAGAGGAAAATCTGTATTGAACATAAAAGTAGCCTGCTTGTGGGCGGTGTGTACCCATAACCTTTTCATCTCCTCTTCATCCCATTGTTTCTCTGCTTCCATGTATTGAATCCCCAACGGGCTTGCTAGCCACGATATCTTCTCCACTATATGCGTATATCTTTCATCAACCCGGCTGTCGTATTCTTCTATATTCTCCTGTTCAGTTAGAAGTACCTTCACCTGCAGATAATCGTCTCCTGCCTCTGGCCATTCCGGTTCATTGGCTGAGCCACTCAGCTCCGCTGTCGACTCTGTCTCCTGAGTCTCGTCGTCCTCTTCCTCTTCCGGTGCTTGTTGTGTCCCACGGGACGAGGTCGAGGGGGACTTGGTTCTGGCTGATATGGAGGGTAGGGGGGTAGACGACTCCAGCTGGGATCCTGATGGTAGCATGTCGAAGGGGGCGTAGTTGATGGGTACGATGCCACCAGTCGCCGGGAGTTTCTCCCTCTCATTGGGGCTCAAGCTGTTCCATCCGCTGGGGAGTATAACTTGGTGGCTGGGGCCAAGGGTCAGAGAGCGGGCTGAAGGATCGTTGGTAGAGTCTGGGGAGGTTGAGGGCAGCGCAGTTGCGGGGAATGTGGGCCGGGCTGAGGGGATGGGGCTCTTCAGTGGAGGGACGGGCGGGGAACTCCTTGGTGCTCTCTGTGTTGATCCTGATGATCTGGGCGACAGAGGCGGTGTACTCCGAGGCGTCCTCATCGTACTCTGGTGCGGGTGTGCGGGCTCGGTAGGGGTGGTTAGCGAAATGCGGGAGGCCCCAAGGGCGAGTGCGTCCACACCCTCTTTCAGCTTCCCTGTCACTTTCACCCAAGTACTCTTCGGTCTCTGGCTGGGGTAGGGGCTGCTCCTGCTCGAAGGTTTCAAGCTCATACGTTTGTGGGTGGACATGATGCTGCCTTCGTAACCTTGGGATTAGGACTCCCAGTCCTATTCCTATGATGGTGAGGGTGAAGGGTACGAGAATGGCCACAAGGGCGATGTGGAACTCAGCAGGGGTCAGGTCTCTGGTCTGTTGCATGGGTCTTTGCTTGCGTCGTGTGTGAGGAAAGAAGGGAAGCTTCGAGCTAATTGTTAGACCCGAACCTCACGTGATCCAAACAAGAGTAAACTTGGGCTGTCTCGTGTTTGGACAGTCACCCAAGAGTCTCGTGGAGTTCGGATATAGTGATGATCTCAGACTAAGTCCTTAGGACGAGCGAGTTAAGAGAGAAGTTCAGTATTGATAAACTTTAGCTCGAAGCTGGGGTATTACAGCAAGAGCTACCTACTTATATACTAAAACTACAGTGCTAATAATAGTCACAACATATGTAGACAATACAGTTGTCGTGCAGTAGGCATGAGCTGTAGTTACTTACTACTTGGCCTAAGCCATCCGGTTCTGGTTCGTATGATCATGTGAGGTCGGGGATAACTTGGTCTTCTGATATTTAGGAAAGAAAATGAATAAGTGCGAGAAATCATAACACAGTCATCGGGAATGTGACTTTGCAAAGCCAAAATGTTTATTGGAATGTGCCCATATGCTTTCAACCATTAGCCATTACGAGTCCCTCGCTGCGCACTGCCTTTGCGCAGGCATACCATATGATCGTATGGCTGGTATCACATGATTGGTCTAGACTTGTAATACTGTCATAGACCTATAGCTCAGCCACCTGGGAGGATTGGGCTGATATCTGATCGAACCAGATATGCTTATTTAATTATCAGTTCGCAGACCGTATTATGGTATGCATCATAGGTTCGCATAGTTGTGTGCTTTGAGCGGTTTGCTATGATTCAACCTGAACTGGCCTTGCAATGATTGGTTTACTGAAAGGCTGTGCATGGGAGAATATTGATAAATTAATATGTGTGCCTGCGATTTCAGAGTGCACAGAGCCTCAAGGCTCATCAACATCGAGGCAAAACACTCGGAAGTCTCTGTCTCTTTTTGCCTTTGCATAGCCGGGCAGTTGTTCCATCATGAAAACATGCCGAGCCCCTCGGAATGCTCCAGGATTGACCATACTAGCAAAAAGGTCAGTCTTCGCATTCCTGATCATCACTGATCATTGGACTTATGTTTTTTTGTAGATAATGTGTGTGGAGTGTGTTGAAAGTGGGAAGACAAGGATGCTTTTCCCAGGTTCGACTCAATGGACTCATATAAGTACAAATGTGTGGGCCCATCTGAGCAGCAATCGGTGACAATTTATCCAAGGGTATGTAAGCTTCCAGCAACCTGAAATTTTCCTCAGTCTAGGCATCAACTGACATGTATTAATTGACAGGGTTAGAGCATCCAAATAGAATACCCAGATGTCAATTCCCAGGAATCTCTTGGCCCGGTTGCCTTGAGAAGTGATACGATGCAATAAATTGCAAGACCTGGATCCCCCGGTCATCAGTAGGATGCCACCAAATAAGATATCCCCTTTGCCCTAGAAGCTTGAAGCTTTAAAAGGGCACAGATGTGTACTCCTGCCACCTCGATATTCATGCCTCAAACCCCAAGCGCTGTTCCAGCCCAATCTGCTGTCACATCTGGTATGCTCCTTTGCCCTTCCCTTACCTGAATTCCTGCTAACTGCACTCCCCAGCTTCAGACTTTGTGTTGCTTATGACTGCCCTTGCCAACCTTAACCTGTCTAATGGTGGTATGTGTAGTATTCCCAACATGTTTTCCCCTTGACTGAGGGATATTCAGCTACTCTGACAACCACCATGACCATGACCAATAGCCTCCACCTTCCTGCCTCGAGTGCTGGTGTAGGCACCCCGACCCTTCCTATGACTGCCACCAGTACTACGAGCATCAGGAGCCCTAGCACTACCACCAGTATCTCCCTCACCACTGCCACAACACCCACTGCTCGTACTACCACCAATACCACTCCCACAGAAACGGCCCCCACCCCTGCCCATGCAGAACACCAAGTTTATCGCATTCCTAGCCCTGAGGACCTTCCCTGTCCTCCTACTGTCTGGCCTCCTCACAATAACTTTTATGTCATCACATGCAGGCAAGAAGTCAGAATATTTTTTACTTGGTATGTTTACTTTTTTCTTCCTGGTGTCTTGAGCTCACAAGACCATCAGGACTGAGACTGCAGAGAGGGTCATCAGTGTTCCAGGAAACATTTATGAGTGGAAGAATAACTACTACAATACAGTCAATGTCTACTGCCAGGCCTACAACAAAGAACAAGTCCATGTCACCCCCCTCGCCGGTTCCCACTTTGATGTATCCATCAAAGACAAATGGGGCTCGCTGGACTGGGGTAGCGACGATGAAGACAGCTTTGTCGCCACTATGAGCCAGGCTTAGAAGTATAACAATGGACTTGGTAGCTGCTAGTTACATTTATATTTCTTGGACTTTGAAAAAATGTTGACATAGTTTCTTTTTGTTTAGTACAGAAAACCAACAGTCTTATATGCCATGCACCTGTGATTTTATGAATTGAGTCTTATGAAGAGTGTCCACCAAATGAAAGATATATTTATTCTGGTGAATCATCAAAGCTCATAAATCATGAGATTGGAATAGCTTGAATTTGGCTCCTGATGTCGATTTCAAGACTCTACTGAGCATGCGTTGGGGAAAGAGGAAACTTCAAATATAATGGTACACTTTCTTCAGCATCCTTCGGCAACCTCGCTGCCAGACAGTCAAGCTTCAGCCATTGATCATCTGTAGTCATCATATCATCACTTTCATAAAGATCAGTTTGGTATATGCCATTCGGATTTAAGATCTGTTGTAGCTATTCTAAGAAGTATTTCCCTGTAGGATTTGTTGGTGTCATGCATGAATAGCATAGCTGATTACCTATGAACTCCCTTGTTCACAAAGTGGGGTTCCATCGTGTTGGTAGAGATGGACATCAAGGTCAGGAGACAGTCAAAGTCGCTTGAATGTGCTGTTAATGTAGTAAGCTACTGACCTTGCTGTCAAACAAATTCTATACATCAGTGAAGTATTTCAGCTTTAAAGGAGTCAATGATAATCGGGATATGGGGTGCTTTTAGGACTGGCTGTGTGTTGAATTCATGTTCGTTCCAATTGGCTGTCTGTAGCCGTTATTTGATTGAGAATGCTCTGTTATTAATTGTATACTCATCATTTACCCTCCTTAAGTACAGAAAGCTTATAGACCCAGGCCCATCTCCCATCACCCAGCACAAGCTCTGAGGGCAGCGTCATGCTCTGCACTGTTCAGCTGGTGCTAGTAATCCTCACTCAGCTGAAATCCATCATCCACCCAGTGAAATAACCCCCCTGCCATATACTGCATAAATGGGTACCCTCGTTTCTCCATGGTCAATGGTCATGTTTGAGTGTCGGAGCATAGCAGATGGAATCAGTACAGTGGAACCTGGAGGAAACTCAATCACTAATTTCAGGTCCCACAAAATCAGGTGGATGCCCTTGGAGTTGAACTGACTAAGCACTGGTATGGCACACTAACCGAAGAGCAGGTTGCCTGAATCTGTATGCTCGATGGTAACGGTTTTTGGCCCGAAATTGAATGTGGAGGCAGAAAAGATGCTGTTGGCAAAGTTGAGGATCAGGTTGTCATTGCTGAGGAGAAGGGCCCTGAGGTGCATGGCATAGCACTGAAACAAGGATGGCGACCATGCTGTGAAGATGCCTAACACACTTCTCAGCCCAACTGATGGCAGCAGTCATGGTACCATGACATACCTGAAGCAAATCCTGCCAGACATATGAAGGCAATGTGATTGATGAGGGTCGCCAGGACTTGTGCTGTGGTGCCCTCGTGATGAAGATTCTGCGGGAACTGGGGACACATTCTCTTAAGTGACGGTTTGAGGGAGGGTGGAACTACACACCATTGCCCTCCTCCAAATGAAATTCCAACTGAGAGTGCCGAATAGCGACCGTGGCGATGCTTCCGCTGTTTCTGTGAGAAGGTACATTTACCTCAACTTTGATCCAGGAGGGCAGACACTGATGTATGTACGCTCTCCCAATCGGGATCTTCAGGCTGCCCCACTAGAACAGCAATGACACACCCCTCATCGTCGGCAATGGGTATCGCCTCTCTATGGGTTTCTGAAGAGTCAAGATTGTAGCTGGGAGTGGGGTACTCACCTTCTGCTCCAAGGCTTGTAATCAAACCCATACCGACTGTTCAGTCCTACTAAATCCAGCAGGGCAACCGATCACTTCCCAACTTCATCAGAGTGCTTATCTACATAGCCCGAGGACACCACAGGAGCTTTCTGAATGGCATACGCTGTTCGGATTTCTTCAGGCTGGGTCTGGTGCTTGCACTTCGTATTTGCCCAGGCTTGTTTGATTCACATTGTTTTGCCCATTACTTCTTGCAGTTCACATTGCTCTGCTTTTTCTGGTGATTTTGAGGGTTCAGGGGGTTCAAGGTCGTTGGGAGGGGCAGTGTATCAAAGGTTCCTAGCTTCAGTGAATGGGGTGGCATGGGATGTGGCAGCGTGGGAGCAGAGGAGAGGGGATCATTGAGGTTGTTGGGGTCATATGCATCCAGAGGATCAAGGGTTTCTTTGTGGTCGACACAATCACAGACCTGGCGTGAGAAGCTAGAGTTGGGATCTGAGCTCACGGCCGGCATGGTTGAAACTTGCCATGGAGAGAAATGGCCACCAGATCTGGTCTAAATATGTGGTTAGTGGGCGGTTGAGGGAATCAAAACAACGTTACACACCATTAGGAAGGAGAAGAATCCAGTAAGGACATCTATGGGGTTCCAAAGTCAGTGCATGCAGAGGTTTGACACAAGATGCGGCCATCGCAATGGCAGTTACTCTGATACCACATATTCCCAGGCTTGAGTATTCGTAGGCGTGACATAGTCACTGTAATGGTGGATGTTGCAGATGTAGCTAAAAATAGACTCATGTGGTAGGATCTTCATGGGATCATTAGTTGTGGGGTAGTGGTGCCAAAGTTAAAGTTTCAAGTTCTACTGCCAACAACCAATCAACAACCTTTGTGAAATGTGTTGTTTGTCATATAACTTAGCTTAGGCCTCGTGTCTCAGGATCTTCATGGGATGATTAATTGTAGGGTGGTGGCACGAAAGCCAAAGGTGAAAGTTTCTACTGTCAACAACCAATCAACAACCTTTGTGGAAAATGTGTTGCAGTCACATGTTTGTCATATAACTTAGTTAGGCCTTGTGTTTCAGTGTTTAAAACTCCGAAGCCTTGCCAAATGTAGATCTGAGGATCCAAAATGTATCTATCTTGTATTTCTCGCCTCGCTGACTGCTCTATGAGACCCTAGGATATGCCCAAGGTTAGCCAGAATATTTATTTGACAATGTGCAATTTTTTAGATCATACATAAACCATAGGTGGCAAGGACACTATTGGTCATGACCAGACCAAGCATGGACAATCTAAACACAACATTGACAATGCAAACTGTGTATAAGTAGTACTGGGAATGATGAATCACAGCAGTACCGCCTGCCTAACCACTCCACATCCTGATCATGCCTGAAGTCCCCTGACCCATACCCCTCAGGCTGATTATGCCACCAGTGCTCCCTCCCACAGCCACAGAATTCCTCACTCGCCTCGGAATGCCTGATCCCAAACCTTTGCTCAAGAATATTACCAACTTGAACACATACATCGATCAAGTCATAACTCACTTGTGTGAGACCATTTTAATGCATATCATTCCTATTTAAGCTTGCCTCTTTGCGCAGATAGCAGCCAGAAACCGACATTGACAGATGACAATCTTGGCAGGGCCATAGTCCACCACCATAGGTTGTTGACTGCTCACGCTGCAGGTGCGCTACTTTCTTGGCTTGGTCATGTGTTTATTCTGATGTAATTGAGCAGATCAGATGGAACAAATGCCACTCTGGGTGAGAATGATGGAACTTCGACTACAGGACAGCACAGCACAGATGAAAATGTCCATTACAACCCTCCAGACAGAAATCAAAGATGTCAAAGCGAGTTTGGTGCAGGTCAAAAAAGATCTACTAGGGAAAGTCCATGGCGTCTCCACAAATATTACCAGGGTCAATCAGAAGCTTCAAGCACAAAGTAAGAGCATCATATATATTGCTGTACTCATGGCCTGTGTACATCGTTTAGTGTTCTGCATAACTAACTTCTAACCTTTTGTGTAGACCTATAATTTCTCTTGTGGCGATGGCCATGACTGCCCATATGTTGTGGTCTCCTCACCAATGGGGCACTCACCCGCTGAGGGGGATTTCTGGACTGGCAGAAATCTGCTGCCACCCCTGGAGTGTGTTGATGATTTTCGTGCTCTCAAGGATGCCCAGCTAGATGGGTATATCCATGGTTATAATATCACATTCCCTCGGTGGCGGATCTTACACCAGGAGAAGCTCACCCTGTTGAGATATTACATTGGTTGTCAAGTACCCATTTAGGTTCATATGTTTTTCAAAGTACATACTGCATGGTTTATAATGTAGTGCCATTAGGATGTCTTTCATCATTCCAGGCAAATGCCCTTTTCAGTTCCCTACCTGCATACCTGCCCTTCTATCCTCAGTGGCTCAAAAGTTGACTTCAGCATTAAGCCGAGGTGAGCCGAGTCACGGCAACAATAATCTGGTTCCAAATGCATCTGAAAAACCACAGGAGGTTTTTCTGAATGTCATACCCAAAGGTTTTGTATGTGCCCTTTGTGTGCAAAGACCTATAAAGATATATCTCCTGACTTATAATATAAGGTCTTTCTGCACAAAGGACACGCAGGAAAACCTCCCGTGGTATTTTCAGATGTATTTAGAACCAGAAAATGGCCAAAAGAAGAATATGTAGAAATTTGCACTGTATTTGGATAGACATTTACATGTCAGTCTTTCGGTCTCACAAACTTGCCTAAAAACATATGCTTCTTTTGAACAGATCTTTCTACCATTACTCACTACCTGTTCAAATGGCCCACGATGGCAATGACGAGCATTAGCCCCAATCACAGGCCCATACTCAATCCTAATGCCATGGATCCCACATTGATTCCTATCCATATGTAGGACGATGCATGTTCCAAATCATGTGCAGCGATGACAACAACAGTGACAGCATATCAAGAGGTGAAGAGGGTGGCAACCAAGAGATAGGTGCAGGGTAGCCTGAAAGTGATGTGGTGATGGTGTGGAGGCATGGAAAGGAGAAGGAGTGACCAGGAGGGTGGCAGCATGGGTACAGTAGGGGGCAGGAAACTCACTGCATTACTTCCAGATGACAGCGATGACAGCTGCTGCTATGCTACCAAGAGCCCACAGCCCATACCCATGATAGGATGGTGACATTACTGGCTCTCCAGTTGAATTGAGGACAATGTCAGCACTATCCCATCCTCACCGACATCAATTCACTGTGATGAGCATATGGCTAGCTGTGTTGGACTGCCTACGAGGATGGGGGAGACAGCGGCAACCACCGTGCCTGATCATCATCACTGCTACTGCCCCAATGGAATCCAACCCAACCCTGTCCCCATATATCATTCCTGGTGACTGCACCTCACTACACCGCCATCTGGCCACTGTACCTATTTTCTAGTACAGTGAAAAGGGTAGTGCTGTTCACGGGTATCTATCCCAGCATACACCCACACCATAGTACCGACTGGATATTGCACAATTGCCCTCGCACCGACCCCCTACTGGCGCATTGTTTCGCACCACCATTTGAGCATCAAAGACGACGATAGTTTGTGTTGGGTTGTGTGGCCCACATCACTGTATGTCATGTACCCTATGTCCACCCCACCTTATAGTGGTGAGCACCACTCCCGCACCTGCTGTTCCCCATCTGTGGTGTTATCTACATCCCCATCTCCATGCAAGGCCCTATCCTGAGGGTGAAGAGTACATAATCCTATATTTAATAAAGTGTAAATTCCATGTATTTAATATATGATAATTAAAATCAAAACAAATTGCATAAACAAATCTATATGTTTATTTAGGCCACTGGTGGGCAGATTAAATATCAATAGTAATGGCAGGCTTGTGATGGGGGGAAAATAGGGTGGTGGAGGCCATATCATTACTCAGTATAATGCACTATATAATGGTGCTTTGGTGTAGTGGTTTGTAATGGGTGATGACCTATTTAGTATTAGGTCATCATTATCTCTTATCTTATCCACAATCTACTATATAACCAGGATGGTAGTATATTGAAATTAGTCTTTTTTTCCTTTACCATCTTGTATACGCAAGTAGTCTACCATATACATTTGGTCTACACTACTCTGTGTGATATCAGACTAAGGAATCTTTTACACTTTTTTAGTGTTACCAGCTATATCAGCGATTACAAGCAACACAAGCACCCAACCAGACAGAACAGTGGGATACTGGCATCGAACAATGACTACTACCATGACCACAAGATCAAAAAAGCAGGGGGCACAACTGACCGAAACGATGGTTGACCCCCAACTAATCTCACAGCAAGGTTCTTCCGGAATTATGAATAACCAAGGAAGCTCGGTGGAACCCCCTGCTGCCCCCAGAAGGGCCAGCAGTAGTAATATCGAAATGATCGAGGCCCAGACTTTAAACACGGCTGCAGCATGTGCAACCAGCCCCCTTACCCCAGCAGAATCTCCACTTCCTAATATGACAATGGAGAATGCGGGCATGATATCGACCTCAATACCTCAATTGGGATTGCCTGGCGCATTTAATTCAACAGAAAGTCAGAGACACAGAGTGCTGGATAAATCGCCAGCAGTAGACCCTGAGTGGCATAGCATGAGTAATACAAATATTGCGCCCACTCCACCGTCATTGGCTGTGGAATCTAAATCCTCAAATATCGAGGGAGATATGATACCTGTACCAGATGAGGATAATGCAGACAGCAAACTTGGACTGGCTGAATTCAAGTCCAACAGAGCCCCCTCACCAGATGAGGAGGACAATAACGTCAAACATGCAAACAAAACAGCTATCCAGACTGAAGAACTTCACGAGGATGAAGAGTTCAGTTGTCCTGAACACAAAAGTGATGGAGAATTAGATGATCGGTCATCTGACAGCGAACTTGATGGGGCCATATTGGCAAATGACAATTTAGCGTATGACCTAGCACACAACAGCAATGGACCATGGACCGACCCTGTGGAGGATGAACGGTCCGCCGAATTATTCTTAAATGAATTAAGTGATCATTGACGTGCAGTAATTCGTGTATTGGCTCACCGACAGGTGGGAATATTGTTCAAATGTCTTGGCATAGACAAGATAGACCCAGAATCCGATATATATCAGGAACAATATAATCTGATTATAACCACTATGGTTGGTGGATGACTGGTTATGGGGAATGGTGGTGATCCAACCACCAAAGCCGAAAACCATAATACACCTCATATGAATGCCCAGCTACGACATGTGGCTGCATGAGTAGCAAAAAATACCCGAACTGAGAGGGTGAGACCATTTGAGTTTGGAGGAAACCCAACACATCAAGCGTCAATTGAAGAACCAATGATTGGGAATTCAACCGAGCCCACACAAATTAAGGAAGAAGAGATATCTCCATCACTTGGTACACCATCAGATCTGCATCGAGAGGTGAACGGTATGGGAAAATCAGTAGTGATAGACAGTGAACTGCCCCACTCAAAGCATATGGATGATGTGGCTCGAAACCCGAGCCCACAATATGGATGAACCATAAAGGATAAAGTTATCCTTCAACGATGGAGGGCTCGAGACTTAGCAGACACGGGTCAAACAGAAATAGCTGACCAGGGAATATTCATAGACACCAACAATAGAGTGTTTATAATCAGAGGAGGTATTGCGGATACAACGAAGAAGACGAATGAGACCCCACAAGTACAACACAAAGGAGGGAATCCACCTGCACCTGGAAGATCTGGAGGAAATCCAGGAGGACCACCGGGAGGTGGACCCCCCAATCCTGGTCCATCCCGACAACAGAGCCAACTTCCCATACCTACAAAAGGATTGAGAGGAAGGAGGAGTGCCCCCCAGAACCAATGATCCAACCCAACAGGTCCACCTGGACCACCAGGTGGTGGACCGCCGTCTGGAGAGCCTGAGGGGTCCCACAATGATGATGGGGAATCCAAAGAAGACGAGGACCAGAATTGGTCTCAAATTGGATACTTCACCCCCAGTATGGGGTGTGGGGGTACACAGGCCACTGAATGTTCCCACAATCGGGTGGACCGAAATGCACATGCACTAAATGACCATTGTAGGCAGATGCATGACCGTATCAAGCGATACGTTGATGAGCACCTACGAGTACGGCTCCATCTACCTGATGGAGTAAAAGCTCCTAGACTGGACTCGAAGAATGTTAGTCCATATGCAGGGGGGTCATCAGTTGCTGAGTTCTGGACATGGCTCAAGAGCCTAGTTGTGTACCTTGAAACGTCGCAACTTGGAGGGCTTGACCGTGATTGTGAACAAAAATTACTAGTGGAACCAGTACTGACTGGTGCAGCAAAGAAATGGTATCATGACCATGTGATAGAAGTTGACAAGTACTTGAACTGGATGTTCGTGTCCATAATAATAGGGTTGTATAACCAATTCATCCATGACTCAGCGATGCAAGAGGCTCGAACCAAATTTGATTCAGCTTCTTTCACAGATGGAGGGGGGACAGTGGAAGGATATCGTGATCTCCTCCAGACACTTGTCCATGACATGACGAGGAAACCGGACGACTACACAATCACTCGTCAGTTTGTCACTGGATTACCCACTGACATGAGGGACGCCGTGTTCGAGGATCGATTAAATGTTGAAGTAAATACACTAGATGACTTTGTTGAATCTGCAAAAGCCTACAAGGTGACTGAATGCTCAAAGAAGGAGTATAGTCGAAATACACACCTCGCCCCCCCTATAAAAGACAAGTCGTTGAACCACCCATCCGACAATAAGGACCATACAACACCACCAAACAGGCCTATCTGTGGCCACATGTTCATATGCAATGGCGGGAAATTCTTCTGATCCACTGGGTTTTGAGAATGACCGATGCAACCTGTCACTTCACAACCAATAGTAACCGGATCACCTCAACCTACCCCACAACAGCATCCTAATGATGTGACAAGGGCTAGGCCACCCAAGCCAAGTGACATGAGCCATGTAAAATGCTACCATTGTGGAGAGATGGGGCACTATGCATCCCATCATGATAAGGATAATAACCCACGAATCCAAGCAGCACACACCACTATCGGGGATGACGTTCGTGAGGGTATGAATGACAATGATTCAATGGTAGAAAATGGGCCATCTGATATCGAAGATGGGTATGAACAGGCTAACTGGCAGGAAGTAGAATTCGAGGAATATGGTGGCAAGTATGACTCAGGCGATGATAATGAATTCATGGGGATGGCCAGGGAATGCGATGGATCAATAGACCCTTATGATGGATCAGACGAGTCGAGTTCAGGATATGACAAGGAATACTCATCGTCTGATGAAATCGAGCACATACGATACCAAACATGGTATCTGATGACTCGAGACTTTGGTCAGGACACTCCCTGTCCAAATTACCAGCACGTCATCCGTATCGCATGCGATCCAAGGGAACGGGTATCTGCCATGATGACTGATGGAATCGAGGACCAATGAACTAGTTGGTACAAACTAAAGATCGCAACGGAACCAAAAGAAAGACCAGTATACTCGGCCACTGACAAGATGTGCTTGTCGACATATACACAAGTCAATGGAATACTGGTGTTGACACTATGGGATAGCGGGAGCACATTGACGGCGATGTCCCCCCATTTCGCAGATGTATCCAAGGCCTTGGTCTTCAACTTGGTTGACCCAGTAATGTTACAGCTGGGTACAGTGGGAAGCCGATCCAAGATCAATTTTAGAACGATTGCAGACATGGAACTGGCAGGGCTCACCACAAATGAATATGTCGATGTAGTAAACATTGACCGGTATGACCTGTTAATAGGTACCCCGTTCATGCACCAACATAACGTCATGTCAGACTTTGAACGAAATTGCGTCCACATTAATGGAACTGAGATTCCTGCTGAGGTTATTCCCACCATGACAAATATCCATGATGCTCATTGACATTGATTGCGACGACCTATACCCCCAGTGGGGGGTAAATGATTATATGATAGGACAGCTATAGAAGTACTGGATGGAGGAGAGACGGGGAAAACTGTAAATCCTCTGCCCAAGGATTCCCCGGCACTATTGATGACTGAGGAGGAGTACATAATAGGTGATAGAGTGGACATCACCCCCACAATGGAACCACATTCGGTTCCAACCAAAGTGTCAGCACTGACTCCCAATGATGAAAATACTCAAGATTCCAACTCGAGGAAGGTAGAGGCCCCCACATCCACAGTACATGATACAACAATGGAATATGAATGCCAACCTACATCCTCGAAAGTGTTAGTCGAGGATATGATAATGGATGAGGATGATGACACACATGAACATCATTTCCATATTGATATTGACTTCAGTAACCAAACCCCACACGAGGTTTGGTTCTGGGACTGCCCGGTACCCATACCTAAAGTCAAATGGCCTGGGGATTCCCATATGCCCACGGAATGGAACCTGATGGTTGGTGAAATGTGGGAAATTGACCCAACTAGTCAAGGGTCCCTGTTTAATTATCCAGATTTCCCATACAGCGACGATCCAGAGACAGATATAAATGATCATCTCTCATTCATAGTTCCCAACTTGGAACTGGAATCTGAGGGACCATATGAATTCACTTCAGATATGTATCCAGATGATTGATGAAGAGAATTCCTACGAGCATCGATAGTAATTGATTGGTCTGACACTTTGGACCAACACATCAAAGTGATGTTGGCTGCGAATGAAGATCGTAACCATCGTAAACCGGTTCACAGAACATACTGCACGCCCAAGGTTGATAAAGGGAAGCAGAAGGAAACAGGCCCTTACCATGACGAGGATATTGGTCATCTATGCCAACACTGGCTTGATGAGTATGAGGAGCTCATGCAAGGCATACCCGAGGGAATGCCCCCTTGGAGGGTGGTAAATCACGAGATACCGTTAGCAGATGATAATGCTAGATATCATTACCACCTACCAAGGTGCCCTAATGCACTCCAAAGTGAGTTTGATGAAAAAGTGGCACGATACACTCATGCTGGGTGGTGGGAGCTAACTTCCGCAAGTCAAGCCGCACCCATGATGTGTATCTTTAAGAAAGATAAACATCTCTGGACAGTGGTAGACTGTTGACAGAGAAATGAGAATACAGTCAAGGACATCACTCCGATCCCTGACCAGGAGAATATTCGGGAGGATGTCGCCAGAGCAAAATATCGGTCAAAAATAGATTTATTGGGCACATACGAACAAGTATGCGTGGTGAGCGGTGATGTTTGGAAAACCGCCTTCGCTATGGTGAGGGGGACTTTCATCAGCAGCATCATGCAGCAAGGTGACTGCAACACACCAGTGACCTTTCAACGTTTGATGATGTCTATCTTCCAAGATGTCATAGGGACATTCATGCATGTCTATTTGGACGACATATTTATCTTCTCAGATACGATCAAAGAACATGAGTCACATCTTCATATTATATTCAATCAACTTAGAGAACAATCCCTGTATCTCAAATGGTCAAAGTGTGAACTATACGCTGCTGAGATTGATTGTCTGGGTCATATGATTGATGACAAGGGCCTTCATGCTGATGGTGACAAGCTAGCCTGCATCAGAACATGGAGGACACCTAGGAACTACAATGATATTCAACGTTTTATTGGCCTCATGCAATATCTGGCGGCATTCTTACCAGATGTATCAGCATATACTGGGCCACTCTTGGGCATGACACAGAATGGGAGCACATTTAATTGGTGCCCCCTACATCAACAATGTTTCGACATGGTGAAAGCCATTTGCTGTAAGATGCCGATACTGCGCCCTGTTGATCCTCGATCTGAGGAACCTATCTGGGTGATATGCGACGCTTCAAAGTCGGGTGTTGGCGCAATGTATCGGCAGGGACCCACCTGGCAGACTTGCAGACCAGCAGGTTTCATGTCCAAGAAGTTCACTACGGCCCAGCACAATTATCGAGTGCATGAGCTCGAGACGCTAGGTATCCTGGAAGCACTCCTTAAATGGGAGGATAAACTCATGGCATACTGTATACACATAATAACCGACCATCAAGCCCTAGAATTCTTCAAGACACAATCACATTTGACCAGTTGTCAAATGAGGTGGATGGACTATCTGTCCCGATTTGACTTTGATATCACCTATATAAAAGGTGAGAACAACAAAGTGGCAGATTGTTTGAGCCGCTATTATGAAAACGATACATGGGAGGACACATGCTGTCTGGACAACTATGTATGTGCTGATATGTGTATTGATCCCGGGGGTGACGATCTCCCACCCTCTCGTCTTCAGGAAGTCCAGGACAAGATCATTGAGATCTGTGCCATGCAAGATGGCATCCATAGACATAGTTGCTGTCTGCAAGAGAAGAGGGAGCTCAGGGATATTGAGGCTCAGGAGATGGCAGAGGCTGCCGAATGAGACGACGTACCATCGCCATCGCATTCCCAGGTGGACGGCAACATATGTCCTGATTACACTCTAGCTGAGGCAATACAGACCGGGCCTGACTTAACTCAGGTGCACAAAAATGATGATGCCTTTGCAGAGGTGGTAAGGATATTGTATGCTGATGATCTGTTCTTCAAACTGATTCTTGAGGATCCTGACGCAAATAAATCCTTCAATGTCCATAATGGAATGATTTGGATGTCGAAGGGGACTGACGAGGAGGTGTTGTGCATACCGAAGGGGTTGTATAACGAATGATCACTACAAGGGATAGTACTAGAACAGGGACATGAGGTTCTAGGGCACTATGGATACCAACATACTTTGGAATATATCCGAAGGTGGTACTGGTGGCCTCGGATTGTGCCCGACACACGAGAGTTCTGTCGGTCATGCTCTGCATGTCAGCAAGCGAAGGGGGGTAACCAGCTACCATCTGGGAAGCTACACACATTACCCATCCCAACGAAGCCCTGGGAGTCCATTGGTATGGACTTCGTGGGCCCTTTCCCAGAAGTCAAGGTCGATAGCTGAAAATTCAACTACCTCTGGGTCATTGTGTGTCATCTGATGAGTATGGTCCACCTCGTGCCCATACATACAATGATGACTGCTACGAATCTATCAGGGATATACATGTGCGAAGTTGTCTGACTTCACGGACTCCCTAAGTCGATCGTCAGTGACCATGATTCTAAATTCACCTTGAGGTGGTGGAGGGAACTTCACCGGATGTTAGGTTCCAAACTGTTGATGTCCACCTCATTCCATCCACAGATGGATGGCGCCACAGAGCGCATGAACCGTTCGGTTGGACAGATTTTCCATACCGCAGTACATCCGGACCAGAAAAATTGGTACTACCAAGTTGACCTGATGGAATTTGCAATTAATGCTAGCGTCAGTCAGACTACCCGGTTCGTGCTATTCAAGCTGAACAGCAGGTATATGCTGTCAATGATAAAAGAATATAACGCCGCATCAACGGCCCTGCCTGGTATATGGAAATTTGCTAACCAGGCATTGGCAAACCTAGCCGAGGCACACAACGCGATCATTCAGAATCGGGTATTTCAAACGTTCCAAGCTAACAAACGTCAATCGAGTGATCCCCTGATCACCACAGGGGATTTGGTTTTCCTGTCTACCAGGACTTTGAATTTACCTAGGGGACATGCACGTAAGCTTTGCCCAAAGTTCATTGGGCCATACAGAGTGGAGGGTGCTCACCCAGACACCTCAACCTACACTCTGCAGTTGCCCATTGCACTTCAAAAATGACGCATCCACCTGACATTTCATGTCAGTTTGCTGTGCCTGTACTACCCTAGTGACGATGAATTATTTCCCAATCGAGTGTTACCCGAGCCATATGACTTCGGAGCGGGTGACGATGCGGAGTGGTTTGTAGATGACATTGTGGGTCATCATTGGAATGATCGGAAACTGGACCTGCAGGTACGGTGGTCATTAGGCAACACTACGTGGGAACCTCTGCTTCACTGCAAAGATTTGGCAGCATTGGATCACTATCTGGAAGTTATGGGTGTCCAGTACCCAAGACAGCTATCCAGACAGTGATACGCATGTTGTGTGTCTACCCTTAGATTTTGCGATTTTGTATGAAATATATACATACCAGAATCTAAATCCATTTGAATACGAGAGCTATTGCTGAGACTTCGAGCAGATAGCTAGGATCCTGTGCAATGAATGAAAATATAGAGTCGAAATACAGGACTTAGGAATGGTACCTTGAAGGATTGAACCTATCAGCCTGAAATAGTCGATCTCTAATAGGTTTAAACAGGCAGATATATGCCACAACATCCTATTCGTGCACAATCCACTTAAACCAGAAGTAGCTAGTCCCTTAATGAGGTTGACTAGCCCCCAGATGAGGGAAATATTCCCCTAATGCGATTAAATAGCTGTGACTAGTTGTCTATGGTTTGCAGAATATTCCGAGGCAGTTCAAGCTCTAGAAAGAATAGATAGAAGAGCTTCCCAAGTTCGCATTCAGCAGCAAGTACTTTCCCTAATATAGCGGAATATTTGCTTCTATATTGAAGAGATGAAGTGACTCGATAGTACTATCTATTGATAGTGACTTTAAACCTGTAGATACTCTGCAGACGAGTTGCATTCCAGAATAGTAGGCCTGTAGGCCATGAGGCTCACATCAGTGATTGGAGTATCCATATTAACGGATCAATTGATCAGGAATATTCCACTGACTGTAGCCTTGACTAGTTGCCTAGAGATAGAGAATGGTGACACATTCTATGATGCAATAGCCTGGGCAGAGGGTAAATTGACTGGTAACCAAGTTATTCAGCTTCGCAGTTCCAGAACCTTTCCTAGTCTGGCAAAGAATGATAGAATATTCCGATTCAAGCGACCATAGATCATCCTGGAAAGTAGGATAGAAGGCACCTAGACCATTTCGACCAGGAAACCCTCAACCCAGTAGTATGTAGCCTAGATACAGTCAGATATTAGCTTATACAGTATGACTATTTATCCGAGATAGATCGGACTATGTACAGTATATAAAGGCCTCCTAGATGTAATATACAGGAGGCAACACCCTCCCCACGATTTGGCATTATAAGCACAGTGCTTGAGTCAATTCAAGGGCCTTGGAGTGAAACCTCGGAGTTGTAAGATAGTTGTTAAGTCCAGGGAGCTTGACATCCCTTAGAGTCGCACCTTAGCCAGTGAGCAGGGCGATTTCGAAGGCTTTTGTGTATATTCCTTGGACGAGACGAGTATTTCTCAAGTCCACTATATATAGAAAGAATATATCGATATTATTTGAATATTTTCGAGTTTGAATCGGCCAGTGAGCCATAGCATCAGCCAGTGAGCTGCAGACATCAGCCAGTGCGCCATAGTAAAGCCAGTGTGCTATATAAATCGGCCTAAGTGCCATTTAATCTCAGAACCCGAAATATTTGAAGTCTCAGGACGAAAAGTTGTCCTTAATATATTGTATTTGCCCACAAACCAGTGCTATATTCGCTAAGTCGAATTGAATAGCTTGAATACTCTTTGAAACAAAAGAACAAGTCATAATAGTCCTGCTTCCTGCTGGAATAGTTGCGCACTTGGCAGAATATTTGATCTTCCAACCAAACTAGTCAGTTTGCAGAGGTCTTCTATCGATCTCGAGACACCCGAACTTATATATTTGGTGATTGTGAAGTGCAAGGATTGCTTTGGGTTGAGTATATACAAGTTTCACTTGTTGTATATTCGCTCTAGTTTAGTCTCTGCACTGTTACCAAGCACATCAATGGTCTGTGCACGATAGTTGACGGTGCCACGGTTGGGATGTCGAAATTCAAATGCCGATGGTCCAAACCTGATCGTTGCCCTGGTTCAGGGCTGCCATGTCGATCTTTCTGCCTTCCATACCTCAAATATCTCTATTTTCATGGAGTCTACTCATTTGTCACTCCCTATGAACGTCCCCAATGATGCTCATTCTGCTGCTTGGTTTTGCAACAAGTTTGTTTGTTGCATCTACGAATGCTGGTGATCGAAACGAGCAACCTGGCTCACCCCACAACTGGTCTGGTACCATGAACCCTGGATGGGGTTCTCCTTGGGGGGGGAATTGGGGTACGAACTCGAATATGAATATGGCTAACAATATGGCTAGCACTGGACCCAATGCATCCATAGCCCATCCAGGAGGGACACAAGTGCCAGTGTGGCCAGGGCAATTCTTCGGTCAGCACCCAAACATGGGACCACTGGGAATGTTTTATCCTCTGAACTGGGGAGGATACCTGTACCCGATACCACACCCAACTTACAACCAACCGTGCGACGATTGGATGATTGTCAATGACAATATTAATTGTCAAACCAACAGTGGTCAGTTAGATCAGACAACCGAAGAGATGTTGCACCCTAACAACCCCATAGGCCAAGAGGACGCACAGATGGAACCCCAGGGAACCAGCACCTCCAAAGGAAAGGAGAAAGCCTCCGAAGAAGAGGTACAACAGCTGGCAAGGGATGATGAGGAGTACCGAATCAGGGTCAGGCAGCAAGATGTACATGATGAACCAATACCACCCGAGGTGCTGGCGATTGCTCGTAGACTTCACCGAGAGGATCGAGTTGACAAACTGGAGCAACGGCTGAAACAGGCACACGAGTCATTAGCCACAGCTCTCCAATGAAATCAACAACTTGAGCAGGAGTTGGAATGCACGAATAGAGGCACTAAGTGACCTATATCCCAGACCAACAAAGGGTCATTGAACAACCATCAGTCGAATAAATGAGCTAGACCACCGCCAACTGGACCATCTATGGACCGCCTACCTCACGCGCCTAGCAGCAAGGATCGAACCGATGATGAATTAGCAGGATACCTATCTGATACGTCGAGGTGAGTCATCACATCCATGGAAGGACAATCAACCAGTGTGAAAAACATGAAACCCTGGAAGAAGGACACAGGGAAGACCAAGCAACTGACTATCCTACCTTGGAGGATCAAATACTTAGCCCCGAGGGATGGGACAGCGTACCTATGCGACAGTAGGGTACATAATACCACCATAACTGAAGGATCATCGGTAAATGACTGGCTCGCATTCCTTGCAGGTACAATGGGCATTTGACTGACACATCCTGACGATACAGATTGTCTGCAGTCGAGAAGTGGAGGGTCAGCTAGCAACTCCAGTGATGAAGAGTCTGGCTCTGACTTGGAGCCCTGGCATGTAAAGTGGCATCGGGCTAATCCGTTGCCCAAGAATACTCCCAGGTATAAACAACGTGAATGGGAGATCTTCCTGAAGGTCGAACAAAAGAAGTTTGAACGTGGTCAAATCGAACACCATCTCCACAACTATAATGCTGCCATCGCACAATGGGAGTCACAGCCTGGTAGGCTACCTCCCTCATTACTGTCCGCTATAGTTGGTGGGCATATGGAACATGATAATGGGTTTTGGGGCATGCTAGGACCTGGATTCTTGTACATTTGCAAGTACAACGTAGTGCTCACTAATACCAAGGCCATGAATGCCATATGGGCATTTGACAGTGGTAGAGGTCTCCATCCACCTTTGGGGATGAGTCAATGGCCAAACCCTCAAGGTTTCCCCATGAAAATCAGGGAGATGCACGGTATGGTCTGTGATATTAAAGGTCGTCAGTCTTGCTGGAGGACCGACTTGTATTTGCTTGGGGAATTCTTTTGGATATCATCTACCATGAGGCTCGAATATAGAGATATGGCAATGCAAGCTACATTAATGCGATTCAATAACACATGGTCCGATATCCATGAGCAGTTCAAGTCGCTCGACCCGCCGGAATTCATACCAATGCCTACTGCATGTGTAACGTCGAATCCCCATAGTGCCAACTATGGCACTGGACTTGTTCGACCCATCAATGGCACCATTGATGATTGGTGCCATTATATCGCTCACCACATGCACCCTGGGGGATGTAGTACCCCCTCTGGAATTGGAATGGATACGTCCTTCCAAGTAAGCATCCCCCATATGTGGGGATACCTATTGTCTATGGTGCTATCTCCCAAAAATGACCATCGTGGAGCATGCAGTGCATATGCCCGGATATTTGCTGGGGTTGTAGCGAGACCTCAATGGTATTCTCTCCGGATCACTGAAATAAATTCTGCCTCCCCGAACTCATCCATCATGATAGTTCCACTGAGTAACGTACTCGAGTGTATGGACTGGGATGGTTCGGGATGCGATCTAGATGAAGACGATGTTATTCATCATATGGCAGCTAATGGGATCACACAAGCCATGGTCAATAGTGCATACCTGTATGGGCTCACCTTTATCGACAGAGGTCTATCTACCAACTCTGTGCATGCGGAGTCCTACTCTGAGGTTGACCAACAATGACACGTACTATTGGACACATACAATGTACCAAACCCTATCGACGCACATATTGGATGGTGGTACCCAGATGCACAGGACCTTGAGCATATACGGGTACTTTGCCATGTTCAGGACTACGAATCTACTGATAAACAGACACCAAACATCTCTACAAATACTATGCGTCTGGTATACGACTGGTTCCACGTTGGGGAACACTATGTGTATGAGTGGTTAGCTGAGCGTCCCCCACCAAATAATACTGATGATATGACACCTGTGTCTGGCTTGTCCGATACTCCTTGTCCGGAGGCATCAGTAGATGAGGACATGGATATGGACGGTCGAGTGGTGGGTATGGTACCCACTGAGAGGTCCAGCAGTGCCCCAGTGAGTGTGTCTGCTTGTCAGGATGGCATCGTATCCGAACTTGCTTTGGAGACGACTGGATCTCTTGATGTGGACATCACACATCTATCCATTACAGTAGGCATGGGAACGAATCACACCTCCAACATGCACAATGATACTACTGGCACTCCCGACAGAGAGACGTTCAAATGAGCTTAGTGGATTCCCTGAGGCAATCCAATTGGGGGGTGTGTAATAGGTGATGACCTATTTAGTATTAGGTCATTGTTATCTCTTATCTTATCCACGATCTACTATATAACCAGGATGGTAGTATATTGAAATTAGTCTTTTTTTCCTTTACTGTCTTGTATACACAAGTAGTCTACTATATACATTTGGTCTACACTACTCTGCATGATATCAGACTAAGGAATCTTTTACATGGTTAGACTACCAGCCATTTGTCAGTCACATGATGCCTGTTTTTGGAAGTCCCGAGTTCGAATCTCAGCACTGCCAGAAATATGTCATGAGGTTATGAACTGGTTTGGCAGTGGTAGCTTATTAATACTGTTATAATTGCCCTATATAGACTGGGTTGTCAACTGACACCGCTGATGCATGAATTAAATCTGTCAACTGACACCAATTCATGCATCAAAGTAGCAGCCATAGGTGACTACAGTGAGTCCGGCCCATGGCACTCCGATTGAATTGTTGTGTTTTGATTACCATCGCTCTTGCCATTTTTGCCCTCTAGCCATCATCCTCTCTCTTTGAGCCTCGTACTCTGTCACGCTAACTAACCGATGAAGGTGAGTTTGCTTTCTGTGGTTCTTTTCACTCATGTGCTGATGAGGTGGATCTTAGATAAGACGCTGCCACAGTCCCTGCTGTGCATGACCTCTCAAATGTTGAATACATTTTAGCTTTGACACAGCTATCAACTGAGTGGTTATGACAAAAAGATGTTGCTTGAAGAGGACTTGGATAGATGTTTTGCATGCATAAATAGCATGGTATATCTGCTTACTGTCCTCATATTGATTTGCTTAAGTTGATCTGCAGCTTGGAAAGTCAGTTCGGACTCAGAAGCTATTGAGATGTTGCCCTAGATTATGCATATCCTTATGATGCGAGTGAGAAGACTACAGGAGAACCAAAAACTTTGCACAGCAGCTCCACCACTGCATCATCGTGAAGCCTTGACCTATAGCACATGAAATAGCAAATCTGCATGATGATGCCATCAGAGAATTCGCATGGAGTTGTGGATCTGGTTATTTGGGATCCATCCAGGTGCATGATGGTTATTCCGTTTGTTATCTCTCTGATGCCCTTTCCTAACTGTTTAATAGAACAAATACATTGTTCCTCTAATTCATCTTTCTCCACCGAAGATCTTATGGGGTCCTTCAGATCAGGGCAGAAGGATATTCAAAGGTCAAACTGTGAGGAAGAACATGTGTACCTTTCTCTTCACTTTTTCACATATTCATCAGTACATGTGGCCATTGTTGTCTTACGATTGTTCACTCCTGGCAGTGTTTCGGCCTCTTCTTCATTTCTTGAAGGCCTGGGCACCAATGTGGGAAGGGGTAGAACTATTGTTTACATCCATGATGCAGTGAGTACATTACTTTTTAGAAACTCTTTCACCCATACGATACTAATGTCATCTGTGCAGGGAACACCAGCCTTCACAAGACAATTGTCTTATCTCCAGTCTTTACATTGCATAATGCAAGTATTCTTCGACTAGGTGCCCAGTCCTTCTCCAGTGCATCTTGAAGCCATGCCTATAAATACAGTCGCTTGACATGCCTTTCGTGCCCAATCTCCTTGCAATCATGATGGACTCAGCCAACCAATTATCTGCTCCCACATACTCTGAGGAGTGGGGCAAGTGGGTGTGAATTGTGAAAGAAATCAGAGTCATGCGCTCGTTCCATTATTCAAGAAACTGTATTCTGATCTTTCTCATTTATGACTCACAGGCGATGATCCTGAGTCCTGATGCCACTTCACCTGAAGTCTACTCTGCCCCTGTGGAGAAAGGAACCAAGGCAAAGCCCCCAAAGATGGAATCAAGCACCGGGAGAAGAAGGACAAAATTCAGCCCAAGCCTTCCAAGAACAAGCTTGAGCTGAAGTCTCCTGCTAAACCACCTGTTAAATGGGCTCATTGTGACGTGTTTGACTCTGACTGCCAAGGTGAGTGTGAGTTTGACACTCTTTCTCAAGTTTTCTTTCTCATTGTTACTTTTATTTTCTGGGAGCTTCCCACTAAATGAGTCAAAGAGAAAGAGAAGGCTCCCTTCACTAAATCAAAGGCTACAGGTCTGAACAAGAAAATTGGTCCATTGTCCATATTGTGTATTTTATCTGGCACCCTGTGTCCCTGTGTATTTTGGTGGTAGCGCAGGCACTAAGGAAGGGACTTTACTCTACCATGAACATACTACTTTCCCCTGTCAAGGAGACTGCTGGTGCATGATTTTGCTTTCTTGTCTTTGCATTACAATTTTTTTTAAAAAAATTGCAATTCCAGAAGAACAGCTAACAACAATGATGGTAAACCCATCGAAGACCCTTCAATGAATGAGGCTGTCGCAGCACCTTGTCCATGCATTGCTGGCCTGCCAGTTATCTTGTGGCATACTGCACCTTACCACCCACCTTCCTTGGTTTCCGGTGATGGCGGTACATTTCTCCTTTGATTTTTTGGTTTTCTCACTTTTGAGTATCCTTCTTTAGTCTTTGAATTTGCTAGGGGGAGGGGGGGGATGTATCCTGTGGGCAAACACAAGCTACAGGAGCTTATTAAAGGAGATGCCATAGTATGTTTCCCTTTGTTTCTTCTTTCAAACCCATCTGAGATCTGTTTCTTACTATATCTATCTGTACCTTAGTTGTACTACCTACTCGAGGAATTTTGCACCTGTGTTCTGGTGCTGGGGGAACTCATGCGATAGTTGCTACCCATCGTTATTGGATTCGTGTTATTTCCATGCCCTTACATCAAGGTGGCTATGACGAATACATTGAATTTATTCTTTTCAAGATGTCGGAGCAAAGCCCAGGTATGCTAGAGGGAAACCTCTGTGTTAGCATTGGAAGGGATACTGCAGAGCGCTGTGCAAGAGGAAAAACTGTAAGTGGATTGATGCCAATCTTTTGGTTCAACTTATCAATCATCTATCATCAGAGTGGCAGGGGAGACTCCTCCCATCAAGCTGATCAATTGGTGTGAAGTCATTGTAGCCCAGCACTCATTTGCTGCTTTGCACTTTACAGTGCACAGTGTTTCATTCAATGAAGCTAGGATCCGAGTGAAGATACTGGACCCTTGTTTTGAAATGAGAATTGTGTATATAGCTTCCCTGTAATCTACCTTCTGAAGCAAGCAATAGCCATGGTGAGTCCCAGAATACAACATGTCCACCAGCCCATAGCAGAATGATATATCATTGATGCTTCTAAACCATAAACAAAGGTGTATCAATGGACGGATTCTACTGTCACACTTTGATATATCCCCTACCATGGTACCCAAAATAGCACCTTGCTCCCCACCATCCTTTTAAATGCCCTTGTCGCTGTTGATCATGACGAGCTCGCCTCTCCCATGCCTCAGTCCCTGACTCCTCCCTAAAACAATTATTGGATTGCACCAAGGGCTATGCAAGATCTGGCAAAGCCAGGTACAAATCTTGTGGCAATGCACCCACAAGATTTGCCACATCGGTTACCCCCAGAGCTGTTTTAAACATATGGCTATCAAAACATTGGTAACTATTATGTAAGCTTTTCACTCTTGTCGTCATATTTTACTGTTACGTAGTTTATGTCAGTATGTCATATGAATCTATTTATTATGCAAAACATTTCGATATAGTATCAAATGAAAGGATTCTTGTCATCCAATGGGACAGTCTCATTAGTCTCCCCTAGCACGATCCAATCCTCAACATAGCGCCATTTGTGTTCAAAGCTTGACTGGATGGCGACACATATTACAGCCTGGCATTTTGCATATGCTGATGCTCCTTCTCTGGCCATTACAAATGCCCCACCTTCCATCCCAGATTTGGCTTGGCTGAGCCATAAATTGGTGTCGTACTCAAGGGTACACTTGACACACTGCATGTCCACATTTACTAACTTACACTCCTCCCTCCAGTGATGCACCCGAGCATGCACCTTGCACCACTCTATTCGCAAATCTACAAGCCCAATTACTGACCGAAACAAATTAAAAAAGGAAGTGGATGTACACTCATTGACGCTGCCAGGCACATCACCCAGATGGGCAGCATACCAGATCCAAGATATACCTTGCTCCATGTCGAAAGCCCCCACTGTGCTATCGGCTATTTGGCGAACATCTGAATCCTCAAGAACTCGTAATTGCAACTGCCAAGAATAGTCTGTTATCCTTGCTGAAAGGGTCATCAAGCATTGCCAAACATCCCGATAATAGTGTTTTGCTTGGGTGATGCGTGCATTGAGATCTCTTGTTGTCTTGTGGCACTTTAGCGGCTCCTTTTGGGTGAGCGTTGTAGCATCAGCATCTTTATAGCCTTTTGCCAGTGCCAACAAGTGTCCACGAAGAGTATGTAGGAGATCAAACCCCTGCCCAATGCGTAATCAAGCTTCGGCACATATGATGACATCATTGCACGAATGGTGGAGTAATATGGTTGACGGGAGGTACAGTGGTTGTGAGTAAGTGGGGACAGAAGGACCATTACCCTCACTATCATGGATCCGCAGGCCATGGACAATGGGCATGTGAACTTCTTGCTGGATGAACCAAGACTCGACCCTGTGACATAGCCGGTTTGACTTCTCGAGAACTTGGGCTCTTTGTAGGTCTGTTGAATGTTCTCCTAGCTCCTTGTTTATTCTAGCAATTCTTTGTCTATAAGAAAATGAATACGTTCATTAACAAAGCCTTTGGAACCACCTACTGAGATGCCTCGATCTGAACACCTTGAGCAATCATATCCTTCGGTGATGTTACATATAGTTGATCACCTTCGAGACCAGCAAGCTCATCTTGGGCATCTTTGCGAGCTAATTGAAGCCACACTGCTGCCTCGGATTTACCTAACATGATTGTTCATGATATTTGAATACTAGGATGACACAATTCCACTTACTAGCAACCATCTGAGCAAAGGGATTGAACTTCTCTCTGTCAGCCTCCCAGGCCTCCACCATAGTGGTCCACTTTGCAATGTCATCTGTTGATAGGGTTGTTGTAAACCGTTCAAACCGACTCTCGAACTCAGCAGCGTTTGGGATGGCATCTTTGATTTTTCATAACAGTGAATCTCCTATGATTCACTCTCATTAGTCATATACAATTCAGCTGTGGAAATGTCATACCCATTGATATGTTCTTCTGCCAGTTGACATCACCAAAATGCTAATCCAGTTTCTCCCATCAATGACCAGGACTCATCTCCCGAGTTGACACAGCCACACCATTCAATATTGCCCAACTCTGTTCAGGAGCCTCGCTGTCGTTATTCCCAACATGAATATGAAAAGACATACAATATTTTTCTTGACATGCCTTGATGTGCCCTGGGAGATGGAACTTGGGGACTAGGTATAGCATGTTACAGAGCAGAGGGGCCATATCGGGTCCATAAACCTTGATGCGGTCTTCTAAGTTGATGGACCATTGACAGGCAATATCATAGCTTGTCATGATCCTTGGAATGCCACTGAATCGCTTGACAGCCAAAAGCCAACCATAATCCATTTCCACTTGTCTAGTATTGAGATGAATCAGTAATAGTCATGGAAAGATATGAATACATACATTTCACCCACTCAAAGATCTACTGTAGACAGAGGAAGCTTGAGCTCATGACATGTGCAAATGATACCACTGACTCCGCTTGCTGCCAAAGCTCGCGATTGGGCCCAAGTCTTCTTATCTCCCTTTGCAGCTTCATGGTCATTGCAGGTGCTCCGGGGTTGGATGATATGTTTATCAAAATTCATCAGATGATTTTTGAACAATTGTGTCCACAAAATATGATAATGCTCATCCCAGCCTGGGATCCTTTTCCTCACTCGACACCTCAAATCTTTCCAACTTGAAATTAGCATCAACACCGACAAAGAGAGTATCCTCCCAAGCCATAGGTCTATGATACCGATCAAATCTCAAAAAGGCTGGGCAGGAATCAAAGACTTACGAATTGGGATCAGATTTGACAGGTATATTTATACCTGGACATGGACAAGCGAGGCACTCCACTGCGCAAGATGCAGGTTTTGCTGCTTCCCATCCACTGGCATTGTTGCCAATTCCAGCTTGTTTCAGCAGCCTGATGAAAGACCACTCCCTAACAATATGAATAAAGGCCTCAAAATTATCCTAGCATTGATGTATGAGTAAATAGTACATACTAAGTAATCAATACATACAGGGGGTGTTTTTGTGCCAGTATTATCAGAGAGGTGAGCTAAAGAATGATAATACTCGTACACTGACACTTTACCCATAAATGTCAACATCTGAAACTGTTCCAGGGTGGCAACAGTGACTGCTGTGTGAGGCTCCTTTACTGTTCCTGGAAAGAGCCAGGCACATTGCAGCTGAATGGTGAGAGGACATTCCCACAGGCAATGACAGAAGTCCAGAGCCACATTGTGAATCCCATTTGTATCGATAATTGTAAACTGAGAGCCAAAAGCTGGCCACAGATGAGGACATGCTTCGCCTACTAAATGACCCACCTGATATCGCAAACCAAGGTTCCATAGCAGAGTCTTGTCAAAATAATCACCATTCCAGTGCTAGAATAATGTCAGCAAGAAATTTGGACAAGAACAAGTACACACACCTGGATGATATGGGTAGGGGAACACCGGTGTGCACTTACAATGCATGACTGACAGAACAATCTAGCATCTCGGCATGTTAAGCACCAATAAGACCAATCATCATTCTCGCACGTGATTCCAGGACAGCCAGGCTGAGAGATGGCATCTCCTCATCCTTCATGCCTCAAACTCTCTGCGAGAAACGAGTCTATGTGTGAGCTGAAGGACACGAGGGGATTGTACTACATATATATTAATTATCATGTGCTGAACGTGCTGACAGATTCTGATTACTCACTGTGTAAACCTGCTTATGAGGGGCCATTGCAGCATCCTCCATATCTCCAGCCATTGTGAGGGCATACACCTGTGGATCGAGATGGTAGGAATAAGCCTGTGCATCGTTGTCATAGTCATGTGGAATTTTGTCATTGTTCCCTTCAGAGTTCGACGATTTCTTGTGTGGTGAGATAGGCAGGTGGACAACTCTTTGTTTAACAGATGAACTAGCTCCTCTTGTGGCAGGAAAAGACCATGACTGAGATGATGGGGAGGTCGTGAAGCCAGATGAATGTCCGAAGAATCTGCATAGAGCTCAATCACATGAGAGTTCCATCCCACATGACACCGCCTCTTCTTGGGAGCGTGAAGCACAGCCATCAGCAGGAAATGGCATATCCGGGCCTCACAGATACATCCTTTTATAATTTTTTTTGCCTGCCGGTTTCAAGGCATCATTGTATCCACATGTGCCAAAGGTGAGTAGGCATCACTTTTTTGATGATTTCATTAATGCTATACATAGAGTGAGACAAATGTACGCATTGGTCCACAAGACTCCACGGTCCACAGTTCACCACCTTGATTCCATCACTGAGTTCAGTAGCATAATCTCCACAGTCAAGGCAACCTAATCTTTATTCTAGACCCATCAACCTTTTGCCTCCCCTTTCTGTGGTGTTCAATGGTGCCCATGTTTTGTACATCCTGTCTGTCTTACCTACCCTTCAGAGAGCTGTCATCAACCGTGAGGTTTGCCAGTTTTGTGAAGCCCTATTCAATGTATGGTTCAAATTGTTTCCTGAGATACACAAAGATGAGGATGAGAACAGGGAGGGACAGATCATGCAATATTGCAAGGAGGTATGTCATGTCACCTTGTCAATTTCTAGATGATGATCTGATCAAAATATCCGCCAGGGCATTGTCCACTATCTTACCAAATTTCTGGAACAAATTTGGTTAGGGTTCGATGCCCCTTCTCAAGGACCCTTGGAGGACAACTTAATGATGGAGTATTTAGCAGAGCTTTGTGAGCTTGTTGAGCAGGGTGTACCACTTTAAAAAAGCCTCATTTCATAGCACTCAATCAATGAATTAAATCTTTGAATATATGTGATAAACTACATGAAGTCAATAAGCTAGATTGAACGATGCTGCCGAATATGAGCACTTTAAGTCAGTCTACGAATATGGCACTCCTCTGACAACCTCAAACGATGAAGTCGGGCTTTGACGGCGAGTTTTGCTGCATGGATAGCATGCCATTTGGTGTTAAATTGGGGGGGAGGCACAATGTTGAGAGGTTGGCTGGATTCGAGGGGCTTGATAGTTGTGTGCTGTGGTTCTAAGGGTCCAGGGTAGTAGACTTGATGAAACTGGATGCTCACCTGCTTGGTTTGGCATGTTTCTGGATCGATGCATTCATGTAGCCAACGTAGGCCCTGGTGAACATGCTACCACCCAGTATGAGTGTGAATGACCCTGAAAAAGGAGGCCATGTACCTCCTAGTGCTCTGCCAGCACACTATGAGTTCGTTCTGCTGGGGGCCAATGCAGAACGAACACCTCCCAGATTGATTCCAACCATAAATTGCCAAAGAAGCTATGGCGGCTTTCGAAGAGATGAAAGCTGGCCGCATTCTTTGCAAGAAACACCTCTTCTTTGTGCCCAAAGCCTGTCTAGGAGGGGGAAAGAGAACGATCAGATTATATTATAGTGATTACCAAAACGATAACATACTGCAGCTGTGAAATCCGATTCCTGGGGTTTCTCCATCATATTTCCAAGTCAGGAGATACTGGAATATTTTAGGACCTTGGTTTGACCAATCCGAATCTCGTGGCTCGGACCAGTAGCTGTTTGGCATATGGCATGGAGGTTATTAGTATAATGCCTGTGCAGAAAGTCATTCAACAATACAAAGGGACCATACCCTTCCTGGCCCTAAAAATTATACAAGACAGTTCCCTCTCACCATACCTTTCGTTCTGTCTAGTTTTCTCATCCCCGGATGTCATCTAGAGTTTTTGTCAGATGACAACCCATTCAGAGCATCAAGTCAATCACTTTATGCTAATGCAAGTGTGAACCACGATGACTCCCTCCACTGGGCATCCTCGCAAATACCACACAATCGAAGAACAGCGACAAGCACACACTGCAAGTAGTGCTAGGTGTCATGAACGGTACGCAATTCCTTATAATTCTTTTGTTTTGTGCTTATTAAAAGTTATAGATACAAAGCAAGCATCAACCATGAGTGGCATCGTAAGCATCGGACCCAGCATGGCAATCAAAGGTATGTAAAATTTGTTATATTCCTTTGATTCTCCTGATTGAGCTGCTGTAGCAACACCCAACCCTCTGTTCAGTGAGTGGTGCCCCAGAAGACTGTCCAACCTTCATATGTTTATCTGTACTTCTGATTTGACTCTCCATAACTGATAAATACTTTGTTTTGTTTGCTAGCAATGCTAAGCCTATGAAAACATTGGCAAACATGATGCTCGAACATGTTGCACGCACAAACGACGAGTTCATGGTCCTCATCAAGCACCAACCATGTGCGTATGTTGACAGGCTATTTCTAGTGTTCATGGCCATGGTTACCATGGAAACTCTGGATGGCAATGACAGCCAAATATGCGATGGAATCACGAAGATTGGGGAATTGATTGACTCCATCGATAAGCATGAAGCCACAATTCTCAATGTTGCTGGAGTTGGGCAAGAGTTAGCCAAGGCACGTGAGTACCGGGATTGTATGGAGGAGGTTCCAAAGTGGCTGGAAGATATGCTTTGTTGTATCATGGAAGGCGTTGATGTGCTCATTCAGACTCATAAATCGTGTGGCCTACTCTACCAATGTGTTGTACATTCAGTAGCTTAGTTTTCAATAATAATAATAATAATATTTTTGAAAATTTCACTGGTTTCACTCATCATTTTGTGTAGCAAGCGTAAGAGGTATATTCAGCACAAATAACAACAAAATTTAATTTAAAAAAAAAGCACCCCCACCCAACCTGACAGCTCTCATACAGGCTAGTCCTCATAGTAGTGGCTATCATCCTCTTTGTCCTCATTGTCGTCTTCCAGGGGAGTGATTACCCAGATGTTCCCACAAGACCTGGTGGTAGCAAAGTGGGCACGGGCATAGGCACAAGAGGGTTGGCATTGGTAGACAGCACCAGAAACACCAAGCACCAAAGGTGCCACTTGGTCCCTAGGCAATGAAGTCAGTAAAGGAGCACAAAGATAGATGTGGAGAACTCACCATCCCTGGAAAACACCTACCTCATACCTGGCCATCACCATATACCATGGCAATCAGGAGGATGAAGAGCAAATGGGCTCGGTTGATGAGCTTGCAGGCATAGGGGGACGCCTTCCATGTCCAGGCACCTCATTTTTGGTGGTGTTGGTGACCTTGCTGGGTGCCAAAGGGATCTTCATAGACTCTGCAAGGCAATCTTAGTTTAGAATAAGTGAAGTAAATAAAACTCACCTTTTTTTACTGCCCCACCAGTGTGTGAGGTAGCTGTGGTAGTGGCGAGAATAGCTGTCCCCCCACCACTGAATGCGGGACCTGTGTCTCCAAGTGATGTGATGCTGTGGCTGGGGCTGGGCTCATTATTGCCCTGTGGCACAGAGGGTGTGGCAGAAGGAGCTAAATTCCAAAAAAAGTGACGTTAGCCCAGGAGGAAAACATAGCCACTGGGAAAAACACATACCCGAATTGATCAGACCAAGGCTCTGCAGGACCAAAATCAATTGAGCCAACTGCTCAGCACTGCAGTCAGTGAGGGCATTCATGGGGGCTTGAGTAACCATTTTCTTAGCATAAGTATCAGTTGTCGATAAGCTACGTTGACTTTATTGAGGTGAGTAACTGTACAGTTTGCAGGTGTCAGCAGATTCAGCATAGCAGCAAGTCAGCCCAACAGCCTTGTGGATAAACAATAAGCTTCTTTGGAGTATTGTCAAAAAGGCATGTTCCAGAAGTGTTGTAATACACCCGAGCATCTGACTAATTGGAATATATGACAATCTAGATGCCGAAAAGATGGGTTACTGAAGAGCAAAATCAATGGTTCTGTGACTGACAAGCTGCCTATAATCTTGCACAGCTCGAAAATTGTGTTGGAGCTTATGTCAAGAGCGCTATCGATGAGTTCTTCAGTATATGGCCCCTTCCAGAAATGCAGGAGGATATTTTGGGTGATACCCCTGAGGCTATTGCAAAGTGTGCCATCCAGAATGAAGTGTATCAAACTTGGAAAAATGTAAGTTTTTCCAACATGCCTAGACCTCAGTCTGAAACTCATCTTTAAATAGCAAATCAGAAGCAAATTCCATAATGAGCATCACAAGGGTGCCAAGACAGCAGTGACCAATTCCATCGGCAGTCCTGTTGTGCTCACCAAAAAGAAGAAAATGCGATACAACCTCAAGCCAGTATGCGGCATTCAGAGTGTTCAAATATATTCGCAACACTACTTCCAAACTTGTGTAAGACCATATGTTACCGCTGCACTGGCTAAAGCCAGCAAGATTGGATGAGGTGCCAAGCTCAACCTCAGTAATCATATCACTGCCAAAAGGCTGGAAGCAGAAACTGATTTGATTAAGGGGGAGATACTGGCCGCATTGGAGGGAATACAGGAGGAATTAACAGAAGCCAAAGGGATGCAATCACCAGCTGACTACCTCGAGTAAGTACTTATGAGACTCAGCCATATTAAATAATGCTGATTTGTTCTCCCCAGTGCGATCAACCAAGTGCCCATGTTACTGCGGTGTTTCCTCCAAGAAGTAGCTGAGCAAACCAGTTGGTGGTTCTCAGTCCTCACTGGGGGCCCTCTTCCCACTGACAATGGGAATATACACATGCGAAGGTAAGAGCATTATTCATTTCGAATGGACTGGTACTCACTTCATATGCATTTTCAGCTTTCATATTGGTCAAACTGCCCAACGCCGGAATTTCCTTGATGAATATGCAGCATTCTCTGTTGACCCTGAGGATCCAAATAGTCAGTGCAGGACATTTGAGGAGAGTATTACCGCACTGTATGGTCGCTTTCTAAAATCGTTATTCTGTGAGCTATCTATTAGAATATTACAACTGTGACACTCATTCTATTATCAGCTCCTGAAGTGCATGCTCAACGAGCACTCAATCAAGCTCAACTCGACATTTTGAATGAAACGGCTACCATGGATACCCCCATGGCTTCGCCATTGCCAACTTCCCCTTCACCAGTAGCGCCAGTCACTGTCTTGCCCACAGCACCTCTGGTTGCCTTGTCCATAGCACCAGTCATCTCGCCCACGGCACTACTTTCCTCATCCCAGGGGGTCCCTTGGGTCCCTCCTCTGATGGATCCCTTTGGTTCAAATTCATTGAACCTGGCATTGACACCATTCAATGGCTTGGCTGACGACCTCAATTTCTTCTTAGTAGGTCTGCAGCAAGGTCTGCCTGAGCATCCCCATGTCCCACCTCTCCCACCATTACCACCCATGTATGACAATAGTAATATACTTGCAGGTGCACCTGAGCATTCCCCTTTCCCCCCTCTCCCACTGTGGCCACCTGTGGATCACCATAATGTGCAACAAGGTGCACCTGCTGAGGATTCCCATCTCCCCCCTCTTCCACCATTATCACCCATGGACAACAATCGTAATGCACAGCAAGGAGCACCTGAGGATCCCCACATCCCACCTCTCCCACCATTACCCCCTCCACATGATGACAGTAGCAACATGATGGCTGTACGAGGGACAAAGTGCACACCAGAGTGAGCTGAAGAAGACAACAATAATGACGAGGAGATTCCGGAGGTCTGAGCAAGCAAGTGCACTCATAAGCCCCGTACCCACTGTGAGGTTGTCGCAACGGGCTGGATGCCCCTGGCTGTAGGATACCTGTCGGATGCAACATTGGGGTCGGAGTGGCAGAACCTGCTGGTCAGCTGGCAGGATCTCGAGGTGTGTTTTCAGGCGCAGGGATGCTCTCCCGGGAAGGTACCATCACCACTCTTCGCTGGATTTACTGCTGACTCACTTTTTAGGGCCGTATGGGTGCACTGTCATCAAGACCTTCAGTATTGTCACATTGGCTCGTAAACCGTTGAAGAGGAGTCTGCATGCGCAGAGCTAGAAATGCACCAGCGTCAAAGACACTGATCACACCCACACCCAACACTACACACACAAACACACTCAAGTTTGTGGGGGATTCTGATGCGATAGAAGTAGCGAACCAATGTAACTGAATTCTCAATATATCTAAGATACACGTGTAGCAATAGCACTCATATGATATCTAGACTTCTCTAAGTCCAAAGGCTTTTCTCTAAACATGAGGTGCGACTTCCGTCACTGGGCCTCGAGGCAAAGGTTGTATAACAATACACAAACATCATTAAATGTATCCACAACTCTCTAGAAGTCATGCGCAACTCTAATAGTCACAGCACACAACAAATAACACACTAACCACGACTTAAAGCACTGCGCTCTAAGCAGAAACCGAATCCTACTAAACAATCCACAAGAACTGCAGGACTTTCACCTACGTGCTCGAGTTTCCTAACTGATCGTAGACCCACAGGGTTCAAACCTATGCAATCCAGAGAACACAATAAACACAGAAAAACCCCATCCGACAAGCCAAAGGGTTTGAACCTTTGCCAACTTGCAGAAATAACACAAAGCGAGCACTAATCAGACCAAAGGGTTTGAACCTCTGCCGCCTGTAATGCCTCACATCACACAAAACCCTCAAACAATAGAGAAAGTGCCTACACTGACACTAAGCTCTCAATCTCAACACAGAGCGCAATCAAACAATCAATGAAACTCAAGTACAGAGTGCCTCGCTAGCCTTCATGGCCTCGCTCGTGACTCAGATCTCTCTCGTTTATATCAAAGATGGTCTATATTCTCTCGCTCAAAGTCACAGACAGCTCCAAGTGCTAGAGTGCGTAGCTAGAATACCTCACACCATTGCAATTGGGGTTCAACACCTCTAACTCATCACTAATGGACAGAGCACAAGGTTCAAACAACTCCAAAGGCTAGAGCATGTATCCAAAAAGCTTGTCACTATTACACCAGGGGTCGGAAACTTGTATACTACATCTACACTACAGTATTTATACATTTCTACATCTTACAAATTGGTACAACCTTGTATAGTACTGTTAGAACCTCGGAACATTATCGCTCGCAATGCACTGATGAGCCTCTAGGCTCTGTACGCTCAGAATTCATGATTTTTGTCATTTCTAAGTGACAACGACTTAGCACCAGTTATAACGATAACACCGGTGTGCACGCACTATTATAGGACCTCTTTGACACTTCAACGGCCGGCTATAACAAAGAATAACCATCCCAACTTGTTTCATGACCTAACTTGTATGCCATCACAAATAGGCACAGTATTGATTGATCAGGCAAACCCTGGTGATAAGCGAACTACACATCACTGACGCATCAGGACTGCATCACCAGCGCATCATGGTGTAACAGACCGGTGTTGATCCTTTCATTATATGAGGTCATACCCGCCAACAATTGCCCTACCACAATAATCATCGAGTTCTTGTCATCCAAACGACCGGCGTTGATAATATTGCCATGCCCAGCTCACTAGGAGGCATAATTCCTTCCATTCACCTCAGTAATTCCACCATACCCTCACAGTCCGCAGTTAAAACAGCACCCCAATAACCCCACTGTGACAACCCATGATATAGCAAATTTATCTGTCTTCAGTAACGCTAAGGATTAGCTGTTACTAGTGACTACGGAGATGCATATGGACGCTTGAATCATTACCAAGCCACAGCCTTACAGCTTTACTAAGTCTCTCTATTAATAAATATCTTTGGTAGTATAAAATCCATAGAAAATCGTAGAAGTAGGAGAGACCTAACTACCTGCTACTTTTGCTATTAGCACTTGCTATACTGCTCACAACCGGCTATATTCTCATTGCTACACTCTTGCTACGCTCATTAGCACTGGTTTAAACGACCACATTTCTCGCATAGCGCAGTACACGAACAATAACATTTGTTTGCACCCCATATGCTCGCTATAAGCAACGGATTGGTTTTGCACCATCTTTAGCTTCGCACCCCCTTTGTTCTCTTTGAGAAACACCCTCTACACCGTGATCGACCGGTGTTAGCATTATCTTTGGTTGCTTGTTGCACCTTTGATTGCACCCCGTCATTATTGGTTTAATACTTGCATATAGCATGTAACACCGTACGCTCACATCATACATTGCCTCTTTTTGTTTTATAGGATCGGATTGTCTTCATCTTCATACCATAGGAGTTTTATTCAGCTTTACTTTCAACATCGTTCATCGCAGCTCACTTGGGTAGTCTCTGGCAGACTTATAGGAATCAACATCGTCACATAGGATCGTATTGGACTCAACACCGGTTTAGACCGTCATAGGATAGGATAGGATTGGATAGGATTGGATAGGATAGGTTTGCATGCATAGGATTGACATTGACATAGGATAGGATAGTCTCCAAGTAGACTCAGTTTTCAACATCGCCCTCAGTATATTTTGTCTTGTATAGGATCAGCACTCTTTATCGCCGCGTCCCACCAGACATAAACTCATTTTCATGCTCTTGCCACCATTAACTGGCATTATTAGGATCACCCCCTTCAGTATTTCAACACTACACCGGTTATAAACCGTCTGCCACACACAAAGCTTCATTATCGCCGCTATTTTCATAGGACCTTTGTCTAGTCATTTCTCCTTCTTTTACACCAGACCTGTGGTATTCACGTCATACCCTCTTCTGTTCTATCTCGTTATCGAGATTATCACTGGCCTACAGCCAAAACCTTTTAGTACTTGATTGCTTGAGTGCTACTTGCTTGACTGAAAAGTCGCAGTATAAACTCGCATCTAGAGGAAGTGATTAGGTCGCACAGAGGTGCCCCAAACAACTCGCACAACACAGTACCTTTATAACCGGTCTGCACCGTCATTAACCATTACTCTTCGAGTTTTTGGTGTGCCGTTGCCACGGAAGTTTAGGTTCATCAGCGCGCGTGTTGTTATAGCATGCTGGGGCTCGGCGCATGGCCCAAGGCCTATCTCAAGACCAGACCTTGTTTTCCTCATGGTTTGGACTCTACCCACACTGTGCTCCATGTGTTTTACACTGCGCTCTATGTGTTGGCATATCACTCATCATTTTCCCAGAGGATACCTGGAGTGACAATCATTCATACCAGTTGTATCCTATTCTAAACTTGGGTTTCTAGGTTTCTCCAGATGGTGGGGTTACCCACTCTAAGCCTAGGCGCTGCGCTCTATGGCCAAATAGGGTTCTCTCAGAGTTATTCATACTTCGGCATTATTCCATACACCCAGCACAGCATGCCGGTCAATCCATGCCCTGTGCATCATAGATCAATGTATTTCTTTAGTAACACATGTATCTCTCATCAATTCCATAGAGCGCATATCCGATCTGCTTCTAGTGCATTCAGTACCAAGTGCTGAGCTCTTATACTTAGTGTGACCTCACTGGTATCATTCTAAGTTAGAGCATGCTCTCTACCAATCGTCACTCAAGACCATCATGCGCGCAACTCTATAACATGCACTGCGCATGTATCACTGCACTCTATAGCTATAACATTGCGCTCTATGCATTCCTCACTGCGCTCCATGTCTATTCTTCATTATCTCAGTAACCAGCCATTATACGATGTATGCATTGATACATATCGCAAAATTACATGCATAGACACTTTGCGAGCGTGTCACTGTCACTACAACATCTATCCACACCCACCAGCACACTTTTCAGACGAGCTATGCAAATGGTGGAATGCGATGCAACCCCACTGGCATCAAAACCAAACAGGAACGCTACCATTACCGGTGTACGATCGCTCGATGGACAAAACACTATGGAAGGGGGGGCCAAACAGCATTGTGACCATTCTGGTAGGTCTTTTGTGGTGGGGACAAGGTACCCTTGATACCAAAGATAGGGTACTTTGGACAGCAATGGTAACTGATATTCATAGGTGTATCGAGGCGATGGCAGTGTTGCTTCCCATGTAGTGCTGGGGATGACCGTTTTTGGACTTTTTGGCCGCACATTTTGGGGAATTATGGTTGCTATTTATTTTGTTCACTTACTGCTTATCTGGGTAACCAGTAAATACAGTACCCAGTTTAATAGATTTTCTATTACTAATCCAAAATGTTTAAAAAAACAAACAAACGACTGTGGAAAATCAGCGGAAGGTGATGGAAATTAGTGATACAGCCCTATTGGGTGCAATGGCTTTGATGGCATATTCAGGGACAGATCCAGGCACTATAGGATGTAGGGGGTCAACATCGAGTGAAGACAATACATGATCAAAATTGATCCTAGATCTGGTTGCTAATTTTATTTATAGCCTCAGCATTTTTCAGGAACTTGGTCTGGGGAGTGTTGGAGGCAGGAATGTCAGGAAGGGATGGTCGACGGTCACAACGACAAGCAAGATATTGGCCATGGGACTAGTCACATGAGACCTGGGGGGAATGATATATCACTCTGTGGCCATGCTAGAAACCATGCATTGATATATCCTCATTGATGCTTTGAATCCGTGATTGATATACCTTTTGTATGGAGGCCTTGACATGTTGCCACACAGTGCAGCATTACCAGATTGTGCCAATCCAAAAATTCACTTGATCTGACTAAGATTTCAAAGTCTATCTCATAGATAACCTATAATTTGTTAGATGTGTCAGAGAATATCAATATTGCAAGACTAATTGCAGATAATGGAAAATATTAGCGGAGATGATGCATTGATAATCTAGCCATGCAGCGGAAGTTAGATCCATGAAGCTCGGCCTGCAGCCCGAATTCCACCGTGGTTGTTGTCATTTATTGATTCCAGTAGCCTCCACCATCGTCCTCCCCATCTATGATGCACCTAGCTGATCATGGTAGGACTTCCTCACCCAACTCATATCTCACATTTTTTCTGAATGTAGGGCTACTCCACTGTGCTCTTGAAGCTAAAGGCCAGTGACAGTTTTGATCTGAGGAGAATGAAGGCAACATTGGGACTTGATTGGGACCTAGGACCAAGCGGTGTTCGTGAAGAAACATCCTTGGAGAAACTATGGTACGTCTGCTTACTTTACTCGGCACAAGTGGCCTAACTCATCTAGCTCCACTACACAGATGTCTTGGAACATTTAAGCAGCCATCACGATGTGACTAAAGCGTGTGGCCCCCTTGATCACATGTATTTTTATCTCATGGGCAAGCCAAAATGCATTGAGTTCGCCTCATTCACAGCTCCCTCTTGAAGACTGCATAGCACAATTGAATGATCGCTAGGGTACACTGCCTCTGTATCTAATCTGGTCCCATTGTGTCAACTTTGTCCCTACAAATGGTAGGATTTTGTCATGTGTAAGGTCTCCGAGATGCGCTGAAGGCTCACATGCTGCCTAGGAACTTCTTCCAAATGTTCATCTCTTGTGACAGCAAAAGGCAAATTTGATGAGCTGAGAGCATGGGTGTGAAGGGAACAGACTTGGGCACCTAAATCGCATGAATGAGAAGATGTAGATAACGATTCATATCCGTAAGCTGCTGCTAATATTGGCCTAGCATTTCACAGCCCTAATGATGGGTGTCATGTGTGAATGGTCCAAACAATAGTGGGCAATGTCTGCATCTTGCTGTACAGCACGACTAAACTATCTCAGTGCAACGATGGGTTTATAAGAACATACTAGTGCATGGGATTGTCTTGTGTTCCATGCTTCACATGCTCATTTTATTGTTAGCAGAGGGAGAATCTGATCATCTTTCAGAGCAAGTGTCAGGCCATGAAGATGGGGAACAGAGTAGCTCTGAATACCGCACAGAGAAGAAGGTACGCATAAAGTTGCACCACCCGTGGACAAGGAATAATGTGGGCTTCCCTCAAGGAGACTCTCACATTGCTTACTGAGATCAGCCAAGAAAAATCTATGGTTCCAGCAATAGAGCAAAGATCGTACACAGGGAGAAGGGCCATACGATCAGCTCTGGCCAATATTCTCTGTATTGATCTAGGTGTCAAGCGAGTCATAGATGAACTGAACCATCTTTTCGAAACATCCTACACTTTGGACTCCATAATCTCGATTCTGAACCCCTATATTTTGCAAAACAACGACTATAGTTGGTATTACTGGACAAAAATGTGAGATCTCGTGAGGGCAGGCAAGGCCTCACGAGATCCCGCGAGATCTCACGAGGGAACATGAGGGCACACGAGGGCATGCGAGATCTCGCAAGGGTGCAAGAGATCTCGTGAGATCGTGTGAGGACAGCAATCATCAGAACAGTGATTCTGATGCTTGTGGTCCCAATCGAGCATATTGAGGCACATTGGGTCACATCCAGTCACATGGACTGCTCCCGGGCCTGGAACACACTTTTGGGTAGCCAAAAATGTACTTTTATTAAATGTCTGACTAATTAGTAAATAAATTCTGCAATTAAACATTTGAACAAGGGAGAGAAGACAAATAATGAAAATTGGTACTGTTCCCTCACCATGTCAACAGAATCCTGCCCTGTCCCTTTGAGGTGACTTCTGGGCCATTCCCAAACAGCACAATGTTGGAAAGAAGTCACAAATGTCTGCTGGATGGGCTGAAGAAGGTGTTGTCGACATACCTCATTACTACTGTTCATCCACATGGCAACTGGAATCGGGTGGTGGCCTACCCTCCAGGTGTTCGTTCACTTGAATGGACATCCTTGTGCTATGAAATGCTACATGCGGCAGCCCTTCCCCATATGAATCCTGCAGTGCCGGCGAAGATCAAGGTCCATGTTTTTTTTTTTTCGTTTCGATGTGCCCTCACTGACTGTGTGCCATAGTTCTTTTGCAAAGTATGGAGGGGTCCCTTGGTGCATAGAATGATGTCCTCTTGTGTTATGTCTCTGATCTGACATGCATGTTGTAGCCTGAGGGTGTTGGTAGAATGGTTTTTCTCCCTGCAATCCATGACAACATGGGTGGTTGCATTGTCAACATTGATTATGAATTGTCAGATGCTTTGGAGGCCATGGCCTGCATCAATCTCACTGAAATTCTGCATGACCTTATGGCATATGGACATGTTGATGACAAAGAGTTCAAATTCACTTTGACTCACAATTGGGTTCACGTGGAATTGCTTAATGCAATTAAGGACAGCATGAATGGCCTGGTTCGAGCGGAACTTTTAGATGAAGTGGAGATCCTTCTGGTCGATTTTCAGAATGTGTGATGTGACAGACCACCTTGTTGGTCACATCACGAAGGATCATTCATGCACATTGTATCACATCACACAATACACCTCATTGATTGTATATTTTTTTTGGCATAATAAACATAATGAATTTATTTATTACAGGGGGGTGTGGGGGTGGTGGCCCAAAGTAGGCATCACCCCTCCGGTCACATTCAAAGTACCTTGGTTGGTTGTGTTTCCGGTGTGGAAGGAGTCTCCCTCTCTCAATCTCACGAGATCTCTTGCTCCCTCGTGAGATCTCATGTGCCCTTGCGAGATCTCACATTTTTGTCCAGTAATGCCCAGCATAACAACTTTGGAACTGCATATGCTTTTTTGCACCCATATTGGTCTCCTATTGCACCCCTCGAAAAGACACCAACCCTTGATCCCTATATCACCCGAATTGTCGACTTTGGAACTGTATACATTTATTTGCGCACACTTCAGAATCATATACATCGGAATCATATTGCAGCCCTAGAAGAGGCATTACGCACTCGAGAGAAGAAGGACAGGGAGATGCAACAGAACGTGCTTCTTAATGGCAGGCTCACAAGGTGGGATGTGCCCCCTCGGCGGCTGTGGGATTTGCATGCTAACAGGGTGGTGCCATACTGGGTTGCGTGCAGTCACCTGTGGGCGATATCACATGCATGGGTGGACGAGAAGGATCGTGTGGATGTGATGACACCTATCAATGGATACAAGTGGCCCGTGCCAATGCCAAAGGACGCCGATCTTAATCTCATCCACATCGAGATGTTGAACTTGGGAGCACAGTATGTGTGGCTGGATGTCCTGTGTTTGCGACAGGAGGGTGGGAAGAACAAGCATCTGCACTTGGACGAGTGGAAGCTTGACATGCCCACCATCGGGGTGGTGTATGAGCAAGGAGTGGTGTACGAATCTTCACGTGTGGTATACTACTTCAACGGTCTAGGTCAGCCACTGGATCTGACACCGGGCTACTTTGAGAGTGACCGGTGTTGGTTCCGACAGGCATGGACGCTGCAAGAGATCACCGAAAGGCCGATTATTGCAGGGGTCACTGGCAAAGATGTCATGGACACGCAGGTTCAAACAAGGTTTGACGAAGAATTGAATTCATTCCAGAGGATGTGAGAGTCCCCATTGATTTTTGACCTTCTGTCAGGGATGCGGAATCGAGTATCAACAAAGCCATTGGATAAAGTTTCCAGATTAGTATACCTTCTCCGTCAGCATGTCATCCCAATATACGACCCTATGCAATCTCCGGAAGAAGCATGGCAAGTGCTCATGGATGTTATGCAGTATGAATATCAGACACAGTTGTTTTTCTTCTACCCTGAGCCAGGGGATGGAAAGAAATGTTGGAGACCATCATGGCAGCAGGTGATGTCGGACAGAATTGTGGTGCCTCCGATTCCTTTGGGAGGCGTTGTCGAGAGGACCGCAGATCCGGATATCTACAGTTACATGGGTTACCATATCAGGTCGGCAAATGTCCGGGGCTTGAGTGAGGTACCAGATGAACCAACACCTTGACTAGGAGAAACAGACATTAGAGATGACAACAGAGAACCCCGCACCTTGAAAATCATTGCTGACCACATGTACTCAATACCTGACGGCGTCTATACGCTCCTCGGCTGCGATGACAGAGATACAGGCCCAGATCGCTGGGTAGTCGGGAAGATCAGAGAAGATAAGAGGTTTGAGAAATTGTCGGTGTTCCGCTCCGCAGATGATGAAGTGCATGCTAATTCCCTCGAACTTTATCAACTTTTTAAAAAAATTCTTTGTTGATGTATGTGTATTCAAAGATTATTTATTACATGTCTGATTGCGGTTGGATAGGATGGCGAATGACGGTAGTGCTTATATATTCATGTACTACATAATTTAGACTGCTCTTTCTACAGTCATAGAGAGATGACTATTGTGAAGATATGGGTTTCGTCGAAAGATACAAAACTGATATGGTAACTCTTGACCATCTGTCCTTGAATACAACCAAAAAAAAAGTATCTTTTAATTTCTATTGGATGACACATGCGGTCATTGTTCATGGGCGAAGCTACTCAGTGGTCAGTCCACGCCTTTCACAGACGTTTACTGAAAAATGATTCCCGTGGTTTCCCAGCCAAATTTGCGAATGATGTATCGGGTGGTAGTAGGACTAGACAATGCAACGGCGGTATCGCACAGTGATGATAGCAGTAGGCAAAGACATGGACGACCTTAGCTTAATCGGGCTGGCATCATTCCGTGTTCCCTTCACAAACTGTATTGGTGATACATTGAGTTTTATGAACGTTTCCATCGTTATCAGTCGACCAACGGCGTGTACCTCGTCCCGAAGCTCTTGGGGTGACAATAGAGAAAGTTATTACAGTAAATATGGTGCAGACATCGAATAACTCATGCTTATTTGTGGGATGGAGATACACCCAGATCCTCAAACTGCTTAATATTGACTGCAATCGAAGCAAGCTGCTCCATCAGCAACGATCCCCCGCAGAGAAGAGAATAGAGCTTACTCTACCTCGCTTGGTAGTACTTCTGAGTGGAGTTACAACTTGTGTTCTGTTGGCTATAGATGATCATGTCGTAAAAAAGAAATGCTGGAAAACCCTACCTGTCATTTATATTATTTTAGATTTAAAAATCCCTCGTCTCGTTCAATCGGGTCACACAGAACTCTGGGATGCGCTCGCTGCACAATTATTCATTGTCTGCACGCGATAAACGTGTCGTCCTGGTGGTACTCTCTGACCTTGTTTGCTGTTACTCCCTTGTCGGTTCTGAGATAGGCTACACGTAGACACCGCTTGTCCCAGAAAGCAAAGAGTAATTGCACAGGAACTACATTTGTTAACCTCGTCAGATGTTATCACCGCTCAGAGAGTAAAATTACGCGCATTTACAGTCTCATTCGATAGTACTGTATCGTACCACATCAGAACCTACTTATCTTGACTGAATGGTGCACGTCTGTAAATATCAAGACGTCAGTCAAACATCATATACTCCAAGCCGTATTTACGCACCTCATCTGGACATGGTCCTGCCAATTATAGGACTAGACAGCGATGGCATTACACTCCCTTCTCCTCCTGTAATGTCATCCACGTGTGGGTTTGGGACCGAGTGAAGCATGAGTGAATGACCTTATCATTGATCAAGTTATCGGTAATTCATTGTTTTGGAAATAATAACTTGGGTAGTAGAGGAAAGAAGAGTACTTCATAGGCATTATACTACGAGGGTGGTCTATGACAAGATTATACCCCCAAGAAACAGCGCCTTAGAGGACAGGGAAAAAAGCCATAGATCGAAGTTGACGGGACTGCATACAGTCCGGCATACGGCCCGTACTCCGACTTCACTGTTGCCATTTGTGGATTGCCGTAGCTTCCGCCATTTTTATCCTCTCGCTATCATCCTCTCTCCCTAAGCCTCGTCCTTTGTCATGCTGACCACTCAATGAAGGTGACATTGCCTTCTGCTAATATTTTTGCTCGTGTTCTGATGAGTTTGTGAATGAATAGGACGATGTCACGGTACCCGCTGTGCAGGACCTCTCCAACGTTCGATACATTCTGGCATTGGCAAATTTGTTGACTCGGGGGTTATCATAAAAATATGTTATTTGGAGGGGACTTGGAACGAAAATTTGTGTGCATAAATACCATGGTGTGTCTGCTTACCATCCACACACTAGCTCGTCTAACTTGATCCAGACCTTGCATAGTCAGTTCTGATTCGGCATGTATCGAGACGGTCTCCACAGGATAGTAGTCCCGATCCTAATCTTCAGGCGCTGTAACACAATCATGATTCGACTAGGTGCCTATTCCTCACCTCCTTTGAAGTCACCGTGGAACATCGCTGGCGCAGTTGACCATGCCCCGGTTATATGCGTCAGCGTCAGCGTTCTTTCATCCGCTGTTATCAGTACGTGATTGGTTCTCATGTTGACTGTGGGGTCATAGAGCTTTACTTCCTAGATCCTAGTGATTTCAAGTCTTCAGTGTGCCGTAACTATAGCATTTCAGCGTGTTCGATGCCTCTCCCTATTGTCCGGCTGCTAACAGCTAGTAGGCAACGGATGCTCACCTTGCTTAATCGCCGCAGACTTGACGGGTTGACCGTGTTTCATCTTGTTTGCCCCTACTAGCTGCAACAAAACACCTCGCAATTTGGACGTGAGGACCGGCACAACGTGGTCGGAAGGCTTTATGAAAATGAATTCGGTAAGAGGATGTTCATGACGGAATAACCGGTATCAAGCTGGAAAGACGGTCCTTGGTTAGTCGCCGGTCAATTTATACACGACAAGCTAATTAATTGTTATTCAGGCGACTCTTCTCAATCTCCAGTCATGCTGAGCCGCCTAGCTTTCCTTCGTTTTACGAAAATAATTCCTTAGACCTTATTCTTTTCATACACGCTGCGTTAAGGTTTCGAAATCGCACGAGCTCGTTGGTTTCTGTTCATCATCCACGTCTGATACTGACGACAACGAGCTCTTTTGACCTTATTTAGTCAGACTTCGGCCGTTTTCATCCAATATGCTACGTCTTCATAGCCCCCACATTGCTTGAAGGGCCTGGAAGCGAAATCACAAGTGCTGTCATGCTCAATTTTCGGTAACACCTCCGACATTGGAGTGTTTATACTTTTTCACTGGACACAGCCCTCTGCGCAACAAAGTTTTAGCTACAAGACCGGTCCGGATGATTGTGATTGGCGGATTTGTCCAGTCTACTTGTCCGCCACCTAAATGCGTGGGAAGAATCAGCGGCACAGCCTAATCATATCTAGGCATGGTCCTCATGAGATAACTCACAGCATCACTTCCGTAAAAATGATCTGATCTGCTTTATAGACAGCAATGGGGATGGTGGCACTCTTTCACTATCTCCCCACCTCCGAGTCTGACATGTTGAGCAAGTTGGTGGTGTTTCTATCTCTTCAAGCCTTGCAGAGCTCAAGGGGTGCACGGGCGCAGAGCGAGGCGACCTGTACAGACACTGCATACTCATGGGTAGGTAGCCCATCATCCTTGATGGTACCACGAACACAGACGACTGATCTTCGATGTAGTCGTTCAACTCGCTAAAACAAAGTCCGTGTGACATTGGAAAAGCACTGGGAGGCGTATGTATTGCCAGTACGCTCTGCTCTTCAGGGTATCGTCGAGTCCCTCTTTTCTGAAATCATTTGACAGATTTCTCGATCGGGGCCCTTCCGTCCGGATACTACTATTCGGGCGTCGACCCAGGAACCCACCACGAATGTGTATGCAATATGGTGTACTACTCCCTCCTCAACGTATGTGCTGCGTGCCAAGGTGGTTCCGTTTCAGCGTGAGTTCTCTTCGTGGAGTCCTTCAGGAACAAGGATTAATCGTGGCGCACACAGCTGGAGTGACTGGGACGTTAATTGCACGACAAAGTACCAGACGTACGCTTTTTTTTCTCATTCGGGAACAGTGAATAACCTCTGCGTGCTTTTAGGTTTCAGGAAAATATACCCAACGACACTGCCGTACCGCACTATGCCTATCAATCCCTTTTACCGAATGGCACCTTTGATTTTGCTGCTGCCTTAGTCGATACCGGTGCTGAGGCGACCCACATCGCATCTTTCAGCGCCTCGGTTACCAGTATTTCTACTTCACTTTCTGCATCTACCTCTCCCAGTTCCACCCCTGCGCCGACCTATGGGCCAAGCTCTTCTGGCTCGAGCAGCAACACTGGCGCGATCGTTGGAGGTGTCGTTGGAGGTGTTGTGGGATTTGCGATACTCGCTGCTTTGATCTTCCTGTTTCGCCGTCGTCGTCCTTCTGCCATTGCGATTACTGGTCCGATTGAGGGGGATATCGAACTTCCTAGGTCCCCCTTAACGAGTCAGAGCCTGACCAGGTCGGCGTATACGTCTACTGTTTACAGCAAAGTTTATGTGAGTCGATTGTTGCCGAAGTTTGGTATCTGTTTCAATCTGTATAGGACCCTTATGACCCCACCACTTTTCCTTCGGCCAATGATGTACCTTATCGCCAGCAGAAAGCTCCTGCAGGGTATTTTCAGTCCTACGCCCCAATCAAGCCGTCCTATCTGGACTCGGATATGATGCCTAACGGATTTTCACCGACACAGCCTATAAATCCACTAGCCGCGTCGACGTATCGTGGCGCAGCTGAGATCTAATCTGGTTTAATCGCACCTAGTATGTGAGGTGCTGGATCTCCCGTCTATGCTGAAATAGCTATCGTACTTAACGAAAAGTATACCTATCGTTTATATTCCTTGAAATTTCAAAGACCCTCATCTTGTTCAACTTGGACCCACGGCAAACCCACGGAACCTCTTGTATGTGCTCGCCGAGCAACCGTTGATGTGCTCGGTAACCGTCAAGCTATAACTAGAAACAAATATATACGAAGTGTAACTCATATATACTAATCCCTAAGCAATCCTTGCGCTCACAATCACCAAAATATATGAGTTCGGGCGTTTCGAGATCGATAGAAGATCCCTGCAAACTGAATAGTTTAACTTATCAATGAATATTCAGCTTAATAGCCAAATACAGGTAGAATATCCAAGTCAATCGGACTTCAACCAAGCGGATATATGAGGTGTGGGTTGTACAATTGTGTGCTTAAAACAAATATATTCTTTCTGAAGCGAAACTTAGCCTCTGAGAATACTGAACAAACTTTAAAAAAACAAAACTCGAAAACTAGGTGGCTTTTGTCTTGCTATTCCAGCTCACTGACTGATATATGGCTCACTGGCCTTTATCTTTAGCTCACTGGCTGTAAATCGGCTACCGTGCCTTCGCTTCAAGTTTCTTTCTGAATATTCAGCGGTCTTCTGCGACTCGCGAAGTTACTTTTATCAAATATATACGTTTTATTCGTTGGTGGACTTAGTGATACGCTAGTGGCCCGAGACTCGACTTAATACCTCTTAATTCAACCTTAGCTACTGCGCTATAGGGTCAAACTGCGGGGTGGCGAAGCCTCCCGTATATTCGTAGGTACAATACTTATATACTACTACCAGTCCTTGCTACCTCGGATATTTAGTCATACAATATAAGGTAAACTACTACCGGTGAAATTTAGGTCGGACTATTCTATCGCCGTGCTAGGCAACATGGTCTATCTGTTCATTTCCGGAGTTCTAGCTTGATATCGCTAGTTACCCGTTTCGCAGCACATCGTCGGGATATTCGGTCGTATAGTCCACATAGCGACTCCGTGACGCCTAGTTTCAGGACTATTCACGATTAAGGGCAACTATTGACCCGCTTAGAATCGAATTATCTGATGCAACGCGATCGAAGCGAATATTCCTGCGAGATTGATCGACAGATAGAATATTCCCATCATTGATGCGGCCCTCACGGTTCTACAGGGTCATATCTCTGTCTAAACGATACCGATAGAGCCGGAGCTTCCATACTCGATATCAGTTCTGCTTGCTATCTCGACTAGTCACAGTTCTTTATATCATGTCAACTCCTGGTTTGGTGGCTAGCATTGTCGGTTGCACGGTTAGGGCGTATATTCGCCTACTAGTGGTTTAGAGATTAGGCTGGTAGGGTAGACTCGTAACGATATCGTCCCTAAGTCCCAATATCACTTAGTATAGTTCATCATGCAATGCTTTAGCTTTAACTAGCGATTCGGAGGCTCAATCCTAGCTCTATATTGCCCAAGTACAGTATAGATCGGATAAGTATATATCATACAAATCGCGAAATCTATGGGTGGATACGTTCCATGCGTATCACCGTTCATCATTAGTACCCGAGAAAAATGTCTTGGCTTGGCGATACTTTCTGACCTCATTGTTGATATTCTCCCGTTGTTTCCGAATTAGGTTAGAAAACGCCCCCAAGCGCGGAGAGTAAGTGGATGCAGACTACATTATTTACCCTTGTTAGATCGTCCAAAGAATGGAATGACACGCCTTTACAACCTAATTCGATAGCCCTGGGTAGGATTTCACCCCAGAGCGCCTATCTTGACGGTACACATCTCGTTAGTCAAGCGTCATGCTATCTTGAAACCCGTAACTACACACCTCATCCGAATATGGCCCTGCCCGTTATGGAGCTAGACAAGAAAGGCGTCACACTCTTTTGTTCCCGTAGTATCGGCCGAATGCGGGCTTGGGGACCGTTGACAGTTGGAAGGTTTCATGAGTTGCTATCTAATATCGATATATGGTACGTGATTGGATCAATTTCCTGTCTCCAGTCCGTTCCCATCTCCAAGGTCCTCTCGAGTCTTATTCATCACCTCAATTCAATACAACATCATGAAAGAGGCGCCCTTATGCTGTATGCTCGCAGCGTTTACGGATCTTGTGCTAGCCTTTGTTTTCAGAGAGGTCTTGGTGGTGCCATCGGAGACACAAAGGCGGGTAATGGAATTCCTGATGAGCACAGGCTTCAGGACGTTTCTCCCTCATCAGGACTGTATAATGTTGTGCTTGACTGAAGTTTATCCTTTATTGGGGACACGTGGCCTTCGAGGTCCTCTCTTCTAAAGCTTATTTTGACTATGACTTCCAAAGTTCTTCGGGCACCCTCTAGTAATTGGAATACATCCTACCCAGATTCCTTCAGCAAGGGGTGTATTAAGTGTGTGTTATTGTATGCGACGACAAACTAGTTATAACTGTTTTGATTGGTTGGGGTACTCACCTGTGGCTTAGGTAGTTACCGTCCCTTCAAGGGATATCAGCAGGTCAATCACCTTTAGCCTAGGTCCGTCGCCGCACATTCCAGAGGGCCTCGTTGTAATACCGGACCATGATGTGGAGTTGTGAAAAAAATGAATGCTCCTACGCTAAGGATATAGTGTCTCAGTTGCTCGATGCGGCCGAGCTTGCGTCTTGTAAGGGACTCTTCATGAGAAGAGAAGGTAAGGGATGCGTGGGTGACATACTAATTACAAGAAAGAAATGGGGCTTAAGAGCCCCGGCCTAGTTTCCGGACGGTGAAAATGATGCCATAGAATGTATTGTAGATCAATACGCTACAGTTCAGAGTACAGCCGCGGCTACAGTGTAGTTTACCTTTCAGGAACTAGCTTTCGTTATCTTTCTGCAGTCATCGCAGACCGGAGTCATTTTGAATCTATGGTGTTGTCGTTGATCTGAATAGAAGGCCGATCCATAATTCATGAGTTCCAAGTTCCTATTGGATTGACGCTCGAGTGAGCGGGTAATAAGAGGGCCTCACATGGGGTAACCAGGCACCAGAACGGTAGAAGGGAGGGCTACGAGCTGTGATTGACATCTCCCAGAAGTTCACCCTTCCAACATCGAATCCACAGATATATAAATGTAGGTCGTAACGTCGTCTCCGGCCCAGAACATGGTCCAGCCCTGGAGGCACTGACGATATGCGTTCCAAATCGTAAAAGAAACGGTAATAAGGAGACCAAAGCTGGGCGCTTAATATCTGGATTTAGTATTCGTCGGAAAGGGAAGCCTTTAGTAAAACGAATGGAGGGTAAAGTCTGTTGGAAGGCTGTGTGAATGATCTGAGCAACGGTTCTGCCTTAGAGTCGTAGACTATTACATTTGGACCTGAGAATGTCTCCGTAAGGTATAAGACATAATTTGAAGACGGATGTCTTGATATTTGGTGTGGTATGTTACAATGGTGTTTCCTGCGGCGATGATGATTAAAGACCCGGAAATACTACGGCCCATCAAGTCAACACATAGCCATCAGCAGGATCCTGCTGACTATGAAATCTACAATAATAGCAAAGACGCCCCCGCGCTGCCCTCGTCCTGTCGAGAGCCGTGTATGATGCTGGCGCACGCAGATAAATTTGCTGAATCAGTGATGGTACTAGAAGATCTAGGACGGGTAGCGGTTGTCGCCATGTTGGTATCTATCAGAGACGAGCTGGAGATAGACGACATTGGTGCGAGGCTGAACTGCAGTGAGATACTCGTAGATCCTAGGTTGCGGAAGCTCTGGGAAAGGGTCTGCACTATTGAAATCTCGTTTTGGCATAGGGGAACAATACAGTTCGCCAGTCCAGATATAGGGTCGGCGCGATATCGAGCTCGTTAGGGGGAGAATAGTGAATACAGAACTTCGGAAACATAGGCAGAGGCAGTTTAAATCTTCTAGCGATAACTCCAAGTAATTTTCTACTAAAAAATATTGGTTAGGTGTTCAAGGAAAGAATAACGATAGCTGACGCACCGCAAGTCGAGTATCCACTAAGACGAGGTAGTTCAGTCAAGAGTGTAAACATGCAAGCATAAGTACGGAACCTTGCTACAGGACAAGATTGTCTCTCGTATGCTAACCCTGTCAGGTTCAGGACCACTGAATCAATGGCAGGACCGCCGCGCCAGGTCCAAGAGAGTGAATGCGGCGTAGTTGGTCTCTATAGCTCCCGCCAAGTTCATTCCCAAAGGCCTTTGCTTCATCGATCAGCTTCTCATCGTGAGCCTACTGGTAATCTCTCACAGCCATTTTGGTGAGCTTGTTTTGTCCGACTATTATAACCTTGTTGACGGCTTTACACTTAATAAACGATACGGTGCAAAGATCTTGGCGAGCACTGTGATTGACCCGAAACTTGGAGCTTGTTAGCACCTACCGAGACGGCCCTCGGTATTACGTATCTGTGCCTCGCCAACGGTGAGATGAAAGAGGAGGACAAAGCAGACCGGCGTATCCATTTCGAAGTCATGCAGGCCTTGGTCGCGGTGATATATTCGCACTCTGTTTATACATTGTCTCTGATCTATCGCTCATATCAGCCTGAGGATCTTCCAGTTCCTGCTGGAAAATGGCCGACCCGCTGTGAGACGGTGACAGAGACCGTCATGAGAGCCCGCGCGGAGTTACGGGACAGTTGTCTTACAAGACCTTCGGGTGCGCTACATCCATCGAATTTGTATCTTCTGCGCATCTCCTGCTTTATATGAAAAAATCATGATTTAAATTCGGCTTGCTTCAACCACACAACTCAAATTCTTTCCACCGAAGATCGTCCGGTACGGTTTCTGTAAACCTTGGATATTGATGAAGACATTTCCTCGTCCGTCGCGCTTTTCCAATATCGCTTCATTTGATGCTGCATAGAGTCTCATGGGACCGCTTTGAATATAAAAACCTGAGTCGAGGGTGTTGGCACCGTGGACAACGCCTACAACTTTTGGCACGAGTAAGCTCTCGGAAACGTTGTCATGGCTCGCATGCTGGCTAAGATCCTTCTTCAAGTGTTCGTCTCATTCGACGGCGAAAGGTTGGTGAAAAGCAAACTTGGTGAGGCAAGAGCATCGATGTCAAGCCAGCGCGATCGGACAAATAGATGTCTTTGGGAATCTCATTTACACTATACGTAAGCGACAGTTCGTATGCATAGGCTGCTGTTAATACGGTACGTTATCTTTGGGCATAGCCTTTTGACAGCCCCATTGATGGGTGTCACGTGTTAAAGATCCGAACAATAGTGGTGTTCACCTCTTCCTGTACAGCACGGCTAAGCTTCATGCGATACGTCTGCGACAACTTACATGATTCGATGACACCCTTTAGACTCAGCTTTTTTTGTGTTGGCTCCCACTTGCTCATTTGTCTTCACTCCATTTTCTCTGCACTCTACCTTCTACACTCGACGCTCTACAACAATGGCTATTACTGCTGACGAAACAATTGTATCAACGGATGTACTACCTGTGGACTCTACTACTACAAAGAAAAAGAAGAGGAAGAAGAAGAAGTCCAAGAAGAAGCCTGTAGCCACGACGACAGCCACGAACTTTATTCCACAGCAAGAGCTCGGTGCGACAGCAACAATCAGCGCTGCCACAGCGCCGACACCACTTTTCATATTTTCGCAGGCTGTGAAGGAGCTCATTGATGCACAGGAGGCTGGGGAGGATTCAAAAGATGCTTTGACGCGATTTTGGGGGCACGCATATCGTTCGGGTGAGGAGGATGGCCGCCTCAAGGCATCTAGGGAGATGGAGCGGACCGGCTATCAGATGGGATATGATGCCGCCATTGCAGAGTTTACGGCTAGTGGGCATCAACTTGATCAAGATTGCACTGTGGGACGACGAACTCAGGTGGATGTGGGAATCTCGGACAGTATGCAGGAGGATACGGAGGCGGACGATGTATCTGGATGGGGGAGGGAAAATGGATATCATGATGGATCGGAACAAGGACAGCTGGAGGTAGGAAAGGGAGCGCTGGAGTATTTTCTCGACGGATGTTCAGCAGGGAGGAAGGATGGTGCTGCAGAGGAGAAGGATAGGTGGACTGTTGCAGGACATGTGGAGTTGGGGATTTGTCGAGCTGGTCGGAAGGATCTCGTTGATGTCGCCATCGCGGTACTAGAGGAAGAATCGGATGATCTGCCAGAGCAAGCGTTCGGTTACGATGCGACAGATCGTAGTAGCTCCGAATGCCACCCAGACAAAGCGGTAAGCATAAAATTACAGTTTTATGGAGGCAGGGAATAATGTATTGCAGTACAAGAATCTCCCCAAGTTTGGCATCACATCGTTCACTGAGATCGGCCAAGACGAATTGACGATTCCAGTGTTGAAGCAGAGGTCTTACATGGGAATAGAGGCCATATCATCGGCTCTGGCTGACACTCTCTGCACCGATCTCGGTGTGGAAGAAGTCTTAAGGAAGCTCAACACTACGCTCGGCACATCATACCCTTTGGACTCCGTAATAGGCACAATTCTCGAGTCCTATATTTCCCAAAACGTCGATTTTGGAACTGCCTATGCATACTTGCGTCGATATTGGAATAATATCCATACAATCGAACACGAATTACGCACCCGGGAAGAGAAGGATAGGGAGATGCGACGAAACGTGCTCACTGATGGCAGGATCACAAGGCGGGATGTGCCCCCTCGGCGGCTGTGGGATCTGCGTGCTAACCGGGTTGTGCCATACTGGGTTGCGTGCGATCGACCATGGGTGATATCGCATGCGTGGGTGGATGCGAAAGACCGCGTGGGTGTGATGACACCTATCAATGGACGCGAGTGGCCCGTGCCCATACCGAAGGATACCCACCTTGATCTGATCCGTATTGAAATGTTGAACACACGGTCAGAGTGGATACAGTCCCTTAACGCAGAGTATGTATGGCTGGATGTGCTTTGTTTGCGGCAGGAGGGCGGGAAAAACGAGCATCTGCGGTTCGAGGAGTGGAAGCTGGACGTTCCTACAATCGGACGTGTGTATGAGGAGGCTGCTTCACGTTTGCTATGCTACTTCAGCGGTCTAGGTCGGCCACTGCATTTGCCACCGGACTACTTTGATGATGACCGGTGTTGGTTCCTACGTGCATGGACCCTGCAGGAGATCACGTCAATCCCGAACAATGGGGGAAAGACTGGCAAAGATGTCGTGGACAAGCAGGTTCAAAAGAAGTTCAGCCAAACACTTGGATCGTTGCGGACTATGACATCATCCACATCCAAATCTATCCTTGACCTTGCGTCCGAAATGCAGCATCGGGTCTCAACCAAGCCATTGGATAAAGTTGCAGGTTTGGTATACCTTCTCGAGACGCGGTTCATACCCATATATGATATCAACCAATCACCTGCGGATGCATGGGAAGTCCTTGTGGATGTCATGCATCCTCGGTTTCGGGCGCAGCTGTTCTTCCTCTATCCTGCACCTGGGAATGGAAGCAAATGTTGGCACCCATCCTGGGAGCAATTGATGTTGAACAAAGTTACTGCTGCTTTTGTCTACCCACATCCTTTCCCAGTTTGTCGGATCGATGATGCACATGCTGACTTTTATCAGGGTTGCTTGATCGAGTCGGGAAACGTGCGGGGTTTGAGCGAGGTAACTAAGGAACTTAAACCTCGACGAGGAGAAGTAGTCTTCAACAATGGCCACGGAGCACCCCACACTTTACGAATTGTTGCTGAACACATGTATGCAATACCCGACGGCTCCTATACACTCCTTGGCCGCCCCGATGGAATTTCGCGTCCAGATCGCTGGGTAGCCGGTCAGATAAGACAGGATGGGAGATTTGAGAAATTGTCGGTATTTCGTTCGGCAGATGGTGTAGCGTGTCTTCATTCCCTTGGACTTGTACATGATACACAAGTTAAAACATTTCTTTCTTGAAGTATTTGTATTCAAAGCTTATTTAGAACTTGTTTGATTGTGGTCAGGTAGGATGGCGAATGATGGTTGTGATTACATATTCATATACTACATAATTTAGACTGCTCTTTCTACAGTTATGGAGAGACAACTATAGTGAAGATATGTTTGTCGTCGAAAGATACCGAACTTATTATAGTGAGTCTCGACCGTTTGTCCTTGAATTGAACCAACAAAAGGCATCTTTCATTGTATATTGGAGGATGGATGTGGTGAAAGGGCTGGTGACGGTGCGGGTGTGTAAGCGAACACTAACACAAACCACCACACTAAAAACACTAACCTGGCAAGTTCGTGGGGGCAGAGGAACATCCATTATGTAGGCTTTTGTACTTAGATAGTTTTCCGGAAATGCAATATAAAGATTTTAAAGGTCTTGATCTGACCGGGTAAGATTCGCTATGAGTCCTGGACTCTAAACTTCAAACAAAACACAACAAGTATCCACTGAGATACCAGATTCTGCACTGAGTTGCAAGAATCTCTGAACCAGGCTGGCTGACTGACTGATCTGACTGACTGACTGATTCTGGGACACTGACACAATGCTAATACTGGTTCTTTCTTATGGGTTCTTGCAAAATGCGAACTTAATCGTCAAAATACTTTCAATTCTGGTAAGTCTATGACTCGAAGCTCTAACCTAATTCCCGCAGGTAATACTATCGTAGCTGGGGGCCAGAAAACTTGCCCGGCTATCGTTTTCTACCTACTTTTATACTACCGGGTTATTCTATTTTCAGCGAAATCTAATTATACTTGTATTACTTGATCTCACCTAAGCTCTCCTAAGGAGGCTGACTAACGCTTGGTCATAACCTGCGATTGCGTCTCTGATCAGGTATGATTCCTTTCCAGGCAAGATATCCTTGCACTGGTGGGGTTATCCTTTTACCAGGAACGCGAGGTGGGCCCAGGCGCCAATACCCATGCCGTCGTATATTACTGGTGGCACCCCGTAGTTAACCTGGTAAGACTGCTTACAGACTTAGCCCAGCTACTGGTAAATGCCGTGGTCTTACTGTTTTGGGAGTCGATAGCATGTGGACACATGGCCGAGCCTAGCAATTTAGATACATGTGGCTTGGTTCCTGGTACTGCCATTCTGGCGTTCATGGCTAAGTTCCCCAGGCATGAGGGTGCTTCTTATGAATTCTTGCTAAGTTCTTTCATGTTGTTTACCAGGTAAGCACTAATGACTCTTGCCTGTCTGCTATACTTAACTGGCAACTGGTGTTGCTTACTATAGGGTTCTTTACTTGGTATACTACTAGCTGTAATAGGTACAGAATGCAAAATTTATACGGTTTACAATGGTGTACATTTTCCAAGCGCATCAGCGGTCATCATTCGCCAGCAAAGACTCTTAGTGGTCAGTCCGCACCTTTCTTGGTTGCTCACTGAACAGTTATCATGTTGGTTTCTCTACTAAATTTGTGACTAATGTCTCTGGAGGTGGCAGATAAAACTACAATGTCATCTCATGGTGACGATGGCAGCAGACAGACATGTCCACTTTTAGGTTGCATCACAACATTTTTCTCTCTGAAAATGTTACGATGCAGAGATCTTGTCGTTATTCTTGCTGCTTATGGCCCCACTACTGGGCACCTTGACCTTCTGCCTACTTTTCCCCGCTGTCAATACTCCAAGGTGTGTGTTCATACTTAGCATCCCTATCTGTGAATAAATTTTCATTTTTTTCTCAGATCTGAGGGTTTTTCAGAAGCTTCGCCATCGTCAGACTTCTGGAAATAAATCCAGTACACAGATGGGTAAAGGCTCCTTGGCTACTCATCTATCTATTCATTGGACTCCCATGACAAGCTGATTGATGACAATACATATAGTGCTCTACATTTCGCTGCTTAACCCCAGTTCAAGGGGCTGCCAGATAGTCAGGCCGGAACACCGGGTGGGTAGGTAGGTTGGGCCGGCAGGCCCAAAAAAAAAAGTTGACCTCACTTTAATTATGCTGCCATGTGTACAAACCATCATGTAAGCTCCAGAATATAACACAAATCTTGATCTTGACCAAACCCAGACTCCTTCCCATTTGCGGAATGGAGGGTAACTTATTCCTGACGGAGTACACTCTGTATTATTTATCTTATCTTATCGTATTATGTAATTGTTTGATCTTCCTAAACCTTAATTATTTTTTACCCTCCATTCCGGGTGAAACCCTGTTTTCATTAGTTTGATGCCAGAAAACTCACCTGAGCCTTCAAGTTCCACTTAGAATGTCTATAGCTTGACTATGTCTCTGCCAGTTGGCATTGCGATGCTTGCACGAGGAAGAAAGGGAGGCAATAGAGATGAATTCAAGGAGAATTCAAGGAGATTGGGTTTCTGGATGAGTTTCAGATAAGTTGAAAGAATGGGTGGGCTAAAATATCCTGAAGTGTGTATAATGTGTTGAATGTCATATTGTATTGCATAAGGATATGGTAGTATAGTCTGAGCGCTTGTGGAATCGTTGCGAGCACCAAGTGAATGTTGATGGACCCAGGTCACATGTTGCCTCCGGCAACAAACGGCTTCCCAAAATGGTAGTTTGACGTCATAATAGTCACGTGGAGGTAGGTAAGTTCGACGCCGAAGCCTGAAATATTTTAATCGACCCACTGTCTTTTTTTTTCCAGAAAAGTAGCCCCTTGCCCCAGTTACGTCTAGACATCCCGATGCTTTCCGTACAGAAAGAATGATTCATCATTATACTTTGATATCTTCCTTCTTGGCTGATGAAGATGAAGATTGTCTTCGTTGCTATCCGGTTCCTGTCTATCCGACCACTACCACGTTCGTTCGTGAGTTAGAAGTTCCGTTGTATCATCCTAAGGGCTACGTCGGCTAAAAGATAATACCATCGAACCGTCCAGTAGATGGGAAAATATACTGCTAATCCCATACAGTATTGGCGGTAAGGTTATTGGCTTGAACTTAGTCTAGACTTGTATCTGGGCATGTCTCCGGGAGGTATAAGATATCATTTAAGGAGAGCAGAAGAGAAGTCGGCATTTAGTGTGGTATATTACAAAATCCGAAAATTACAGTAACCATCAAGTCAACGCATAGCTATTCTGCCGACGATAAGACCCAGAATAGCAGCGAAGATGCACCAAGCTGCCCTCGTCCCGCCGAGAAAAGTGTTTGATGCTGATGAAGCTGAACCCTTCGAATTGGGGATGATACTAGAAGAACTGGAACGGTTAGCGGTTGCTGACGTGCCTATAATTGTCACAGAGGAGCTAGAAGAAGAGACTGATGTGACGCTGAACGACAGTGATGTACTCGTATACGCCAAGGTGCAAAAGCTCTGGGCAAGGGTCTCCGCCGTCGGTAGCTCGTTTGGGCATAGGGGAACAACGCAGTTCGTGAGTCCAGAGGTGAATTCGGTTCTATATCGAGTTCGTTAGCTGGAGAAATAGTGAATACAGAACATTGGACGCACCTGGGACAGAAGCAGTTTACATCCGCAACACTAGTACAGTTCACATCGGTTATCGATAGTTGCAAGAAATTTGTGACTGATAGGTGATAAATCTTCGTTGCTTGTGCGAGAAAAGAACAGGGATAGCGGACGCACTGCAAGTCGAGTATCCACTCAGGGTCGGTAGTTTAGCAGAGAGCGTCGAACTAGCGCTGAGACTCTCGCTATTTCTCGAATTAGCACTTCTGGTATTTTCTGGGATCGTTCTTGTTGTCGTACTGTCGTCAATCGTCGTCCTCGTAGCGCTTCCGGCAGCAATACTCGTCGTTGTCGAAGACTGCCCCTGGACGACTAGCACAAAACAGAGATAACAGAGACAGAAAATTAGAGGATTCCAGTCGCATTGGCTTCGCTGGGTGCTGTAGATGACAAGATGACGAGACGCGACAAAAGGCAGCACGCGCATTGATGGTGAGAGACAGGAGTGCTCGGGACTTCGATCCGGGATATTTGTGATTATTTGGTATGATGTTGACAAGGTTGCGGGCCGTCTTCCGGTTTCAGCTTTCCCTTCCCTGTAAGCGGTCTGCTCTCTTCAATACTGTTTTATGCTCAAGTACGTTCTTCACAAGGAATTTAAATCTTACTTCTGTTTCGTCTTTCTATACTTTCCCGTTCTCGTGCCACGGCTAGCTGGAACCCGAGGTCGATCCGTTTCGTGCTTAGGACCCTCGCTCTTGTTAACGACTCCCCAGAGATTGGAATAAATATGACGATATTTCAACTTTGTCATATGCTTTTCTCACACCGGGCACCAATCACGGATGAATTCATATCATTGCTGTATAGGGGACAGTTGGTCGTGGCAAGGTGTGAGTATGTGATTTCTATATGGCTTTGTGTCGCTGATATCCATTTTTGCCGGGATAAACAGGCAGACATGGAATCTTTATCTTGATTCAACAAAATCAGCCGCACGTAAGCCAACGTAGACAAGATCGGTTACACGCTAGAACCGTCGACTAAGGCTCCCTCGTGAGGATGGGACTATTTACAGCGCGGGGAAATCAGAGTTTTTGCAGCTCAGTACGCCGTCCGTCTCCTGATTTTGTCATAATTTGTTGACTACAGTAGCCACAGTGATTTTCCCATCGTCGTCCTCATTCTACGCAACATTCGAAAGCTGATTATGTCCAGTCTTCCTCTTCTTCGCTGGTCGATTCGTCGATGCTCAATGTATAGCTCCACCACGCACTCTTTGGTCTCAAGGCCGGCCACAGTTCTGAAGAATAAGGGGATGCTTTCCCCAGAACCCACAAGGGGATATCGTTGGATTAACCATAGTGTGTTTGATCACCCTGTCCTGCAAAAGTCGTCTAATACATCTTCCAGCCGCTTTACAGTGATATCTTTTTGAGTAGCAATCAAGATACGCCTCCAGCGTATAGCCGAAGATGTTACGGCCTGCTAATCGGTTTGCGTTACCTGCCATTACGCGTTAGGGAAGCGGTTCGCAGCCATACAGCTGGCAGTCGAATCGTGCGCAACATCCATCTCCCTACTGAACTTGTTAACTTATCTGTCAAACAGATTGTACGGCGTTCTATTTCTTTCCTATCGGAGCTGAGTTAACATCAGCTTCGCAGACGACGTCGGCCTCACAGCTCAATGACTAATTGGCTATGACCGTCATGACTGAAAAGATGATTGAAGAACAATACGCGTTATTCTACACTGCAACTGCAGCCTCCTGGTTACTGCTCTCATTATCCTGCATTGAATAATCGCAACTTCGTGAATATTCCAGTCTCCAGTCGCATACCATAACCAGACATATGGATATTGTTGTAGACTTCGAGGTATTTCTTTCTGTAAAGTTGCAAACAGACGCTTCCTTGTATCTCGTGTAGCGGGAAGAATTTATGATGCTTCCATGTTTTCGTACTTGGAAGAGGAAGGTGATTGATTTTAATTGGCGCCCTCTTGTCAGGCCTCGGAAACCGCCCAGAAGGAGGTTCGTTTACATTTTCCATCTTTGACCGGCGTCAACTGCTTTGATCCTGTTTCCCTTCAACGGTCCTTTATCTTCTCTGATCAATACGCTATGCTTTCCATGGCCCTCACGGTCATCGAATCCATGACGCCTGCTAACTTCATCTTGATCGCCTTCCTAGCCTAACAGGTCGGAGTTCACCTCAGCGTCGACACTGAGCTCCCGATTTCGCCTCGCCATTACGTCCCAATTATAGCGCGCTGGATCAGGATCTTCCATCATTGTCGAGGACTAGAACCAAGTATGATTCCATTCAGCGGTAAGTTGCAGAGTTGAAGGGCTTCAAGCCTAGCTCGTGTTTCCAACGATTGGCTTCCCTGACGAATTAGGTTTGACGACAGTGCGCGAAACGGAAGCGCAAGAGGAGTTTTTAGTCGATTATTCTAAGATCGACATTGAAACAATCGAATCACTGTGTTTGACAGCCCAATGATGGATGTCACGTGTTTCAGGTCCAAACACCGGTGACTCCTAGTGGACAACGTTGCCATCGTCCTTCGTCCTCTGCAGCACGACTAAACTCTCAGTGTAACGATGGATTTACAAGAACCTACGCCGACTGTGGATACTAGTACGTGCAACGGTCTTGGGCTCAAATTTCCGCGTCCTCATTTTGCTGTTACTAGAGAGAGAATCTCATGGACGTCCGGAGGAAGCGTCGGATGATGAAGACGAAGAAGATAGCAGCTCTGGATACAGCACAAATGTGGAGGTAAGGATAAAGTTACACTTCTATGGAAGCAGGGAATAATGTAATGCAGGATCCGACACCCCTCTGGGTCACTCTCACATCGCTCACTGAGACTGGCCAAGACGAATGGACAATCCCAGTGTTGAAGCAACGGTCTTACACGTGGATAGAGGCCATATCATCAGCTCTGGCGGACACTCTCTGTACCGATCTCGGCGTCCATGGAGTTTTAAAGGAGCTCAATACCGCGCTCGGGACGTCGTACAATTTGGACTCCGTAATATCGATTCTTGATCCCTACATTGCCCAAAATGTCGACTTTGGAACTGCATATGCTTATTTGCGCCCATATTGGGATGACATTCCAAACATGGTGCATAGATTGCGCACCCGGGAAGTGGAAGACATGGAAATGCGACGAAATGCGCTCACTGATGGCTGGATCGCCCACCGGGATGTGGACCCTCGGCGGGTGTGGGATCTTCGTGCTAACCGGGTGGTGCCATACTGGGTTTCGGGAAGTGAACCTTGGGGCATATCACATGCATGGGTGGATGAGAGGGACCGCATAAATGTGATGACGCCCATCAACGGAGGCGAATGGCCCGTGCCCATGCCGAAGGGTGCCAACCTTGATCTCATCCGCATCGAAATGTTGAACTGGGGGGCAGAGTATGCATGGCTGGATGTTTTGTGTTTGCGGCAGGAAGGTGGGAAGAACGAGCATCTGCGCTTGGACGAGTGGAAGCTGGACGTGCCCACAATTGGTGCAGTGTATCAGCAAGCATATACACGTGTGGTATGCTACTTCAACGGTCTAGGTCGGCCACTTCATTTGACACCAGACTACTTTGAGATTGACCGGTGTTGGTTCCGACGTGCATGGACGCTGCAGGAGATCACCACAAGTCTGATCATGGGAGGGGAGACTGGCAAAGATGTCATGGACACGCCGGTTCAAATGATGTTCAACGAAGAACTGAAATCATTGCAGAGGAGGCCGGGATACACCTCGATTCTCGACTATGTGTCGGATATGTGCAATCGGGTATCAACAAAGCCGTTGGATAAAGTCGCCGGATTAGTATACCCTCTCGATCCAGATGTCATCCCGATATACAATGCTAAGCAATCTCCGGAAGAAGCATGGGAAGTGCTCATGGATGTTATGGGGTCTGAATATCAGGCACAGTTGCTCTTCCTCTACCCCGAGCCAGGGGATGGAAAGAAACTTTGGAGACCATCATGGCAGCAAGTGACGTCGAACAGAATTGTTGTGCCTCAGTATTGTTTTTTAGACAAGATGAATCGGACGGAGGATCCAGATATCGACTGTTACACGGGTTACTGTATCAAGTCAGGAATTGTTCGCGGTTTAGGTGAGGTACCAAATGAACCGACGCCTCGACATGGAGAAGTAGACATCAACGATGACAACGGAGCACCCCACACCTTAAGAGTCATTGCTGACCACATGCACCCGATACCCGACGGCGTCTATACGCTCCTCGCCTGCAATGGCTTGGGTAATCCAGATCCCTGGGTACTTGGACAGATAAGACAAGATGGGAAGTTTGAGAAATTGTCGGTCTTCCATTCCGCAGATGATGCAGCACCTCTTTATTCCCTTAAACTTCATAGATATGTTAAAACAGCTCTTTGTTGAAGTATTTGTATTCAAATCTTATTTACAACACGTCTGATTGTGGTTGGATACAACGGCGAATGATGGTAGTAATTACATATTCGTGTACTACATCATTTAGACAACTCTTCCTACAACCATGGAGATACCACTATGATTGTGAAGATACGGTCAACGTTGAAGAATTCAGACACAGTATCGTGACTCCCGACCCCTCATCCTTGAATTGAACAAACAAAATATATCTTTCATTTTCCATTGGATGATGGATGGGCTCATCGTTCGTAGGCGACGCTGCTAGCCTGCACCTTTCGGGGTCACTTACTGCACAGCGATTCTGGTAGTTTCCTAGCTGAAATTTCAAACGATGTATCGGGTGGGAGCAGATAAAGCTACTACGACATCGCACGGTGGCGATAGCAGGAGGCAAAGACACGCTCTATGTTAGTTTGGCTGAGCAGGGGTCGTTCCCTCTTCTGTTCATGAATTGCATAACGATGCTTTGCTCTACAGAAGGTTGAAACGTTACGGATAAGGATTATTTTTGTTATGTTGGTACTCACATCTCGTCTACTGTTTTAAACTGTGAGGGAGCCTGTTCGTTGAAGCTCCCTCAGGTACAAGTAGAAAGATTGCGAGAGTCTGGAGGACCGGGAACTGAGCGCAGATTCTATCCGTCGTCAATATCATTCCGCAGACGGAAGAGCGACCTTGAACCCAGTCAATCTTCCCATTGTCTTGATATCATTGACGAGCACTGAGTAGTTTCATGGATAGAGCCAGTTAGGTAGACGAGCATGAGTAGAGGAAGGCTGCGGGAAACACTTCTTGCTATGTTGACTTCATACTTTTTCGGAGATTTAAGGTTCATGGTCGTCCTTTTAGATACGAGTCGTTGTTGGACGACGGACGTACATGGTAATCTTGCGATTCAGTGAGGGAAGGATCAGCAAAAAGTAAAACTCTCAATAGTAGCGAGGACCAAAGAGTGCTTTCGTCGCTCCCTGGCCGTCATAAATCATAAGGGCTGGTACGAATCCCGAATATGTCGAGTGGAGTCTTTAGAGGCTCGAGGTTTTAAGTGGGTGCTCGTGGTATTGGGCTGGATAAGATAATAATGGTAGGTCTGTATCCGTTTCAATAGGAAGCTTCTAAGGATAACACTCGAATCATACATATTCAAGGTAGCGACAAAGAATTTTCCCATCGTGATCAGAGATACTTACCGGTTATTGCCTCGACTTCACACTTCGCAAGATTTAGCTCGGGGGCTTATTGTATGACGAGTAATTTGCGTGTTAGACAACCAAATGAACACACATAATGACAGTCTAACAATATTTAGCATAGGAAATTCAGGCACACGGTGTCGCTTCCTAATTAGTAGTCTTTGTTCGGCAATGCTTTGTCTATTCGGGAAGAACAGGCATTGCAAAGGGATAAGAAGGGGAACGAATGGCTAACGAGGAGTGTGGGTATATGATTTTTCTCTTGTAGTAGTTTTATCTTCGAGAGTTCGAACACTCAGGGTAAAAGTAACATTGCTAAAACATTGTGACGAAGACTACTTTGTTCGCAACCGCTGCGCCGATAACTTGAGACCGTGCTATATTGTGCCGTATTAACGTTGTGGGTCATCGGCTTCAAATCATGTAGTGGGAAATAGGCTACTAGTGTCTATCTCTCTCCAAGAGTCCTGGGGGTAAACTACTGTGAGTTAGTAAGGGAAAAATCGTGCATATATTGAATAACTCACGCTTTCTGGCAGGATAACAATCTTTCGAGGTCCTTGCATGGTTAAAGATTGGGGCCATGAAAGAGAGCTGGTTTACTGACCATCCTCCAGAGGAAAGAGAACATGGCTTCCTGGACTTCACCTGGTGCTACCGCCGAGCGTGCTGGTAGAGTCACAGTCCAAGATCTCACAGGTACGGACGAACATAGCCATAGCATCAAACGAAATACACAGACTCGGAAGCATACCCGTCGTTTATTTTTGTCAAGGTTTGAAAGCATCGTCTCATTCAACCTGGACGCACAGATTGGCTTTTATCAGGTTGCGAAATGACCATTCGTTATATATACATGAGAACGAAGCATCTCAGACAGGTGATACTTGCTGGCCCACTTTTTCTGGAATTTCTGATTGTGTTCGAGAGGAGTTACGCACAGATATCAGGCGAAGGCATACCTCAGCTCGGAGAGATTAAAAAGAGACTACGTTCGTTTGCCCAGGTCAGGCACTCCTACAGCTTGAAGAATAGAACCAGATACCTTTTTACTCTCATTCTAGAGCCACGTCTGGCATTCCTCCTCAAAGAGCCTATCTTCAATGGACGGCGCGTGTCTGTGGATATGAAAACGCCAACACCAAGATATCAGTTGAGGCACCTCGTTGGATATGATACTACCTACCATGCAACCGGACAGCAACAAGATCATACTCTCTTCAACTCCAGCAGTATCGACTGCGTGAGGGTTTGGTGTCAGTCTCAGGAGGGGTTCTCAAGCGAAGCATTCTCTCGAATTTCTTGTCCTGGAAACATGGCTTGAGCCGCGGCAGAGAAAGAGTATGATGGAAATATCAGAGCATGAGCGTGGTGGTAGGGGGAAAGCCTTGAGGGTGAAGAGACGTAACCTTAGAGGACGAAGCAAGAGAAGCCATAGATCAAAGATGATGCCAGCTGTTGAGTTCAAGTCCGGCCCGCGGCCCGCGTTCCGACTCGGTTATTGCCGTTTGTTGGGTTTCCGCCAGACGTGGCTCTTTCTCTCATGAACCTTGTTTATTGTCATGCTGACCAGCCAAGTAAGGCGATCTTGCTGTTCCGACTCTTATTACTCGTTGTCTGATGATTTTTCTCTTAGAGAGGACCATGTTTTGGTGTGCACTGCGATTGATCAATAAGGAAACGAGACGATAACCGACACTTCACGGTAGTGTTCGCGCGCCTTCTCCCCTTCTCCATCATGGCGCGGAGCATTGATATACGGAGAATAAGATAGAAAAAAAATGCATGGAGACGCTAAGAGGAAATTAGCATGGAGTCAAGGATCTTGTTATTTCGCCATCCAGGTGCGTGGTGCTCATTTCTTTCGTTATTTCTCTGACATCCTGCTCTAGCTGTTCAGCAGAACAAAAACAACATGGATCACATTCGTATCTCTCTATCGAATTCTTATATGCTACCTAAACAGGTGCAGAAGGACTGTTCAACGATCAAACAGCCAGGAAGGACGTGCGTGCCTTGCTGTCTACTTATCCGTGTACTCATCAGTTCCTGCAGCTATTTCCATACCATGGTTGTCGATTCCGTTAGTGTTTCTCCTCATCAATCACGTATCTCTCATTGGTTCGCTTGTTTGCTCTCAATGTAGGGCTACGCTAAGGTGCTCTTGAAGCCGAGGACGGGCCACAGTTTTGAAATTGGAAGAATGAAGGCGACATCTGCGACCTAGGACAAAGCGGCGTGTGAAAGAACATGGGTCAACTGTGACGTGTCTGCTTATCCTACTCTGTATAAGTGGCTTAATTTGTCTATCTCTGTTACGCAGACGTCTTGGAAAATTCAGGCAACCATTACGACTCGACTAAAGCGTGTCGCCCGCCTTGATCACACCTATTTTTATTTCGCAGGCGGGCATAAAGTGCACTGCGCTCGTCTCGTTCTCCCCTTAAGATTACGTGGCTCGGTTCAATCCTCGTTGGGGAACGCCGGCCCGTAAGTAAACTGGTCCCGTCGTGTCGCTTTGACTAATTGTGGATAAGATAGCAAACCTGCATGTGCATGGTCGAAAGTCGGTCTACCTTAGGAGTACTTGAACGTAATCATTGAAATCGATGGATCCAGCTGGTAGGCCAGTCGGGTGCGTCCTCACTTTTTTAAACTTTGCCGAGTTACTGACCTCATAGATTGATTGTCCTCCAGACTCGTCTCCTAAAAACCGTGTAAGTCTCAATCTCATTGTCCTCCGAAGACGTTGCAGCTCATCGCTTTTGGGATCGTGACATGATGAGATAGGGGAGAGCTTTTCAGCCGTAAAGTTGGCAGGAGAATAGTGCGTAATACTATTTTCCCTACTGACCTTGCCAAGCTTATCTGTCACTGTACCACGCGGAATAGGCTGCAATACTCATATTATCTCGAGTACGCTGTTCAATTTATTCCCACTCAAAACTGAGCTAACGTCAGCTTTGCTGGTAACATCCGCTTCACAGTTCAATACACAATCTGCTATCACTTGCATGACGCAATACAAACGATGTATGCTGGTTCTATGCTCCGACTACAGCCTCCTATTCTACTGCTCACGCTATCTTAAGTTGAAGAGCGGCGAATTGGTGAGTATTCAAATCTCCAGTCCCATGCTAGACTCTGACGTACAGGTATTGTTGTAGTTTTCGAGAGTGATTCCTTCCGTCAAATTACCATCCTGTATTTCACGTAGTGGGAATAATTTATGACGCTTCTATCTTTCCCACAGGGAAGACGAAGGTTAATGATTCTAATTGGCGCCCCTCGCGTAAGGCCTCGGAATCCGTGTGGATGGTGGTTCGTTCCATTTTCCATCGATGAGGGGCGCCATGTCCTTCGATTATTCTTGACCTTCAACGGTCCTGTACTTTCTTCGATCAAATACGCTATGGTTTCTACAGCCCTTCCGCTCCTCGAGTCTATGACGCCTGCTAATCCTGTCCGCCTTGCTGGCCTGAGAGAGCGGTATCCGAGCTGTCAAGACCGGTACCAAGCTCCCGCTAATGTCTCACTATTTCCGTCCCAATTATAGTGGTTCTGAATTGAGGATCGGATATCATTGTTCAAGACTGGAGCCGAGCATTCAGCGCTTACCCGCAGACAGTAGAGCGGCTTCAACGCTGTTCGTGTTCCCATTATTTGACTACCTGACGAACGGGCTAGGCTGGATAATGGCACGTGAAAGGGTCGACAAAGAGGGGGAGACGGTTAGACCAAATAGCTACGGTGAGCTCGTCTTTCTTGTGCATGCTTTCAGAGATTGCAATGGTTTCACGCCAGATGTACGTGCTGTATTTTTGATTGTGTAACGAAACTAACAACAGGCGAGAGCATTTTCGAACATAGGGACAAAAGAAATATTGTTCTCTTGCTCCCAAAGAGAACGATTTGCGAGCTGTGAATGAACACATTCATTCCTCCCTTGTTCTGCCGGAATGATTTATTTAGCCTGGTTCAAGTGTTCCTTTCCTGTGTGTCTTCGATGATAGTTTGCGTCAGCCTAATGCCAGTGTGTAGTTCACTGTCAATGAAACTATAAGCCAACGTGACGACCATCGATGTGCGCGTGGACTCATGTGGAAGGTCCTGGTCAGCGCGAAAAAGAACATTCAATACCGCTTCGTTCAATGCTGCGGGGAGACTCACGGAACAGCTTCTTTGAATAGAAATGCCTGAATCGAGATGTTGGTACTGCGGATAACGCCTACAATTTTAGAGATAAATAAGCTCTCTAAAACGTGCTCATAGCGGGGAACTCGTTCCAGTGTTCATCTCTTTCGACAACAAAAGGCAAATGTGATGATCTGAGAACATCGGTGCAACTGCATAAACTGCTGTTAATATGAGTACGTCATCCTTGGGCATAGCCTTTGGACAGCCCAATGATGGATGTCACGTTTTACAGGTCCGAACACCGGCCTACTAGTGCACAACGTTGCCATCATCCTGTACAGCACGACTAAACTCTCTCAGCGTAATGATCGATTTTCAACAACCTACGCCGGATGTGGACACTAGTACGTGCAATGGTCTTTGGCTCAATGTTCCGCATTCTCATTTTGCTGATACTAGAGGGAGAATCTGATGGTCCTTCGGAGCAAGCGTGGGATCATGAAGACGAAGATGATAGTAGCTCTGAATATAGCACAGACGGGGAGGTAAGGATAAATTCACACTTCTGTGGAAGCAGGGAATAATGTATAGCAGTATACCAATCTCCCCAAGGTCACTCTCACGTCGCTCACTGAGACTGGCCAAGACGAATCGACGATTCCAGTGTTAGATCAAAGGTCCTTCACGGGGATACAGGTCATATCATCGGTTCTCGCGGACACTCTCTGTGCGGATCTCGGTGTTGATGGAGTCTTGAAGAAGCTTAACACCACGCTCGGGACATCGTACAATTTGGACTCCGTAATCTCGATTCTTGAACCCTACATTGCCCAAAATGTCGACTTTGGAACTGCATACGCTTATTTGCGCCCAGATTGGGATGACATCCCAAACATTGCGCATAGATTACGCACTCTGGAAGTGGAAGACAGGGAAATGCGACAAAATGTGCTCACTGATGGCTTGATCGCTGACCCGGATATGGACCCACGGCGGGTGTGGGATCTCTATGCCAATCGGGTGGTGCCATACTGGGTTGCGTCGTTGCGAATGTTTCAACGGCCGTGGGCGATATCACATGCGTGGGTGGATGAGAAGGAACGCGTGGATGTGATGTCACCCATCAATGGATGCGAATGGCCCGTGCCGATGCCGAAGGATGCCAACCTTGATCTCATTCGCATCGAAATGTTGAATGCGAGGTCAAATCGGGGCCTTCAAGCAGAGTATGTGTGGCTGGATGTTTTGTGTTTGCGGCAGGAAGGCGGGAAGAACGAGCATCTGCGCTTGGACGAGTGGAAGCTGGACGTGCCCACCATCGGGGCGGTCTATGAGCAAGCATATGCACGTGTGGTCTACTACTTCAACGGTCTCGGTCGGCCACTGTATTTGACACCGGGCTACTTTGAGAGTGACCGGTGTTGGTTCCGACGTGCTTGGACGCTGCAGGAGATGACAATGACCCCGATCATTGCAGGGGTCACTGGCAAAGATGTCATGGACACGCCGGTTCAAATGAGGTTCCACAAAGAACTGAAATCATTCCAGAGGGTGCCAGCATCCACATCGATTTTTCACTATGTGTCGGATATGCGGATTCGGATATCAACAAAGCCGTTGGATAAAGTCGCCGGATTAGTATACCTTCTCCATCCAGACGTCATCCCGATATATGATGCTAAACAATCTTCGGAAGAAGCATGGGAAGCGCTCATGGATGTTATGGAGTCTCACTACCAGGTGCAATTGCTCTTCCTTTACCCTGAGCCAGGGGATGGAAAGAAACGTTGGAGACCATCATGGCAGCAAGTGATGTCGAACAGAATTGTGGTGCCTCTGTATCGTTTCATATACAAGTTCAATCGGACAGAGGATCCGGATATCTACTGTTACATGGGTTACTGTATTAAGTCGGGAACTGTCCGGGGTTTGGGTGAGGTACCAAATGAACCGATGCCTCGGCAAGGAGAAGTAGACATCAACGATGACAACGGAGCACCCCACACGTTAAAAATCATTGCTGACCACATGCACCCAATACCCGACGGCATCTACACACTCCTCGGCTGCAGTGGTTCGTTTAGACCAGATCGCTGGGTAGTCGGGCAGATAAGACAGGATGGGAGGGTTGAAAAATTGTCGGTGTTCTGTTCCGCAGATGATGAAGTACATCTTTGTTCCCTTGAACTTGATAATGAAGTTGAAACATTTCTTTGTTGAAGTATTTGTATTCAAAGTTTATTTAGAGCATGTCGGATTGTGGTTGGATAGGACAGCGAATGATGGTAGTGATAACATATTCATGTACTACGTCATTTAGACTGCTCTTTCTACAACCATGGAGAAACCACTATGACTGTGAAGATACTGTTAATATCGAAGGACACGGAAACAATATAGCAACTCCTAACTCTTCATCCTTGAACTGAACGAGCAAAATGTATGTTTCGTTTTCTATTCCACGGTAGATGGCTCATCGTTCGTGGGCAAAGCTCCGAGTCCGCACCTTTGACGGTCACTTACTGAACAATGATCCCGATGGTTTCATATCTGAATTTGAAAACGATGTCTTGGGTGGGGGCAGATAAGGCAACAATAACATCGGACGCAGGTATCTCGATTGTTGCCTCAAGGTTCTTGGAGTGACGATAGAGAAGGCTACCACAGGACGATATGGTGCAGATATCTGATAACTTGTGCTTGTTGGTGAGACGTGGATCTTCCAAGAACGTTGCACCACCTAATATCTATCGCTATCGAAGTAAGCTACTCCGTGAACAACAATCCTCTACAGAGAAGAAAAGAGCGCTTACTTTACCGTAACCTCGCTCAGAAGTACTTCTGAGTGAATTTCCAGTATGTGTTCTGTTTCCTATAAATGAGCATGTCATCACACAAATACCGAGAAGCATACCTGTCGTTTATATTCATTAGATATTCATAAGAGTTCATCCTGGATGCATGGATCCTGTCAGGTGCGCTCGCTGCGTGAGTCAGAAATACGTGACGGCTCGTGTGCCGCAATATCGCCCTCATCAAGTACATATCTGCTGACAAGGAGGATATCAGTGGTCAAGAAAATCGAGATCAAGCATGCTACTTTGACTGAGTTGCTATGGGGGCAGGTCCATCGATAGGTGGTGTTATCTATACGTCTTATCTCTGAATTGACCAACTCTAGGTATCTCGACTTATATAGATATGGTGAGGCAAACCAAGACTCCCGCAAGTGATTTGCGTGAATTTCTACTGTCTATTCTATCCTTGTGCTCCGCTCTGGATCTATTGAACGTCACTGGGATACTCCTTCTCGTCCAGTTCGTGTAAAGTGCCCTTCAAGCGAGGGCATTCATCATTGGGACGTTCCCAGTGTAAAAGCTCAAGTTACCTCTTGATTTCTCGACTTAAACACATCACTACATCACGGGTTAACGATACAAATACTATTAAATTTGCGTCCGATTACATTGTCATTGGTACGTATATTTTGATCTTGTACGTGGCCGTGGCATATCAGCAAAAAGAAAAGTCCAACTCGGAAGGGTAGCTCTCCACAACCTCTACATTCCAGCGTACGCTTTGATCAAATCTGCCGCCTTCTCTGCGAAAATATACACCGCCGCCTGAATATGGGCCGCCGGTACGAACGGCTAATACAAAGTCTCATCAGTCCACTGCAAACCCATCGACAAAGATAAAGAAAAAACACACCAAAACCGAAGCATCAACAATCCTCACCCCGACCGCACCCTTCATCCTCAAATCCGGATCCACGACTCCCCAATCCGCACCGACAGGAGACATACTCGCCGTACCAACTGGATGATTCAGATTCGACGCCCCGTTCCTGATATCGTCATCCGTAGTATTCGTCGCTATGCCCAGTACATACCCTTTCCAAGCTTTGGCAGTGACGAACTGCTTCGCACTCTGTACGGCATAGTTCATTATAGTGAGGTCTTGTGGGTGCATGAGGTAATTTGGGTTTATCACCGGCGGGTCGAGGGGGTTGGTGCTATTAATGGTTACACTTCCACCTAAACCAAGTCAGACTGGGAAGAAGATTGATGTATTGCACATACGCGAAAGAGGACAGAGCACAGCTGGGGCGATCACGAAGAAATTCCCAGATACCGGAGGAGGGTTTCTATTCATGCCATTCTCCGATGATCTAAGCCTTCGCGAGATCTAGGGTAGATCCAGTACTCACTACAAATGCAAGCTCATAATGCGCCATCTCGTTCCCCGCACACGGCTCTCCATCCAGAATGCCAGCATCTTCAGGAACACGAAGGAATCCCCTCTGATTCGCTATACCCACTGTTAAGAAGCCTGTTCTATTCGCTTTCCATTCCGCTAACGCCTGCTCCTGGAAAGTGATGTTCCGGTAATAGATGTTCTCAATCGTGTCGGTGTCGTCGACGGTAAAAGGAACGTTCCATAAGACTTGGTCGGATAGGTTCTTGCCGACGTCGGGGAGGTGATGGGTTGATGTGATTCCTAGAACTGCGAGTTCGTCGCTGTTGCCTATACCGGAATGGAGGAGTATATGCGGTGTTCCGATGGATCCGGCAGAGAGAATGATCTCTTTCAGGCATTTAGGCGCTAGAATGTGCTTGGTTTCTAGGAAGGGAAGTCAGCATTGCTTGGTAACACGTATATATTTCGTACCTCCAGAATCCTGGGTAAATTCAACAGCGTTAAACGTTCGTCGTCTGCTCACATTCTTCGTATCGAGAATTCGGGTAACACGAGCATTAACTAAGACGTGCAAATTTGGTCGCTGAATATATTTTGGCCCAAGGTAGGACGTCTCAGAGCTGCTTCGAGTGCCGTTTCCAACAGTCAAGGGTGCCCATCCTGTAGAGTCTTACTCAGCGAGTTGTCCGACACAGCCGTTTGTAAAGCCCTCACCAATACCCAGCTGGTAACCTGAATTGTAATCCAAGTTGAATGGAAACTCGAGGGGAAATTCGGCGGTCGTCTGATGGACACGTTCGTCTGTGGCCCGCGGGTATCCAGGAAGAGAGACGTATGTTACTCCCTTGAAGCTGTGCACTGCGGGGTTGAATTGGCCGGTGATATTATGGTGGTCTGCAGGGGCAACGAAGCGCTCGTTCTATCATATAAATGAAAGTCAGCATCGACGCCTCTATAAATAATGAGTTATTTATATGATGCACCCTTCGTATATATGGTTGTAGAGCATCCCATCCCCATATGGAATCACGACTAATCCGAGCATAACGGTCGTAATCTTGCGACGAGCCACGCATGTAAGACATACCGTCTGGAAGGCCATTGATTAAGTTACCAGATCGCATGTTATGCAAGAGAGCCAACGTACTAATGGCACTACTTCCTCCCAGGCCAAATCCTCGCGAGAAATTAATAGTGCGTCCGTTCAGTCCTGGCTGGGCCGACGTCGTGAAATTCCAATCGAGCGGCGATCCCCTTAAGCGAGAAGAAAAGAACGGGACTTGCGAGAGAAGGACATCTGCTGTTCTGTGCCAAGCTCTTCAAAGATGGAACGTGTTTAGAAAGCATGTACTAACGATTCACCGGCTTCGAGAACGAGTACGGAAATACTTGAATCCTCAGTTAAACGATTGGCCAGTACATTCCCTGCCGTTCCGCCTGCAACTAAACGTCAGCAAGAAGTTTGATATGTCTATAGCATGTACCTCCAATAATAACATAATGGAAATCTCTTGTCGGAAGCTCGTCGAAGGTTTCATATATGGCACCAACTGCAATATGGCATGCGATAAGTAAGGCGAGGATGGATAGAAATATATGACATGACAGCTTCATAGTTTCGCTATGCGGGACTATGAGGGAATAGACGGACGGTATTCGACAACGACTCACGATCTATGATGTAGCACCAGTAGAGAGACTTCAAAGAGCTTATCGTAGGGATGGTGACAGAAATGTCCTTTCACTGACCTAACGTGCCTGTTTATGAAGCGCCTCTTCATTCTGGCTGTACAAACTACTTTCTTTAAGTGGCACATTGCCCCTAAAATGCTGAGGTACTCCGCTTGCGACTAAATGAAGTCGCTATATAAAAGATATCAGCAGGACATAAAGAGGCGCTAGCACTACGATTCAATGCGGATTGGTGTGTCCACTGCCAACGATGTTCCACTAACTCAATACTAACTTAAAACGGTGAACATTCGAACTTGGAGGGCCGTCGCATGTGGACAGTAGAAACAGTCGTCATCGAGGCCCTCAGATGTGAGTACACGAACTCTAGGATCTTAGCTCTGAGCGGAGGAATGTGTCTATTCCTGGAAAGAAGATGTGACGGCGCGCAGAGCGTCATCAAATTCATAGATGCTTTCGTTCCGTTCCAAAGGTTCCCTCGGGAGAACAGTCCGGTTCCTACTGGTAGCTAACTGGCCAGAAGTTGGAAACGTTTTCGGAAGATGAGGCCACAGATAGCGCAGGAAGAACAGTGAAGGTGATGGGGAGACGTGGCCTGAAAATCAAAGGAAGAAGTGATCATTCGGCCCGCCGCACATGCCTCCCGATGGAGTTGTTGCGATCTGTTGATTACCATAGCCACCGCTATTTTTGCTTCTCAGTGCTCACTACAATACAGCATTGAATTCGTCAGACCGTCTTCCCTTTGTCCCTTGAGCGATAGCTGCAGCTTCTATAGTCAACACGATTCAAGTTCGTTCTCGAACCAGCTCGGCCATGCCAGCTACAGGAGTGGTCCCGTGGACGACAAGCTTAATCTCATGAGCCGCATATCCTCTAAGGTCACAGTTCCTCTTCCCAATTGGCAGCCCTGGGACGCGCCGAAAATATTCATGCCTGTGATCATGCCCTATTACGGTGCGTGCTCTGGTCCATAGGCTTGTGGATCCTTGAGCTACCTTGACGAAGTAGCGAATATACACTGATCGGGGAACTCCCCGAATCTGTTACCTGGTCGTGTTCTGAGTCTTTCAGGTGCGTTATATTTATAAAATTCTTTCTATTTCTCACATCCGTTCTTTGGTATCAAGTCCAAATTCAATTGCGAAACAAACTCGTCTGGCTGGGGCCACATGAATTTCACCCTTTTTCCGCCAAAAGATCTCATAGAAAAATCACTCAAACCCACGTCGCGCAAGAACATTGCCAGGATCGGGCTGTCAAGGACATGTGCGTATGACTTAGTTTTGTCTTGATCTTCTCTAACTCATCAGCCGTAATAGACCAACATGCTGTCGATAATCCCAGGGTTCGTCCCTCAACTTCGCTTCCCGTCACAGGTTGAACGCTATTTGCGGGATCTGGATTGTGAATCACAATCGTTGGATTTTTCACGCAGCTGGTACGTCGCGTTGTGTTGAATACTCCTCGCACTCAGGGCTATTTTAAAGCCAGCCTTCACCGGCACCAAAACGATCTTCACTGGCTGCTCATCTCGTTTGGCTCGTTTGGAAGTCATTTGGTACAATAAAATATCTGGTGTAGAGCTGCACAATTTAGGACTTCAGCTGCTGCATCCCTCTTCCCGCTGTCAATTCTCTGAGGGGCTTGTTCGTACTCAGCGCCCCCATCCGTGAATTTCTTTTCTTTTCTTTCTCAGATCCGTGGGATTTTTGAGAAGCTTAGCGGCTTACTAGCGGCTGGACTTTACGGAAATGAACCCAATAGGAAGACGAGTCTATGTCCCTTGGCTACTCGTCTATCTATTTATCCGTGACAAGCTGACTGATGGCGGTATATATGGTGATGAAAAGTCTTGACTTAACCTTGGTTATATTTAGACATCCCACTGTCTTCATTTAGAAAGAATGATTGATAATTCGACTCTTATATCTTCCTCCTTGGCTAATCAAGACGATGATTGTCTTTGTTGGTACATACTTTAAGGGAAAGGCTTCGGCGCTTTTATCCTGACTTCTCTCACTCAGGAATTTCCAGCCGAGACGGCCACAGTTTTCGCGTACGATTCATTTGCTGAGGTCTGCTCGCCGTCTCCCTCGCCTGAGCGTCGACGAACTTCGACTAGCTTCGAAATCGAGCTTCCTTTTATACTGCCGCTCTTCCCCTTTCCCTAACATTAGAGTGCTGTTGCACCAAGGACTGGAACCGAGTGCAAATTCTATCCGGTGCCAATCATTGGAGAGGAGTAGTTCTAAGATTAGCAGAAGTACGGAGCAAACTCTCGCTTCTGGGAACATTGCGGCAGGCATGTACATAGTTCGGGTGATTGTAAGGGGATAATGTGCAGGATATGGAGGTACTTTGATTGTTGTGGGGGAAGAAAGGCGCATCTTGGTTCCTCGTGATAAGTGTGAATTAAATAATCACAGGCACAAGCAGCTGAATACCTATGTACAGATTAAGATAGCCGCCCGTTCCTATGCGAACGCCTCGTGCGATGTCGGAGGAGCCCACTGTCTCCACGTACAAAAGGAGATTTCACAGCTGATACGACGCTAGAGCAAATTCGTCAGTGTATCAATGCCGGTCTTGTGGGGCTACCTTATGAATCGTTCACGGTCAAGGTGGTAGCGGAGCTTCTTCCCGTTGAATTGATCAAAACATGCAGTGCTTTGTTATCGCCTTAAAGCGCTCATTTGTTGCCGTGCGTTTTACAGCCCGTAGTGATACATTCAATGGGTGGGACTAGGAACCGGGTGATCGTCTTTTCTATGGTGAAAGGCGCTAGTTAGGACCGTCGGCATCAAACCTAGCAACGCTTGTGCCTTGCGCATATAAACTATGTCTTCAGGGAGATCTATCTAAGTTTACTGAATTTATGAAGACATATGATGTTCTTAGCGCCTATATTTTCGTTGTGCACTCCGTGGTGACAAATCTCAGGGTTCTAAGAGCTACTCGATAATCTTTGTTCCTTCCTGTACACCACGACTGAAACGGCTATTAAAAAATTTGGTTCGCTGCAACTGCCACCGGCTATGGACATAGGTGTGTTATTACCTTGGTTTGATGCTCCAGATCCTCATTTTGCGAATTTCAGAGCGAGAACCTCATAGTAGTTCAGTGGAAGCGTCAGACGATCCTGGGGTCAAAGAACACAGTGATGAAAAGGTCAGCTTATAACAGCTCCCTCGAATGCAAGGAATGACGTGTTACAGTATGACACCGCCTCCAATATTACACTTTCTTCACTCACGGAGGCAAACAGGGAAGAAGCGACCATTCCAGTCTTAAAGCAACGGTCTTACAGGGGTTCTAGAGAGGTCATATCGTCCGCTCAGGCAGACACTCTCTGTGCCGATCTCGGTGTCGATAGAGTCCTGGAGAAGCTAAATACCACCCTCGGAACATCATATGCTCTGGCTTCCGTAGTCTCGATTCTTCATTCCTATATTTCCCAAAATTTCGGCTTTGGAACTGCTTATGCGTATTTACGCCCATATTGGTCCGATATTCTCACCGTCGAACATGAATTAAGCACCCTCGAAGAAAAGGACAAGGAGATGCGACGGAACGCAACTGTTGATGGAAGGATAACCAACCGGGATGTGCCTCCTCGACGGGTCTGGGATCTGTACGCGAATCGGGTAGTGCCGTACTGGGTTGCACGCAAGTATCTGTGGGGGATCTCTCATGCTTGGGTGGATGACAAGGACCGCGTGGACGTCATGACCCCCATCAACGGATACAAGTGGCCTGTCCCTATCCCGAAGGATGCCAATCTTAATCTCATCCGCATCGAGATGTTGAATGCTCGGTCAAATTATACGTTGCACAAGGCAGAGTACGCATGGCTGGACGTTCTATGTTTGCGGCAGGAGGGTGGGATAGGCGAGGCTCTACGTGTGGAGGAATGGAAGCTAGATGTGCCCACAATTGGACGCATGTACGCCTCCGCTCCAAATGTCGTGTGCTATTTCAATGGACTTGGCCGGCCACTGGATTTGACACTGGGCGACTTTAAGAGTGACCGGTGCTGGTTTCGGCGTGCATGGACTCTGCAGGAAGTCACATATCACTCAATTATTGGAGGGGAATTGGAACAAGACATTATGGAAAATGAGGTTCGAAGGGAGTTTGACGAAAAGCTGGCTTCGTTGCAGGAGATACAACGATGCGGGACAACGCTTGACTTTGCGTCCGAGATGCAGCATCGGGTTTCAACAAAGCCTGTTGATAAAGTTGCAGGGTTAGTATATCTTCTCCAGACGGACACTATCCCAATATACGATGCTGAGCAGTCGGAGACGGACGCATGGGAGGTCCTCATGGATGTCATGGAGCCCTGGTTTCGGGCAGAGTTGCTCTTATTCTTCCCCGAGCCTGATAATGGAAGGAAATTCTGGCGACCATCATGGGAGCAAGTCATGACAAGCAAGCTTATTGCGCGCAATTTCGCTTGGTACCCAGATAGGGTACATCGGATGGAGAATAAAGATGTGGACTATTATGAGGGCTACCATATCATGTCGGCAAATGTCCGAGGTTTGGGTGAGATGCTGGATGAACGGAATACTCGACAGGGAGAACTAGCCTTCAACGATATTACTGGGACACGCCACGCGTTGAAAATTGTAGCCGAACACGGATATCTGATACCGGATGGGTTGTATACACTAATAGGCTGCATCGGTAGGTTTCCACGTTCGGATCTGTGGGTAGTTGGGGAGCTAAGAGAAAATGGAGACTTCAAGAAACTGTCGGTGGTGCATTCGTCGGACGATGAGCAAGTGAAGCTTATGTACCTTGCGCTTGGACAGCGAGTTAACATATTTCTTTGTTGAAATTAATCGGCTCTGCAGTTTTAACTCGCCATTCCCAGGCTACAGGGGTGCAGCTCGAGTTCTTCAATCCATACTTTTAGGAAGACCTGTTGGTTCATCTTATGAATAATGAGAGAAGGGCAATGGGATAATCAAACCTTATAAATTTGAAGCGGTTCTCATTCCCAATTGCCAGTGAAATGTTTGTAACAGGCTGTAATAAATATTCTGTTCTATGTGCTTCATGGCATCCGATACACATTGACTGAAGTGTCCATGTGGGCAGAAACGAATGACAACGGGGAATACTATGGACCCCGCACTCGAGACAGAAGACAATGGCTCCCACGGAAATTCCGCCTTTCGTGGCAGGACTTTAGTTCATTATTTGATAAATATCCCGTTTGAGCCGGGCTACATCCCCTGCTTACTCCAGCCAGTGGGATTCTATTATTGCTAACCGAGTCAATTATGCACATCGCGACTGTGTATTGCAAGGCCAGATGTGTGAAGAAATGAAACAGTCCATTTTCGTGAAAAAAGAGCACTTTAATCAGAATCGGTGAATAATGTCCACATCATCGCACGTACTCGAAACGAGGATGTACTGGGATTCCCAGATGTGTGACCACACTTCCATGCGCTTCTCCGAGTGGCTCTTGATTTCCCTTAGGAAGTTTACGGAAGTTTCTACAGAATGAGAAAGACGTGTGATTGATGTGCGACTACAGGTACTGCATTCAGTATCGCGAACTGATTTAATTACTGTCAGAATCACTACCAGAATCATCGTCAAGTCCATCACTTTCGTAGGGAGTCCCATTTGGCGCTTCCTGAAATCTCAGCTTCAGCCGAATATGATCTGCCACCAAGGCGTCAAGCGTCTCAAGACCACCTGTATATAACAAGGGCACATGGGAGTCGCACAACGGTCCTAAAACTAAGACAAAAAGATCCTGGAACGCAGATAACCACCGACGACGCCGACGCGAGCAAATCATGCGCACAAAGTTGTCATCGAGAAATGGAATTGAGTGATCGACCTCATGGAGGGTTATAGCTAGCCTTCGCAGCGAAGGAACCAACCAGTACATGATTAGGGTAATTCCCAACACCCCGGGTTTTCCGCATTTCACGAAAAAGGTGTTCCATGCAGCCTCGCTGTTGCGCGTAAGAAGAGTAAGCCCATATGATTGGTGTTCAATGGTAAGTATGAGGAGTTGGGGAGTAAGTTGAAGGATGTAAAGGAGCCGATCATCCATCATCGGTACATCGGTAAGATGAAGGACCGTCAAGGAGCAACGAGAGAGCTTGATCAGATTATGGAGTCCTAGGAGTGAATCTTCCGGACATATTATTCCGTGGTATTCTGGATCCTGAATGAAGTCGCAGCCTGATGTCACTGACATGTGTGTCAGGGACGGAACATCGAGACAGCTAAGAAAATTTCCTAGTGACGCGGAGAGGGATAGAAGTGATGTGTTTCTGACAATGGGGAATTGCGAAAGAGATAGAGGGATGTGACTGTGATGGTGATATGAGAATGAGCGAAGGTAGGGACCCGAGGCAATAATGTCCAGATGTCCATTTGTTATCGTTCCCGTATTGTCATGCCTAACATCTAAAAACCTCACAAGTCGGCCTGGAGGAACAGAAGTAATGGCTTCTGGATGTATATCTGTCAAATGCAGGGTCTCCAGGTTAGGCGCAATTTCAAACGCATCAATGTTCCCTGGTCCCGCGTGCTTTCCGCATGTCAGGTACATTTCCTGAAGCATGTCGACTCGCCCGTGGATGGAACGTATATCAGAGAGTAGGAATGAAGGTATGACCAGTTCGATTGATCTCCAGCATGTGGAACGAGTCAACAAAAGGCTAAAACATCGACTGATTATTTCCGCATCAGCCTCAGAGTATGTTGGGGGCATGATGCTGTGGCTGGTAGCCCGGAAGGAAAAATGAAGATGAGATCCACCACTCCTAGCAAGTGCGAGTTCAAGAAGGGCGACCATGTTCCGTTTGAAAACAGGGACGTCCTCATCCATGGCACTGTCTTCCTGTTCCTCTCGAAATTCTATCGTGAGTCGTGACCATAAACGAGGACAATCCCGCTCGACGGCGCGCCGCCAGGTACTGCAAGATACCAAGGTCCGTCAGAAAGATCGAAGACGTCGAATCCTGAGACGTGATAGTCGTCAGATGTATACGACCTCTCAGTCCAACCAAGGATTTTCCCAATTAATTCCGACGGCAAACGACGCACAGGGGGTAAGACTCTTTTGTAGTCCTCTCGTATTTTTGACAGCCGCAACACCCTGGATTCTAAGGAAGCCGCCGCATGACGCAGCAGGTCGATCTCACCGTGGATTTCTAAGATCGGAGGACCTAGGTGTTGGATTGACGCATCCAATTGATCAGTTTGGAAACGCGTTGGTAACTCCTTGGTAGCCATGAATGCGATGAATTCGGGGGAATGACTGAAGTTCGATGTCCAGTCGTATCTCGCCAGGAGATCGTCGAGGAAAAAGCGGGTAGATTTCATATCAGATCACAAGTATACCATTGAAGGTGCTACAGATGCTACGCATGATAAGGCGTCAGGCAGTAAACAGGTGAACGTGACATATGTCTGCTTACAGGATGTGATTTGGGAGAGAGTTCAGGACACGGATGTTTTGCTTCGCTTTTGAGGCCGAAGGAAGACAAAGGAGACCTCGCGCGAATACAAAGATGTCTTAAAAGAGAAACAATGATAAAATTTGACAATGGAAATGTGGTTGAAATACGAAGCGCTGCCGTCTCCGGAGGTGGTGCCTTGGTAGCGGCAATATGAATATAATCACGTACTAGTGCGGAAGCCCGTTAGACAAGCTACTTTCTGGTTATTTACTGTCACCTACACATCTGGTTCTTCTCGAATTACACCTAGTAGTACCGCCTCAGGGAGGTTGTGAGGAAGGACGACACAACACATCCGTAGTGAGTTCATGAGATCTTGGTAATGATCATTGTATGAGGATGTACGAAAATTTGGTGTATGTGCGACGTGAAAGAGAGATAATGGGAAGGGAACCAGGGAAATTTTTCTTTGGTCCTGCCAAGAAAGCGCAAAGGAAGCGTTCAGGAATTGCGAAAGAGTCGGTTTCCGGGCCGCACCTCCGTTCAGGGTTGACTTCCTCCATCCACGGATCGTCGGGCCGAAGATACATTAGATGACATTTAAGCATGATTGCAAATGTCTACGAGCACTATAACGCTCTCGATGCTTGCCGCCCTAAGTTTTCAGGTAAACTCGACGTCGAAAAACTTCACGCGATCAACGGGGATCTTGGCGCGGCTACAAAGCCTATGTGTTCAATCAGCATCTGTAGTGGTAAAGCTCTGCTTCGAACAAAAATTTGAACTGGATAGACATGAATGCATAACCTCGGCATAAGGACAAACAGTACCCAAAAGGACTAAGTCGACGGAAAGGTATTACCATGGAACCGTCCAGTAGATGTGAAAAAATTTATACTGCTAATCCCATACAGTATTGACGGCAAGGTTATCGTCTTGGACTTGGATCCGGGCATGTCTCCGGGAGGTATAAGATATAGTTTAAGGAGAGAAATCTTGGCATTTGGTGTGGTATCTCACAAAAACCGGAAATTACGGCAACCATCAGGTCAATGCATAGCTATCCTGCCGACAATAAGACCCAGAATAGCAGCGAAGGCGCACCAAGCTGCCCTCGTCCCACCAAGAAAAGTATTCGACGCTGATAAAGCTGAACTCTTTGAATCAGTGACGATACTAGAAGAACTGGAACGGGTAGCAATTGCTGACGTGCTGATAATTGTCAAAGACGAGCTGGAAGAAGAAAAGATTGAGGTGACGCTGAATGACAGTGATGTACTCGTAGACGCCAAGGTGCAGAAGCTCTGGGCAAGGGTCTCCGCCGTTGGCAGCTCGTTTGGACATAGAGGAACGACACAGTTTGTGAGTCCCGAGGTGAATTCGGTTCTATATCGAGTTCGTTAGCTGGAGAATAGTGGATACGGAATTTTGGACGCACCTGGGACAGAAGCAGTTTACATCCGCAACACTGGTACAGTTAGCATCTGCTATCGATAGTTGCAAGCAATTTGTCACTGACAATCAATAAATCTTCGTTAGTTTTGTGAGGAACGAATAAGGATAGTGGACGCACCGCAAGTCGAGTATCCACTCAGGGTCGGTAGCTTAGCAGAGAGCGTCGAACTAGCACTGAGGTTCCCACTACTTCCTAAGTTTATACTTTTTGTATTTCCTGGGCTCGTTCTTGTCGTCGTACTGTCACTAATCGTTGTCCTCGTAGCGCTTCCGGCTGTGATACTTGTCGTTGTCGAAGACTGCCCCTGGACAGCTAGCACGAAACAGAGAAGACAGACAGACAGAACATGAAATGACTCGAGTCGCATTTGCTTCGCTGGGTGCTTTGGACGACGAGATAACAAGATGACGAGACACGGCAATCGCTGTACGCGCAGTGATGGCGAGAAACAGAAGACCCCGGGACTTCGATCCGGGATATTTGTGATTATTTGGTGTCTTGTTGACCAGGGTGCGGGCCGACTTCCGCTTTCCGCTTTCCCTCCATGAGCTGGACGTTGTGAGTCGACGGAGCTTGCGGAGGAGACGCACATAAGGTGCTGACTAAGCAGACGAGAGAACGTTTCATCTCTCTCGCCTGCAGTCAGCACCGTTTCTGCTCAAAGTCTCTACCCTCCCACCCACCCTTGAGCCTTGATTCCCGGGGAGATCGCATCCCTCTGGAATCTCGCTCACAAGAGACAGGACCGCTTTCCCGTCCTGTCTCTTTCCCCCTTCCCTCCATGAGCCAAGTGAGGCGGCATGTATTCAGATCCGGATCGATGGATAGTCGGGCACATAAGACGGGATGGGAGGTTTAAGAAATTGTCAGTGTCTCGTTCGGCAAATGAAGAAGGCGCGCATCTTCATCACCTCACACTTCATAAAGTTAAAATATCTCTTTGCTGAGATATTCGTATTCAAAGCTTACATAGAACATGTACGATTGTGGTGGGATGGGACGGCGAAGGATGGTAGTGGTTCCACGTTTGTCTACTACAGAATTTAGACTTCGCTTTTTTTTTCAGCCATGTGGAGACCACTACTGCGAAGATACCATCGTCGTCAAAGGATACAGAACTAATGTAGAAATCATCGACTCTTCATCCTTGAATTCAATCAAAGAATAGTTATGTTCCATTTTCCATTGAACGAAGGTTGGGCTCATTGTTCGTGGAGCAAAGTTGCTCAGTGGCTAGTCACGATCACTTACCGAACAGTGATCTCGATGCTTTCTCAGCCAGATTTGCGAAAGTTGGCTCGGGTGGCGACATACAAAGCAACAGCGGCAGCTTACCAGGAGGCAAGGACACGTCCGATTTTAGGTTCATAGGGCCGGCATCTTCCGTGATCAGTTGGTGATCAGCGAGCGATGCTTTGCTATGTGTATGTGGAAACGTGCAATGCAGATATCTTCAGACGGTGACGACGGCCCACCCATGAAGCTCACAACAGCAGAACAGGAAGGGCGGAAGGCAAAACGCAGCTTCGTTTTCACTTCCTTCGGCTCTCCGGGACGACTTTAGCCGGATGAAAAATGCGCCTCGACTCTTTTCATCAACTTTTCATACTCCTTTCTTGTTCCGGTCGTCAATTCTTTCCATATTCCTCTGATCCCATACAGAACCACTCAATCGAAACTCAGAAACTCTATCCCCAAACTCATCCGAACTGAAACTGCGCTGAAGTCGGAAGATGATGCTCAAAAATTTATCGAACGTCGCACCTGAGACTTGTAACTTCAACTTGTGACATAAAAACGCCGCCTCTTCAGCTCTGTGATAGATATTAGGCGCTACCGTGGGACACTGTGAGTAGTACTTCCTTTCGCTTCTCCGTTGTCATGTTGACGATGTCTAGATTCTAGGCGCGTTTTGCTACCCAGCAAGGACATTATCATAATTAACTCGCAGATTGATAGGAAGGGTAGGACAAGTCGCGACACGTAAGGTCATCAGCTTTTCTCCCTCGGACGTAGTCACTGAAAGTCCGCAATAGATCTGCCTATCATCTCCGCCAAGAACTACTGACGATGTGTTGCCCAGAATTTGGTACACGCCTCTCATTGCACTTGTGTTTTTGAAAGCTTACGAAAAAGCAGTAGCTGCAGTAAGCGCCAGCATCCTCGTTCTCACGCCAGGTGACCACAGTTTCTTTGATACCGGAACCGATTTTGCAGCCGTTCTGCATAAATTATTAATCAAAAACTTTTCGTTTGAAACCCTGTGTGTGTATTGTCTTTCTATCCCCTTCCCTGAGCTGATAGTAGCCGGTAGGACATATATATCTTGACGAAAATGTTTCGATAACCCCCAAATTTCCCGTGGTCGTCTCAGGCCTCAGGCCTCAGCGCTGACAGCTCCAGTACTCGATTTTACAATAATATCTGTGTCGGTAGCTCGCGCGCTTGGCCCCGCTCAACCCTGTTCTTCTCTACCTTTCCTCCTCCAGGCATTCTTCCAACGACGTCAAAGAGATGGTGAAATCCGTCCCCCCCGCAGTCTACGTGCAACATCTGTGCAGATATAGCGAGATTGCGAGCGGAAGAAAAGGAAAACAGATGTGCTCTATACTTGTCTGGATACGCGGACTCAACCGCCAAGAACTCTTAGAAAAAGAAACCGGTATGCCTCTTTCCCTTACTCTTCATATATCTTATAGTGACATCGGCTTGTAGGGTGACTTCAATGGTTCCTTCTTCGACGAACAGATTGCCAGCACCTCTGATGCTGACATCTATAGTGTCCCTTCTGAGTCAAGTGCTAATAGCTCAGTGAATGTGCACCAATACGATCTCGTTCTTGGTCCATGTTGCAGCGCTCTGGAGACGACAGACACAAGAAGGATAAGATTGGCAAAATCATGAAGGGCGTCTTCCTATTCGTCCGAGTCTTTACGAGAAGAGGAAAGGTGTTTATATGACTACGCCCCCTTCCATGGTTCTCAACGTTCTGTATCTCATGTTCACGCTTGATATCCTCCACAATGAAGATATCAGGGTCGAAATATGCTTTCATGAGTATCGTGTACGTACATCGACTGAATAACGACTACGACTGCATGCATCTCCGATGATACCGCAAGCATTGACACCCGAGTGAGTGGCTTACATTGTTCATTCATTCATGCCCTGATGATCGCCACCCAACCGTTGCAATACCGGCCAAAGCTGTGGCATTTAGTCTGTGAAGTAAATGACATCGGATGATGTGCAGCAGTCGATGAGGAATATAATAGCTTTACGAAGTAATGTGGAAGGATACAAGCTGAGAATGTGTCAAGCGTTCATATCAGCATAAACGCAACACTACTTGAATAGATTTCATTGATAGCAGAGGAGAGCAATACTCAAATGGTATGGCGATCGAAATATAAGGAGACGTGTTAGCCCATACTACTGAAGCTAATTATTTCCACGCGTCTATGATCTCATTATCCTCCAGTGTCATGAACCACATTCAAAAGGACAAAAACGTGGACCGATAACCGATAAAAGCGATGGCTCAGCAGTCTCATATCATTAAGTTTATTAAATAAGAGGAGTGATGATGCTTTAGATACTACATGTCAAGGTTAATCTTCTGGTGTCGAATATATCATGGTACGGTGTGCAACATTGGACCGCCCCAGGCCTTCGATACGAAGGTGCATCCGAGAGGTAAGATTAACCCCCACAGACCATGCGAGACTGAGTGAAGCGTCAGTATCTCTCTCTCGTGGGTATATGGAAGCACGTACATCAAAATAGGGAAGTACACTAGCATCTTAGAGAAAATCAGCGAATGAGAAGGCGATATGTGCTCAAGTGACACCTACCTCCGCCAAAATAGAGGTGATTAGAAGTAGGACCCATAGAACTAAAGGTGAAAATGAAAATGGCACGTGAGGAAAAGATCGTCATGACCTACGGCAAACAATCTATGACGGTGTTTAACAGAGGTAATATCATTAAATAGAAGCTTACAAAGTAAACCTTCGCGCCGTCGCGCCGCAGCGAATGAAAAACTTCGCTTTCATGTCGGCGCGGTCTTTCAAGAGCATTGTAAAACGAAACTGATAAAACAAAGAGATTGAATAACAGCTATATTCAATCAGCATCCATCCTCTTTTTCGGGGATCGAAGGCTCACCAATATACCCATCAGGAAAGGTGTGTCCTTCGGAACCTTAGAAATAGCGCAAACTATCACTCTGGGGGGTAGGACGACTATGGTGAAGGTGTTAGTTATCTGTCATCGGGGAAACAAACGACGACTACCTTCTGTCCTCATAAGGGCCAAAGCCATTCTGACAGAAAGAACCAACGTGCCTGCCATAGAGGCCACAAACACGGCAAGCAACACTCTGCGTATAGCTTGTTTGTGGTCCCACAATCGATAGGCGCGCAGCATGATCAAAACTGCATGTAATGTTAGCCCATAGATAATCATAGAACGTAAAGACAACCAACATTGCAATATGCCAACAACGAGCGTTGCAGACATAGGAAGTAACCAGAAAACGGAAGCGCATCTACAATCGTGTTACCCGGGGGTGTCTTTGAGACGATGTGAAAAAGGCTTACTCCTAGTCCGGACATTAATGTCAGGTTATCGCAGAAACGCCGAGGACTTACCTTGTTAGCTGTAGGTTGTCTCAATCCAGAGAAGACTAAATTCGAGATACATTAGGGAAGGTTGGTGCACGAGGAACTAGTCGCGAACCGTAGGCCGTATAGAGTAACACGGCCTCCGTGAAGTAGCGGTTCATTACATAGATGACTTTTGGGAGGATCGGTCCTTTGAAAGACGCCCATATCGTTGTCACTTCTTCATCGAAAGTCAGGCAATGATCCCATAGCAGGAGAGCAATCCCTGCCGCTATATCTTCGTTAGGTCCCGATCCATGAACGCAGCAAACTTTGTTGACATACGCGGCGTAAACTTGGAGAACAATATTTGGCCAATACAGCCTGTGATCGACATCAGAGCTAGTATGAAGAAAGGGAAGACTTGTGATTTTTCGTACCGTCAGTCGTCCAACTTATAAAGGTAGGTGAAACATATTAAGCCATCATGGACAGAAGCAAGTCCCCTGTTTTGTGATGAAAGAAGCGATTGGAATGAAGTCCCGGGCCCGGATACCAGTATCTAATCTATAGCGATCTCTCGACGAAATCAAACAGATAAGATGTCCACATTGATGAGAAGGTGCGGATATTTATATGCGGCAAAGTCTGTGTCATATGTTTAGACCGAAGAGTGACGGGGACATGCATCGTTCTTGGGCTACGAATATTTTAAGCCGAAGCGCACTTATTTCTCGAGTTTTATCGGCAGCGGACGCAGATGTGAGTCTCATAGTGGGGTTATCATCAAAGCCAAGATGCGAAGCATCCGCTGCGAACATCTCCGTCCAAACAGGAGGTTCGTGTGCATTTGACGATCACCAGTGACGTTTGCTTGGAACAGATGCACAGCTTCGGAGTTCTGAGAGAAGACTGAAGGTGGGTTTACGCACCGAGCATCGGTTCATCAATAGTGGTACAGCCTGAGACACAAAGTAAAACCAGAAAGCTTAAGAAGATCAGCTTAGTGCATCGCTTTATATAAAAACATCTGTTGGATGGGGGACGTCAATGAAATCTTGTTGTAAGATTATTGGCTCGGGCGGCATGTGGTAAAATGCTGTTTCAAAACACAGGTATTTCGACAATTATGAGGCCAGATACATACAAATGGTAGAACTTTCAGCTTGAGAGCTGTCAGAAAGATTGAAATTTGAGCAGAAAGGCTAAGGATCCTGCAGCTGGTTCGTTCGTATGCCTCTTTACAAGTGAAGATGACAAATAGGGCCCTAAAAGGAGGAAGTTAGAAGTTAGATCTAAAACGGAATTGTGCAATGATAACAGGAGGTACACATCAGGAGAAGATCGGGACCGGGGAAACTGGGGTTGGAGATGGAGTTAATATCAGTATCGGAGAAGTGGAAGAGTTCAGCCAATGTTTCGTTGTCGTGTGATCTGATCTTCGATAAGACTTCTGTGGTGCTCTTGGCAGATGTGCTACACGACGCACTGAATATGATAGTTCGAGGAATCGTACTGGCGGTCTGGGCAGGCGAGTCCTCAGCGAGTCCTACGTATAGTATTTAGCGATAACTTGCATCCTGTTTGTCGTTCGTCGATGCATCTCATGAGACACTTTTCTTTTCCAGGCAGGTTTGGTCCGACGAGATCCCTAGAATCCGGCACGTGGCGTCTATAGGTCGTGTAGCACCAAGAATTCTTGGAAAATTCCCTTCAGAGAGCCAGATCTCGCAGACCTGTTCCTAGTTATTTCAGCAGAAGAGCAAGAGATGACCCGGCGTGTAAGAGAGGGCTCCAGACGATGGAGGAAGAGTTAAGGGCGAAATCCGGCTCGCGGCCCGTCTTCCGATTGGTTGTTGTCCATCATTTGAAGCTACCGCGGTCCGCCGTATCCTTCTGCCATCATCTTCTCACTATGCGTCTCCTATTTCTTTGCCCTGAACAGCCGCCTATGGTGAGCTTGTCTTGACCGGCTCTTAATCTTCCTTCGTTGATTTATTCTCCAGCTAGGACGATGCTGTGACGAGATAGGCCCGGTCGCAGGAATGAACACGACACGTGTGCCGTGACGGGTGGTGATCATAAAGATACTAATTGGAGAAAACATAGTGCGATGAGAAACATATTCAAGATTCTGTCGAGGAGCGTTCATTGAAGAATGTCTCTTCAAGGGATCTGAACCTTTCACGGTGGATAGCCTTGACTGTGAAGTAGTCAACCCACACGGACGCGGAGACTAAACGAGATAATCGCAAGCCAGCCATCTTTCACAAAGTATGCATGGAGCCGGAGATCGATACGCTTGTATCTCGAGGATTCAGGTGCGTCCTTACGCCTTGCATTTGATTACTTTTACTCATCGTCCATAGATTGATGCAACGTCGACGTAGATGATACACGTCAACCGTACGTTCTACGTTACATGATATACTCGCGGCGAAGAGAAGCACCTTTCCCCCGCTGAATTTGTCAAATCCATCGGCGTCCGTAGATTTTGTCTCGTCAGTCCATCATATTGTTGCGGATAATCGTCTAGTTCCTTATCGCTTTCTTCTTGAATGTTAATATCTTTTATTTCTTTAACAATCGATGGGCCGTTGCGATCTCTTTGAATCTGGTGTTGACTGGTAGTCATTAAGCCATTCGGCCACCAACAGGCTGCTTCCTTCGATCAAGACTTTTTTTCTTTTTCGCTTACAGCTGTTTCACTTATTATGCGGAATTGCCATTTTGAAAATATTATGTGCTCATATTTGGATCAGACGGTCCCGGCTCTCTGTCTTCCCACCACAGTCCTTCGATATTATCCTCTGAACGTCCCCGCCTATGCTACAATGCCAATTTTTTGCATCCGAAGATACTTACTGGCTGTACCTACACCATCTACCCAACATACCATATAAACGGGACCCTGGATGCATGACAAACATGTCAAATCTGAATGCTTGCTTCAGCTTTTGCATAGCACTGTTGCTAGTCGTGGTCCTAGAAGAACACTTTGAACATCAAGGGATTCTTGTTCTTTCTCCTCCTTATTTTCCACTTCCTGAAAACTGCCTCGACTCAAAATGTGCACATCTGTTGACATCGAAGTAGGTGTAGATGCAGCTCACTGCAAAGGTTCATGGCTACATGGCAGCGAATCTGTACTGAGTAGATATGTATCAAAATATGCTCTTGCACACTATTCATGGCATTGATGGTCAGACATATCAAAGGACCAAGGGTGGGATGGGAAACAATGAACTGTGTTCAGAAAAATGCAAACTCACGCTGGGCTACCTGTTGATCCAAACAAGACCACATAGATTTTTCAAAACGGTGATTCCGCATAATAACGAAAAGAGCTGTAAGGCTCCTGCAGACTTTGACGCCCTTTGAAATCCCTCCTAGAAAAGAAGATCGACTCCACAGCCAGCATATAACAACTCACCCATGTACACATAATTATGTGATGGCATGCTCGATTTAAGGCTGTCTCCCACCGTTTTGAATTCTAGAGTCGAGCTCACCGTTCATCAGCAAGGGATGGGTATAGTACCAATATCTCGTTCGTCTGTCTGCTTTCATCCAACCATCGAGCCCAAAATCAAATCTTCATCGACGAACTTGATTGTCGAGCCGGCTCACTTTTGAAAATTGCCTTATCAATCATCTACAGTCAAAGTGGATAGCAGAGGCTTTTCGCATCAGTTGATGTGATCAGACGACGTGTACTTGTGGTCCAGCACTCACTTGTTGCTGTGCAATTTATTGCCTGTGGTCATCCATTTGATGGACCAACGGTGAGTACAAGATGATCAACTCTAGTCCATTCTGTGTCGAGCTGGTCCATTGGTAACAATTAAAGGTACTTGATATGCATGTGAATTCCCTTTTTCAGGGTGCTCAAGTGGATAGACTCACCAAAGCATGGGTAGTGGCTTGTAATGTAACGTGTTTTTGAATACGTAAACGTAATGTATTGGCCTCTATCTTTGGCTGTGCAGTCGATGATGAAACGTTTCAGGGTTCTAAGCGCTCATCCTAATTCTTTACTTCCTGCTTTACACCACGATCATAACCATGTTACCTGTAAGGTCACTTCATTCGCTACCACTGACACAACCTATGGACGTGGGTATGTGATCGATGCTTTACTTCCGAGTCATATCCTCATGCTTTCAATACCAGATGGAGAATATGACGATCACTTGGAGGCAGAGTCCGGGGATTACAACAATGCCGAAGAGGTAAGAATAGAGCAGACTATACTTCCATCAAGTCCAGGAATAATATATTGCAGGAACGAATGAAGGACCAAAGTCTCCCAGAGGTCACTATCACATCCTTTACTGAGGTGAACAGAGACAAATCGACTATTCCAGCCATAAAACAACGATCTTACACTGGTAGAAAGGTCATACCATCTGCTGTGGCCAACACTCTCTGTGCTGATCTCGGTGTCGAAGGAGTCTCAGAGAAGCTTAACACCATACTCGGCACATCATACACTTTGGACTCTGTAATCTCCATCCTCAATCCCTACATTGCCCAAGGGTTCGACTTCGGTACTACATACGCTTATTTGTGCCCATTTTGGGATGATGTCCACACCATAGAACACAAACTACGAACCCGGGAAAATGAGGATCGGGAGATGTGACAAAATGTGCTGGTTGATGGCAAGTATCGTGGTGGGTTAGAGACAAAATCACATATTTTTCATTTTTTTTGCCTTGGAGTAAGTATTCACAGGTAAATGCAGGTATTATGAAGTATTTGTAAGTAATCGGAGGTAAAGCAAGGTAAACGTAAGTAATGATAGGTACGGACTTAGAATGCCATAGGCAACAGCTTGAAATAGTGTGCTACTTCAGAATACTGGGGAATACTTCACATTCCTGTCCGCACATTGGCATAGGCTCAAAATGGAAGGACTCTTCCGGGGTCCTCAGGGTTCATGTGCCCATAGGTAGTACAGCTTATATCGGCTTAATGCTGAACTTTGGCATCAGATGAACCTTCAGTTTGTCTGAATGAATGGCCTTCTTTACTAACCCATTAGGCTTGACTGTTCCGAGGTTGCCTTAGATTCCATTGTAAGAATGTACTGCCAGAATGCCGTAGTGCCGTCTATTGGTAACCGGTCGGATCAGATATATGGATATGGACCCCGGAAACCATGGAGTGACAGGCTTCTTGGATCATCAAGAATCCAGTAAAGCCAAGTAAAAGCAGGTAGAAGTATTTAGAAGTATTTAGAAGTATGCTACCGAAATTAGTCAAATTTTTGATTGCCGGAATTTGCATTACTTCAAATTACCTGATAATACCTCGAAATACTTCCGTTTACCTGCAAATACCTGCAAATACTTGGAGTAGCCAGGAAAAAAAATACAAAATTAATTTTGTCTCTAAAACACCACCATAGGCAAGATCACCATGGCCATCGTACTGCCTCGGCGTGTATGGGATTTATATGCCAATCAGGTGGTACCATATTGGGTTGCACTCAGTCTTGGGCATGAAAGATGGTATGGGATATCACATGCATGGGTAGGCGATGAGGATCACATAAGTATCATGACTCCTATCAATGAAAACGAGTGGTCCGTGCCAATGCCGAAGGATGGCAGCCTTGATCTCATCCGCATCGAGATGTTCAATGTAGGAGCGGAGTATGCATGGCTGGATATTTTGTGTTTATGGCAGCAGGGTGGGCGAGGGGAGCATCTATGCATGGAGGAGTGGAAATTGGATGTGCTGACAATCGGGGCAATGTATGACTGGGACCCTGTGGTGTGCTATTTCAACGGTTTGGGTCAGCCATTGCATTTGACGCCGAGCTAATTTGAGAGCGATCGGTGCTGGTTCCGCCATGTGTGGACCCTGCAGGAGATAACAGAAAACCCAATTATTGGTGGGGAGACCGACGGGGACTATGTCGTGGACGAGGGGGTACGAAAGAGGAGGCTATACTGTCCATATTTTACAAAAAGTCCCTATAACTATAGGGGACTGAGTTATACAGAATTCCCTATAACTATAGGGAAATCAAATTCCACATATCCTTCAGAAAAGCCTATAGGATAGGTATCATATTATGATCCCTCTTGCCAGCCCCAGGCCTACCAGCATGACCAGGGCAGGGTGTCATCACACCCTTCCCTTTGATGGCTGTTGCACTGCCACCCTCTCATCTGCTCACTGTCAGGGTTCCCCACCCTCCCTCCTACTGTTGCGCACTTTTTTCCTTTTTGGGAAATTTGCTTCCTATGCCTCCAGAATACTTGTGGGCCTTATTCCCGCCCTCCCGCTCACTGTTTAGGTCCGAAATTAGAGATATAGGGTCTTCTAAAAATATATAATGGGTTAGTATGCTGGATTCGGAATGGGGAGACTGGATGTAGTGTGGCAGTGCAGCCAATTGATGGAATCAGCCATCAATATCAGTCCATTTTTGGAAATACTTCGGATTGGAATGGTTTCTGGGCACTGGATGGGCCACAGGATGGTACTAGGACATGCATAAATATAAATAACCTTGTATTTAGTCTTCTGGTGATGTATGGGAGCCCCAGAGAAGGGGTAAAACAGGTAAAATAGTGAATAATAGCGAAAAATAATGGAAATTTTGCATTTGGGGGGTGCTGCATGCAGTGGATTGCTTTGAAACCTTCACAAATGTGTTCTGTAGTCCAATATATCTCTAAATAAAGTTTTGTTTTACTTGTGGGGCTCTAGGATTGATATAAAATAGTGAAAAATAGCGAAAATTGGGGGGGAATTGCGTGTGGGGGGTGCTGCGTGCATCTGATCGCTTTGAAACGTTTACCAATGGATTCCGCGGCCTTGAAAACCCCTAAACGGCCCCTGGTTATATTTGTGGGCACTCAGTATCGATCATCAAATGGATATTACAGTTTATGGGGTACACATATCAAAACTCCCATTTCCAGGCGTCGGAAAACTTCGGAGTTACTTCCAGTAGATTGCTAGACCTTTAAAACCTCAGAAAAATCCCAGGATGGCAATCCAGTGATGCGAAATTCCTGATAAAAAGGGTGAAACTGAAATTTTGCGAAATTTCATATAGCTCGCATTTCTGAGTGTCAGGGAAGGTAATACTGGTACTAGATATACTATATATACTGTAGAATATTGTGTACAAAATCACAGGGGGATATGAATGGTACTGACAGAGATATAAGCAGATCTTTCCAAAAATGAGGAGAAACACATTCCAGATCTCGATGTTCCGGTCATCCTATGGGCTGGGGACTATCAAATTCGGATTCCTTGACCAAAAATGCAGTAGGGCCACCTATCATCCATGGGGCTCATGTGTCTAGAATCCGAGGTAAAGAGTGTGCTTTACTTATGCACCAAGATATACTGCTGTATATGGATTGCCTACTAGTAAAAATAAGCTCCTGGGATGATAGGTCTCTCTAATGTTTTTTGGGTCAAGGAATCCGAATTTGATAGTCCCCAGCCCATAGGATGACCGGAACATCGAGATCTGGAATGTGTTTCTCCTCATTTTTGGAAAGATCTGCTTATATCTCTGTCAGTACCATTCATATCCCCCTGTGATTTTGTACACAATATTCTACAGTATATATAGTATATCTAGTACCAGTATTACCTTCCCTGACACTCAGAAATGCGAGCTATATGAAATTTCGCAAAATTTCAGTTTCACCCTTTTTATCAGGAATTTCGCATCACTGGATTGCCATCCTGGGATTTTTCTGAGGTTTTAAAGGTCTAGCAATCTACTGGAAGTAACTCCGAAGTTTTCCGACGCCTGGAAATGGGAGTTTTGATATGTGTACCCCATAAACTGTAATATCCATTTGATGATCGATACTGAGTGCCCACAAATATAACCAGGGGCCGTTTAGGGGTTTTCAAGGCCGCGGAATCCATTGGTAAACGTTTCAAAGCGATCAGATGCACGCAGCACCCCCCACACGCAATTCCCCCCCAATTTTCGCTATTTTTCACTATTTTATATCAATCCTAGAGCCCCACAAGTAAAACAAAACTTTATTTAGAGATATATTGGACTACAGAACACATTTGTGAAGGTTTCAAAGCAATCCACTGCATGCAGCACCCCCCAAATGCAAAATTTCCATTATTTTTCGCTATTATTCACTATTTTACCTGTTTTACCCCTTCTCTGGGGCTCCCATACATCACCAGAAGACTAAATACAAGGTTATTTATATTTATGCATGTCCTAGTACCATCCTGTGGCCCATCCAGTGCCCAGAAACCATTCCAATCCGAAGTATTTCCAAAAATGGACTGATATTGATGGCTGATTCCATCAATTGGCTGCACTGCCACACTACATCCAGTCTCCCCATTCCGAATCCAGCATACTAACCCATTATATATTTTTAGAAGACCCTATATCTCTAATTTCGGACCTAAACAGTGAGCGGGAGGGCGGGAATAAGGCCCACAAGTATTCTGGAGGCATAGGAAGCAAATTTCCCAAAAAGGAAAAAAGTGCGCAACAGTAGGAGGGAGGGTGGGGAACCCTGACAGTGAGCAGATGAGAGGGTGGCAGTGCAACAGCCATCAAAGGGAAGGGTGTGATGACACCCTGCCCTGGTCATGCTGGTAGGCCTGGGGCTGGTAAGAGGGATCATAATATGATACCTATCCTATAGGCTTTTCTGAAGGATATGTGGAATTTGATTTCCCTATAGTTATAGGGAATTCTGTATAACTCAGTCCCCTATAGTTATAGGAAATTTTGTAAAAAATGGACACCAAAGGTTGGAAAGAGGTTCGACAAAAAACTGGCATGGTTGTGGGATATACGAGAATGGGACATGACCCTTGACATCCTGGCAGAGATGCGGAATCGTGTATCCACAAAGCCTTTAGACAAGGGCGCAGGCTTGGTGTACCTCCTCAGGACAGAGTCGATCCCCATATACGACGCTGAGCAGTCTCAGGCGGATGCATGGGAGGTCCTCATGGATGTTATGGCGCCTGGATTTCGAGCGGAGTTCTTCTTCTACCCTGAGTGCGGGAATGGAAAGAAGTGTTGGCGACCATCATGGCAACAAGTAATGGTGAATAGGATTGTCGAACCTGAATCCTCTCGATGGCCAGGGCAAGTTAGGAGGATGGAGGAGATGGACGTAGACTGCTATACGGGTTATCGAGTCGAGTCAGCAAAGATACAGCATTTGGCTGAGATTCCAAATGAAAGGGAGCCTCGATGAGGAGAGCTCGTTCTCAAGGATGGGACTGGAGCACCTCACATCTTGAATATCGTGGCCGACCATGCATACCCAATACCTGATGGATCATATACACTCATATGCTGTGATGCAGACGGTGAGTTACCTACTGATATCTGGGTAGCTGGCCAGCTAAGCGAGGATGGGACGTTTGAGAAAATTTCTGTGTTCAGTTCGGCAGAGGAAGAAGAAGTAAAGGTTAGGCAACTCGGATTTAAACAAGTAGACACGATTCTTGGTTAAATTCGTGGCTTGGCCTTGATAAACAATAGGACTCTATATCATGAATTAGCATTAATGAGAGGTAGAATAGGCATGAGGAGGATATAGGTAGTGATGAAAAAATCGACTGAGTGCTCTCCATCTGAACCAAAATTTAGAATTCTGTTTTGGGAGGTGGATATTCAAGACCAATACTAATAGTATTGCATTGTATCCCGGACGGCAGACTTTTCTCTTCTAACTGAACTTGCTAAAGGGTTCTAACTTTGAAGGCTGCCATGAGAAATATACCAAGTGAAAGTCCAACATGATATGTCGACCTTGTCGTTATCCAGTTCATACTTTCGTCTCACTCCGAATTTCAGAATTTTCTTCAGTGACTGATCGCTCCTGCTTGAGGTCCGGTTCATGGATATTTCGTCAAAATGATAAGAAATAAGGAGCGGGACTCGGAGGCCGCAGATGATGGAAGAAGCCCTGGATCGAATTTGTTGGTCTGTAAGGTGTAGTGTAGTCTCTCTTAGACAAACAGATGCTACACGACTATGAGATAGGGAGTCATGTTGTGTATCGGACCACGGCCCGCCTCCCAACTGCCTGTTGTCCATTGTTGATTCCAGTACCTGTCGCCATTTTCATCCTCGTCCACTATCATCCCATCAACGTCCACGCAGTGATCTGTCGTGCTGACCGGCCAGTGAAGGTGAGCGTGTTTTATCTCACTTTTATGATATTATTTGCTGATGACTTGGTGTTTAGACAGGACGATGCCATGGTGTGCAGTGCTTTTGGGAATCAGGCCGCACTTTCGAACACGGGCTACACTCTAAGTTAGAATCGATACTCTGTCAACCTACCATGAGGTTTCATGATTAGACTATGTCAGAGGACTATCCGCTCAAGACGGTCGAAGTATTGCAGGCATGATGGTGTCTGTTTATCATCTGCACAAAGGCTCAACCAACATAACGCTCTGCCTCTTTCAAAGTCTCGACTCGGCTACCTAGATGACCCCCTGATTTACCCATTTCTCTGGCGAGCGAGGAGACAAGAGAAGAAGGACCAACTGTATCTTCGTGTCCTGCTCGAACTTTGTCGGCCTTCGGTTGCGCCGAAATCTTTGCAGTTGTGTCCACGTACCTTCAACAGGAGTTTTCAAACCGACAGATTTTAAAGGTGGAATGGCTACAAAATAGCAGACTCCCATGAGGGTGCTGAAAGAGATGGTTGCAAGAGCTCGGACGCAGCCATGAATTGATTATCTGGTTATCTTACGAGATATTCAGGTGCATCCTGTTTATGTCATTCAATAATTCTGCTAACCTCTTTTTCCAGATATTAACATCGTGATTCTAGTTCACCATGCAAGGGCCATGTGACTTTGATAGCTTTTACATACAGCCGACGGTGATCAAGCGAGGGCCGCAATATGTTTAATACGCTAAAAGTCTATGTCAATCGTTCAACAGTCACATTATCAGACATATCATGAGTACTACTAGTTTTCTCTAATTCTTTTTGAACTTATTCACATACATGGCAGACTTTCATATCACTTCCAATTCTCTCGTGTCTGGACCTCGCCTTTACTTTATGTAGATATCAACATTGTTGTAAGGGGCACGACTGTGGCTTGCAGTTGTTAAATTTTCTCTCGCAGCGGGTACGCTTAATACTTTCCCGACCCAGTTGGAGCTAATCACAGCTATGCAGGGAACGTTGGTCTGCTCAAGGCACCAATCCACATGCTGGTCTCCTCCCACACCAGCATGCTTATCGATCTACTCATCGCAGAAGTACATACTTACCTCGTAGACTTCACATCCCACCTCCCTTTCCCTCTATTATAAGGGTAAGGAACGTGTTTGGTTCTTTAGTTCGTCTGTAAAGTAATAAACTTACCTGTTCTCAGATCCACCAGATGTCTGGGAAATATGGCTTCAAGGATGACGTATTGAACATGTTTTGGGACTTCGTTGGCTGTTGGTTGGCGTATGAGTGCGGTGACAAGGCAAAATGTATCTTTTCTCTCGGTCATTATCCAAGTCACACGGCCAACATCTGTAGTGGGCTACGAAGACCTGCCAGCATCAGCCGCATTCCTTCTTGTACTTGACCCACCACCTTGACCCACCACTTGCTTAAGCAGCACACTCTAATTTGGGAACGAGAACCGAGACACCTCTTACAACTGGTCGGGGCAGCGGAAGGCTTCATGAAAGTGAACCCAATAGGCAGATGCTCAGGGGTGATATGAACGATGCTGAGTTATAAAGACACTCCTTGGTTTTTCGTTGGTTTAATGGAATATCTCATAGATTTTTATATTCCTCAGATCTGAGGGATGCCTGAGAAAGTCGTCCCTAAGTAGGCCACTCATCGGAAGTCCATACTCAAGTCTGACTGGCGCCGAAAGAAACACGGGAGTGGCAGGAAGGGGTAAAAGCATGTTTTCTCTTGTTTCCTGCTATCCAGTGGCTAATGTCAACAGCAGGTGATAGACCTTTGCTTGCATGACAAGTCGCTCTGCTGAAGAAATGCTTTCTGGTTAGTCATCAGTTTATTCAGGCATGATGAATTCACTGATGGACATGTTTTCAGTGCTTCAGTCTCCTCTCAACATACAATTATGCTAAGAGGACCCACTGTCTTTTGTTTAGAAAGAATGATTCATTCCACTGATAATTTTCCTCGCTCAGCTGATCAGTGCTTGTTGGTATAAGTCCACCTAGTGTGTATCTCTGACTGCAGCCAGTTTCATCGAGTAACGGCAATCTTGACAGACATTGACATGCTCCACTAACACTCTGACACTTCTGTAACCCCTGCCTCTAACTACTTTTCATTCCACCGTCTTTCCCAGTGTTAGCTGGGAATGAATGCATGCACTTTGTCTTTTCAGATTAATTAACTGTCCTTCGAGGTCAACCCAAGAGATTCGTATTCACCTCCTGTGAAGATGACAAGATGAGTTCTATACACTTGTTTTTCTGAAACGATGCCCCAATTCGGTATTCAGTGCGGACAAGCCGAGTTTTGATGGTGTTAGTAAGTTCGTTCACCCTCAGACCTTGGAAGCGTGCATGCCGACGAGGTCGTAGCTTGCACGAGTGGATTAGACGATGAGGTAACGAGCGTTGGTTGTTATCATCCTATATAGGATGCATGGGATACATCGCGTAATATGGCATTGACCATGGTAATCTTTAGGTCTCGGAATGCTCTATCTCTGATATGTGCATACCGGATGTATGGTGGTACGTTCAATGGGAATTTCTGTCAACTTGATGTTTTCGGTCTATCTTTCATCCAGGGGGCTGATATTTACAAAAAGGTCCAAGCACTTGTCCACCTTCTCCTACTACGATGAGGACAGCATGACTTGAACCTCTTCGCACAACCGAAACTGGGTACAAATTAATGATATGTATGGGTGTTTGAACTCTGAGCTGGCTGTGTTGATATTGATGCTTGCTATTTTGACTTTAGGAAAAAGGTTTAGCAAGCGTTGGAAGAAGTGGAGGCCCCAGGACGTGCCTGTACACCAGAAAGATGCATTTTTCAGTGGAGAAGAATCTGATGAAGATGAATGGTTGGCAACAGAGTTACGGTAATACTTCTATACATGAAGTGGGAAGGGCACATAGAATTCTGCGTGATCCAGGTGTGTGAGTGCATTCGCATTTTTAATGCATGCATTGTCACACCTGCAGGAGTGTGACAGAGATGCGTTTCTTTGGCATCCTATGCGTTTGGGTTCGAGAACACTCAGTATATGGCTTTGTTACCTATAATGTAATTAAAGCGTGCTTTGTGTAAAATCGATATGCATCATGCCATCAGCGCCAGTCATAATTAGCTCTTGTTGTCAGGGCAGAGTATTTGTGCAGACATTATGGTGGAATACACCAGTGTTCAAGCTGAGATTTTGAATATTAGACCACTCAGAGTCATTTAGAGGTACTGGAGACAATGAGACGTGATAAACTGCATCAAATATGTTACTTATACTGTAACTTCATCCAGGAATAAGCTGAACATATTGACCCAAAATTGTTGCCAAATCACAAAGTTACAAGCTAAGTGCCAGAATATAACAACTGGAATACATCATAAGGTGTGATTCCTACCTAGAGTAGACATCTAGAAGCAAAAATAGGCAGGGGAGACTGCATCAATCATAAGTCAACAACTTCAACTCGAACTTGAACGCACTGAACGCACTGAATGCAGATGTGTCACAGCTGTGTCACATGCTTGCGTTCAATTTTGAATGCATGCGTTTTCAAAAGGAACACATGCGTGCTTTATCTTAGCATCTGTGTTCAATGTTGAGATAAATGCGTGAGTTATTTCTTGCAGCTGCATGAGTTATTTGATGTTTGCGTTGATTTTAGAGGTGCTTGATTTTCTCGAAGTTGAGAAAAGTGAAGAGATCATAAGTCTCTCGACATCAGATGGTACTATATTATTTGTGATACCAGAACTGACTAACATACATGTATTTATAGCCTTTCTAGGTGATTTCCCTTCATACTTGAGCTGTGATAATTCATGGAGAGATCCCCAGCAAACTTAGAAATTGCTCAGAAAAGTAAGTCAATTGTCAACAGAAAACATAATACATTGGTATCATTGAATCACACCGGTTATCAGGATACCCTGCATCTAAACGCATTGATGGACATCAAAACACCTGAAAGTTGAACTCATGCAAATGCAGCCAAACGCAGTTGAATGCATTCACGCATGTGTCTCATGCAGAATTCTCTTAGCCCAAGTGGGAAGAGTGGCTAAGTGACACAAAGGTCTTTCGTGCCTTACACCTTCACCAAGGTCACTCTGTCAGCTCTCACTGAGACTGGCAATTCAGAATCAAGTATTCCAGTGTTTAAGCAACAATCATATACCAGTACCATTCCTGCTGTATCATCCACTCTAGCTAACACTCCCTGTGTTGACCTTGGTGTCAGTGGGGTCTTGGAGAAGTTCGACACAGCACTTGGCACACCATACAGTTTTAGATATGAAGACGATGACATACCCTTTCACCAGTCTAGGGAAATTACACCCCCTCCAAGTTTGAAGCTCTCGCACTCAATTATCGAACCCTACATTGAATGCAATGATGACTTTGGGTCTGCCTACACTTACTTGTTCAGCTATTGGTATTCTGTCACTGGATTCGAACATTGGCACGATGACATCGGCTACATGAAGGAGCCCATGAATTTTTGGGAAAAGGAGGACCAGGAGATGAGACGAGACGCACTTGTGAATGGAAGGATCACCAGCAAAGTTCCTCCTCGGCGTCTCTGGGATCTGCATGCCAATCAGGTGGTGCCATGGCATTGGTGTGTTAGAGCTCATGCAGGCGCATACCCGTGGGCAATATCACATGCCTGGCTAGATGCTGAGGAGCGTGCAGATGTGTGGACACCCATTAACGGATATCAATGGCCTGTGCCCATTCCGAAGGATGCTAATCTTGATCTCATTTGGATTGAGATGTTGAACTTGGAAGTTGACTATGTATGACTGGATGTTCTATGTTTGAGGCAGCCGGGTGGGCGAGAGGAACATCTACGCCTGGAGGAGTGGAAGATCAATGTGCCTACAATCAGAGGGGTGTATTGTAAGGCTGAGAAAGTGGTCTGCTATTTCAGCGGGCTGGGTCTTCCATTGAGCTTCAAACCAGGCGACTTTGAAAGTGACCGGAGCTGGTTCAATAGAGCATGGACACTGCAGGAAATCACCCTAATCCCAATTATCAGTGGAGAGACCAACAACAATGGCACGATGGAAGAGGTGATACGAAGGAGATTCAGTAAGCAACTACAGGCGTTGCAACGGATGCAAAGAAATCATTCGGTCTTTGATGTCCTGTCTGTTAGACCCGAACCTCACGTGATCCAAACAAGAGTAAACTCAGGCTGTCTCGTGTTCGGACAGTCACCTGAGAGTCTCGTGGAGTTCGGATATGAGTGAAGGGATCGGACTAAGTTTTTAGTCGAGCGAGTTAAGAGAGAAGTTCGGTATTGATAAACTTTAGCTCAAAGCTGGGGTATTACAGCGAGAGCTACCTACTTATATACGAAAACTGTAGTACTAATAATAGTTACAACACACAAAGACAATGCAGTTGTCGTGCTGGAAGCGCGAGCCGTAGTTATCAGCTACTGGGCTTGAGCTGTCCGGTTATGGTTCATATGGTCACGTGGGGTCGGGGATGACTCGGTCTTCTGATAATAGGAAAGAAAAATGAATAAGTGCGAGAAATCGTAACATTACCCTCTCGTTAAGGCAGTCGTCCCGACTGCCATTAGGGCTCTTCCATCTCCTCTAGTTCTTCTTTCAGTGCTCTCCAGTAGTCCTGAATATACTCTATCCATGCTTCTCCGTCCGGGTTTTGAACTTGAATTTTCTTTCCGTCGTTTTGTTCGACTGTGTAGAAATAATTCCATGTTCCGTCTCCGATTTCCTTGTACTCATGTCCCACGATCTCTTTTATCGCTTTAGGGTTTACAATTACCTTGGCCGTTACTGCTCTTCCATGTTCTGCTTGGCTCTGCTGATAGTCTTCTATCGCTTCTTGAGCATTCTCCATATCTTCTTCCGTTACCCAGTCATTGTGTTCCCTTGTCCAGCCCGTCCATTTTACGAAGTAGTCGGTTACTAGTCGAGAAGGTTGGCCCTTCTTTCCTCTTACCCTTCGGGTTCGAGTGTCGAGGACTTCTTCGACTTCGTACTGTTCTTCGTCTTCGATAAGGTCTGGAGGTGGCAGCGGTGGTAATTCTTGGTTTGGGAATGCGGGTGGTGTGTACGGAGTTAGGAGTTTCTCATTGAAGCGTGGATGAATGCGCCAATGAGGTGGGAGTTTAAGCTTGTAGGCCGAAGCACCTGCTTTTTCGAGAATTCGGAAGGGGCCTACTCGTTTGTCGTCAAGTTTCTTTTTTGGCCTTGGAAGGTGGAGGTTGGTGGTGTCAAGCCAAACCAAATCGTCCTTTTTGTAATTGACTGCCTTGCCCTTTCGCTTGTCATACTGGGTTTTCATCTTCGTGGCCGCTTCTTGGAGGGCTTGTTCGCATTTCTTGTGGATGTTCTGCATTTGCGACGCAAAGTTTCCGGCTGCAGGGTTGGTGAATGGGCTTCGTCGTTCTGTTTCTGGGACGACTCGGGGGTTGAGTCCGTAGACGGTGAAGAAGGGGCTTTGCCCTGTAGCAGAATGTTTCCGATTGTTGTGGGCGAATGCTGCTAGGGCGAGCCATTCGTGCCAGTCATCTTGTTGGTATCTAGTAAATATCCGGAGATATTTCTCGATTTCCTGGTTAACTCTCTCGGTTTGTCCGTCGGTCTGAGGGTGGAAAGCGGTGGATGCGTTGGGAGTGATTTGGAGGATTCGGTAGAGGTCCATCATGAACTTGGAAATGAATTGAGGACCTCTGTCCGAAATCATGGTTCTTGGCATACTGTGGATGGCAAAGACTTTGTCGCGGAATATCTTGGCGGTTCCTTCTGACGTGAGAGTTCTGTTACAGGCTACTGGAATGATTTCCTTTGAAAATCTGTCTACTATAACTAGGATGGCGTCGTATCCTCCGGATTCTTTGAGGCCGGTGATCAGGTCGACAGAGATATGGGTCCATGGCTCGGATGGGACAGCATTCGGGTGAAGAGGCGCCTTTCACACTTGGGTATTGGACTTCACTCTTTGGCATGTTTCGCATCCTTTAACGTATCGCTCTACTGTTTGTTTGATCTTCGGCCACCAATATTCTCTCTGTACGAGTTCGTTGGTTTTGTCAATGCCCGGGTGTCCGGCCGTGAGGTGGTCATGGGACATGGCAATGATTTCTCCTCTGAGTTTCTCGTCTCGGGGTATGTAGATTCTTCCTGTGAGCATCAGGAGTCCTTTCTCCATTGTGATGCCTCGTTCATGGTTTAGGGAATCCGAGATTCCTCGGTCCCACTTGTCGGTGCTCTCGGTAACACGCTTGATTTTCGAGTGGATGCTGGATGCTGTAGGCATGATCATTGCTCGGAAGTGTTCGGGTTTGAGGACTACAATTTCATCGTTGTCTTCTTTTCCTTGGTCGTGATCATCCCGTCGGGATAGGAGGTTGGCTTTTCGGTTTGCGGTGCTGGGCTTGTGATGAAGGGAAAAATGATATTCGGCGAGTTCAGTGACCCAACGGGCTTGTCGGCGGTTGAGCTTTTGGGGTTTTCGGAAATACTGAAGATTTTGATGGTCGGTCCATACTTCAAAGTCGACGGCGGCTCCCATCAGGTAATGTCTCCATTTGGTGAGGGCGAGCATTATGGCGAGGAGTTCTTTGTCGTATATCTCATAATTCCTTTCCGTCGTCGTCAACAATTTTGAGAGGAATGCTACGGGTCTCCATTTGCCGTCCTGTTGCTGGCTTAGTACTGCACCTATGGCTCCTTCACTGGAGTCCGCTTCTACTCTGAACTTTCCATCCTCTTTTGGCAGAGCTAGGATGACGTCTTCTGCCATTTGCTTCTTCAACTGTTGGAACGCTTGATTTTGGGCCGCGCCCCAGTTCCAAGGGGCGTTCCCGGTGAGTTGGGTCATGGGTCATACGATCTTGGAGTAGTTCTTTATGAATTTTCGATAGAAATTTGTAAAGCCCAGGAAACTCTGTAGTTCCTTTTTCTTGGTCGGGGTTGGCCACTCCATAATTCCTTTGACCTTGATGGGGTCCATTCTGACCGATCCTTCACTAATGATCACTCCTAAGTATTCCGTCTCTAGGACTTCGAACTCGCACTTCTCGGCCTTGAGGAACAGCTTGTGTTCCCACAGGCGTCGAAGCGCTCGTCGGACTATCTGTCAGTGTTCTTGGAGGTTTTTGGAAAAGATGAGGATGTCGTCAAGGTATATGGTTACTTTTCCTTCGGTGATTAGGTCGTGGAAGATGTCGTTCATCATCCATTGGAATGTGGCGGGGGAGTTTGTGAGTCCAAAGAACATGACTGTTGGCTCAAACAGTCCTCGATTGGTGCGGAAGGCGGCTTTGTACTCATCGCCTTCTTTTCACCTGTTTCCACTTGAATACCTGGTTAACTCTGGTTATAACCACTTCTATAGATGACACCCAGCAGGGATATAACCTATAGGTTATATCCAGTCCAAACCCCCAAAGCTGGTGCCTTCCTCTTACAGTACATTGGACTCAAAATGCCTCAACCCTCGCACCCAAAAGCCTCAGCCGAGTCAAAAATGGCCCGGCACTGAACGAAATTTCGGTGAACAGCCCAAAAAGGCAACTGCTTGACAAAATTCAAGCTGACGTCGTATTAACTGTAGGTAGTCTATACATGCTGCTCTACTACGTTATTCGCCCTGCATTCATCCGGGTCAGCCTCCGAGTCCTCGTCGTCGTTCATTGCAACTACCTCTTCCTCTGGTAGATTCCATAATACCCTAAAATGCTCTGAAACACTGCGAAACACGGCCGCCTGTCATGCTGCGTGCGCGCGGACACCCTCCACCTGGGATGGCTCCAATTCCTCCCAGCTGCTGCCACGGCTGTCCCAAAGACGTGCTGTGTGCAGCAGTGTCTCCGGCACCCGCCGTTTCTCTTCAGTGAGGAGGAGACACTCCTCCCTCCAACGATGAGCCCGAGCACGACTCTTGAGCCATTCTAGTTTGACGGCTACACAAATAAGGGGTAATGTAAGCACGAGAGAACATACAAGATGACTAGACAGATACCTTGTGTCAGTCTTTCGTCGCTGCCGTCTCCCAGAGCACCCTCTTGCAGCCAGATCCACGAGATCTCCCTATGACCCTCCCCGACCTCTCTACGAGTTCGGTTCAAACAGCTCCCACTCGCGCTACCTTCCAGGTCATCCTCGTCGTCGATCTCTAACACAGAGCCATGAAGGGAGGACATGTCCGAGACATGCAGCTCACGCAGCTCATCCTCCCATGGACCAGCGCCTCGCAACGTTTTCAGTGCCGCTCGTGCTGCTTTATACTTCGCCCTCGCCAAACGACACTGTTTGTCCAACCGACGAGCCATGTCGGCCACTCTTGTATTCTGCTTTTGTCCCCGAAAATTCTTGTTGTGCTTGCTGAATAGACTGTGGCGCGCGCATAAAGTTGAACGAAGCGACGATAGGGCATCCCGGCATTGGGCCTCACGAAGCGTTGCCTCGATAACCACTACGCCAAGGAAGCACCCCTTCTCCCATAGCATGCGGTCGAGCTCCGAAGGTAGCCATAGCATTTGATGCTCGATCTCACGGTACTCCGAGATGGTTTGTCGTAACTTCGCCTTCACACACGGCATATATTCGGCCTGGAGGTTTCGTAGCTGCAACATATGCTTTTGAAGGATTATCCGTTTCTTCTGTATGTCCTTCGCCACGCCCACACTGACTTCATCTTTTTCGTCTTGTAGATCCTGGCGAATGCGTCGTCTGCGAAACTGACAGTTAGTAGAGCATCGACAGGTTAACTAGGCGTGCTACATACTGTAGATCCTCGACTGTGAGTGCTACCTCGATACACGCTGTAGCACTTGAATCTTCGATGTCGACGCCGTCACTGAGAGCCGCCTGACGTTCCTCTTCCTTGAGAGTCAACACTACCCAGGCTTCTGAAAGGTCTGAAAGCATATTCAATAACTATTCCAACCAGGAAGACGATACTCACATTTCATGTCAATAAAGTACGGACTGGGGAGGCTGTTGTCCCTCTCCCACGCCTCAATCTCCGCAGTCCAGTCCTGCTTCAAGCTGCTGTCCGGCAGAACCTCTGAAAGGGCTAGGAACGCTCCCACATGCCGAGAGGACTTGTGATGGGCTTTGACATGTCTTCGCGCCAGAGACTTCCCTAAAGGCAACGACAATGAGTACCGATAAGAGGAGTAAGAACCGGATGAACCTAAACCCACGATTTTCTTCCAGTTATGCCATGCAAACTGGACGTCCAGGGTATCGTAGCGATTGCCCGGACTCATTTCCTTCGTACTGTTGGCCATTACGTTTATCTCCGCCCAGCAGCGTTTGATTCCTTTGCCGTCTGTACAGCCGACCGTATGTATGTTCATGCTGAACAAACACTGGCAGCAAAGCTTGTGGCCCTTACAGTGGCACTTCGGCACGCCGTACTGAAGGTCGATCCGACTCGGAATGTGCATCTCAGGCGGAAAGGTGGCCATTCGTTCTCTAAACTTCTTCTTCCACTGACACGCGATATCGTAAGAAAAGAAGACGGTTTTCACTTGATATTCTTCGGCAGTAGAATCCTTGAGAGCAGACAATGCTATGTAATCCATATTACAATATCTACCTGGAGTTAGAATATAGATAAAAATGGAAGATGCCACGTACTTACCGCTCTCCCCGCTGCAGGTCTGCAACGGCCAGGGGCTGTATGACTTCATGACGTGCACAGACAACCATTCCGACGCCCGTCACCCGCAATCCCACGGCGCTCTTTGTTTCAGCGTGTGATAGTGTCTTGAATCCACTGCAAGAACTGATGTCCTTTTGTGTAGCATACTGCCTCACATGTTCCAAATACCTCGTGGGCTTGACGAAGTGAGCCAGACCCGTATGTAATCCGGGGTCCTTCTCCCAGCTAGACCGGTATAGATTCTTGAGTCGAAAATTGGCGTCGAGAGCCAGGATCAACATGTATAAAAATCTTCCCCATGGTCAGCCACATGGGAATAGGCAGATGGGGAGCGACACAACTTACTGATATTCAAGGGGTGCCGAATCCCAGTCGGCGGGCAGATTGATACCAGGATGCGGACAAGCCGGACATCTTAATGCCAATCCCCCTGCTATCGTCGTCTCGATGCCATTGGGGACACTTCCTCGCCCGGCACGTTTTGTAAACTTCATATGAGCGAACTGGTGAACCAATCGAAGCAAAGATTTGTACTTGCACTGAATGGAGTCAACATTTGCAGCTTCGTCAAACGATGATAGAACTTACCTTCAGCTTGGAGACACCAGTAGCATCTGTCAGATGCTTTAGAGCGTTATGGTACTCGTACACAGAAATCTTTCCCGATCCAGACAGTGCGTGGAACTGTTCCAGTAAACGGAAACTTGCACATGTTTTCGGTTGGTCCACGGTGGCAGGAAAGAGCTCGGCACGTAACAGCTGTTTCCAGGGCGCCACACGACGATCGCACCAACAAAAATTGACGCAAACATTGTGGATGCCATTGACGTGGAGAACAGTAAAATCGCAGGGGCCAGGTCGTGGGTTCACGCAGGGACTCGTCCAATGGTGCCCCAGTTGGATGCGCAACCCAAGTTCACGCAGGAAGACCTTCACAAAAAAGCTCCCGTTCCAGCGCTAGTCCTCCGACTTAGAAGGCTTGCAACATACTATAAGAACGACGCTCACCTCGAGGACATGAAAGGGATTGTCGCAGTGCTTGGCTACCGTACATTCGCCGCACTCGAGCGACGTGCCTAGGCAATCCCTGCATCGAAATAATGGTGGCCGTGGGCTTTCGCTACGACATGAAAGGCAGAATTCCTGGGCATCAGAATCTCCGCGTCCCTCCAGTCGGATGAATTCATCTAGGGTTTCTTGTCTATAGTTGTCCATCCAGTACCGCAATGGCCAATCCTAGGCTTTTTGTCAGGATGAATACCCCGAGCAAACCATCCAAGAAAGGGTACTCACCAACTTCTCATTACGCTTCGTTTTCGGCTGTTCGAGCTGGCAAAGACGAGCCTCGACTTGCGGATCGTAATAGTCGTAGGCATGGTCTTGATAGACCCAATCTCCCTGGGAGAATACCGGGTTGCGATGAATGGGAAGCGCTTGGGGGGCTACTTTGAGGTGGCGGCGACGTCCTTTTTGCACGGAGATTGTGCGCACACAAATCTGAGTGAGAAGTGTGCTGTCCTCGTTGTCTGCTTGTGAAACATGCGATTGCTTCCGTTTCGGTGGCATAGCAAGACGGCACCTGTTCGGTCCGATCGGAATAAACAAAAGCCAGCCCATGTGCACAGGGTGCCTGACTAAGCACACCAGACCCTTCCTGAACTGCCAAGGTGAGCTGCGGGCCTATGTTCCCTGTCTGTCAGATCTGATGACGATGTTTTTTTTAGAATGTTTACAATCGCGCAACAGATGTGGTTACTATCAGTCACACCCCAGTACACGGTGGCAGTTAGGAACGAGACCCTGAACACGGTGTTCCCTCAGCTCATCGCGCGTTGGTTCAGCCTATTTCCCATCGAAGAAGAGGACAACGACGATTTTTTCGTGGGCCAGCCACAGTTGGTCGAAAACATGAAATGCCTGTTGGTTGAAGTGAGTGTTCCGTGCCCTGGGTCTTCCGACGCTCAACGCGTTCGTATAGCAAATTCAATCTTATCTCGCCAACGCGACGCATATCAATTGATGTGAAGTTGAAGCTTAGAAGAGACATCATCTGGGTAGAATTTTTTGTAATGACGTGCTTGTTGTGATTGGTGCAATGAATTTTGTCTGTTAGTCTTGTCACGGCATAGTAAAAATAGGTCGAATGATATGTATTAGCAGGCGGCAGTAACTAGAGTAAGCCATCAAAACTATCTAAGGGCCCATCTCGTATCCCTGCCAGTCAGTGAGCACGCCTGCGATGCAGCCATCCTCCCTACCACTCTCGGGTTGGCTTTCCAGCTCTTCGTACATACTTTCGATCCACTCACGGAGAGGGTTCGGAACATCCCCCAAATTGTCACGGATGCGAGACCACGATGATTGTACCGGCCCAGGTGGTGTCATTGGCAGAGGAGAAGAAGGCGGCGGCAGTGAAGATGATGGGAGTGGTGAGGAAAAGCATTCGGTGGACTCCTCCGAGGCTGGACTCATGGCGGCTGGGACTGAGTCCAGCCAATCCAGGGTCTGATAGAGCATCTAATCAGCGAGATTGTCAGTGCGAGCGCTACCAAATAAAACCGGAACGACCTACGCGGCGTAGTTCTGCGTCTCTCGATGCACTCCTCAGCAGCCGTTCTTGGGGGTAATGTTTTTCGGCATCCTCCGAAGTAGACTCAAAAGGATAATGGTCGACGAATTGGAGGAACAGCTGTTCCAACAGGGTCTCGACTGAGATGGGTCCCTTGCCGTCCCTGGCATCGCGATATGGGGTAAGCCAGCGCTTAATCAATTTGACCTTGGCCGGACCCAATAGCTGACACGTGAGGAACATATGCGTAAGTTATTCCGATCATTGCCAGAATATTTGCCGACATACCTCTGCAATCTCAGACATTCCTTTCTATCAGCGCACAACCGTTCTCCAAGACGGGACTATGAGCGAATATCGGTTCAGCGGGCCTTAGCTGGGCTAAAAAAAATCATAGTTGGAGGCTGTGGCATCAACTGTACAGTTGCTACGGTAAACTCCGGCAATCTCAAGTGAGCATCTGTCAGGCACGTAAATAATGGGAACTATTGATTTGAATATAACTGAATGATATTATTTCCGTACTATTTAATGTTGCTGATAAGCGAGCGAACGACCCTGCCAAGCCTCCCTGAGATCCCCTTCGAGAATATGGCAAAGTATATCCTGTAGCACTTTGATAGCACCGTCAAACCTATTCACCGTCTCCTGCATGTCAGTCCACTCCTTACAGATCCCCGCCGCCGAATATATCCTGTCGTGAGCTGCCTGAACCTCTGTACGCGTCCCTTCCAAGTGCTCCAAAGCTCTCTCTATCTCGCCCCCTTCTCCAGTGAGCATGGCGTCCTTACAAAGGCGAGCGGCGTATGACGGAAGAGAATTGCTCGTGAGGGCGGTGAGTTTGCCACCCTCCATGCGAATTGTTCGGACTAGCAGAGTGATCTGAAAGTCCGCCTTATGCCTGGAGAACACCCGAGTGGTCATCGTACCGGAGAGAGAGAAAGAGAAGAGAACCGTGAGCATACGTCTCTTGCTCGCCCTTAGCCTTTGCCTTGGCCGGCTTCCCTTCCCTCTCTCGCCGTGCTTTGCTTGCGTATTTGCGCTTCATGTTCTTGAGGACTCGCTTCCGATTTCTGCGCCCAAAGTATCAATTCTGCGATATGGTAGTAAACGAGAATAAAAAGGCCCACCGGTAATAATATTCCAGTCTGCGAGCTCGAGCTGCCTCTTTTTTTTCTTCTGCAGTATGATAAAGCTTGGGTCTGGCCATCGAAAAGAGTTTGGCGTGTTCGAGTTGCGTGGCGCGAGAGGGAGGTGGCAGTTACGGCCAGTGGATGGGTGGAAGGTACTTCAATTCCAGTTTCACTAAGGTATATAGTCACGGATGGCAACTTCTTTGGACTTTTATAGGACTTTTTCGTTCTGGGCGCAAATTGGTCAGGGCAAGTTTATACGATTGAAGACTGGTTACCTAGGACTATGTACAGCCCAAAAAAACAGCACTACGGCTACGGGTGGGAGTGCAATGCGAGAATAGTTGACTGACCGACACTTCCGGTTTCTCTCGGCTATTCAGAACTGGCACCCTACGGTTATACGATTGGCTTATTTCCCGGTAGCGTGGCCTCGGCATTCAAACAAATCCATGGCTTTTGTTTCAGTCCGCGGCTTAAGTGCACTCAGGAGATTTAAAAGGACGAAAATTGTCATTTTTCAGGGATGAAGTTTACATAAAGGGTAGACTAATTTTTTGTAGGGCTTAATACGAATATGAGATATATATTTTCGGGTGAGGGCCAACTGAATCCTGGTATTGCTGTTAGTAAAATCGGCGAGGTAAGACGATATAAACTTACAAGCATGAAATCCTCGGTGAAGATTATTTTCCAGAGCCTGCCGGCCACGTCTATGATTCAGAGGGAGAAGGAGGGCACACTTACCGCGCTCGAGCGCGCTTTTGACACGCTCAATGCCCTCTTCGTAGGTGGCAACAGCACGGTATGCGCATCCTGAAACGCCATCTACGAGGGGGGATGTATTTTCCCTGTCAAAGAAGGTGTTACTCAATTGAATTAGTCAGATATGACAGAGCATGTACCATCCAGAGAACACGCCCACATTGGTTCCACGTGTCACGATGTAGAACGGGCCTTCCTCCCCCACTAAGGGGACATGATAACCGAAATTAGCATCCAACGTCATGACCCGAGCGACTACAGGTGGACCCGACACCGGACTAGCAGCGGCCGCTGCCTCAACGGGCACGACAGGATGGGCGATGGGCGGCTGGCGGGTTGGCGACGAGGTCTGAGCAGGGGGGGGCGTAGTGGATGGGGACAGTGTGGAGATGGTGCTTTGGAGCACCGCGCGAACCAACTCGGTCGCCTGGGAGTCCGAAAGCGATACCCCCTCGATGAGACGAACCAGGACTATCGCACATTTTTAGTGGGCGGTATCTGAAAATTGTATAGAAAACATACTATCAACATCAGACATTGTGTTGCGCTCGACGGTGGGCTTTGGGGTGATCATGGAGGCAGAATCTGTCTGGGTCGCTACAGTGGGGGATTAGCTTTTTATACGTGGATCCCAGAAGCTTACAGCGACGCCGTCATTGGCAGGTAAACAGCGCGTATTAGTCACACCGCGAGAGAACATGTTAGACAGTTATTTCAGAATAATTATTTGAGGACGAAATTGTTGGAGGGCCATGGATGAAACACCTCTTCTGGATCTGTTGAAGAATGGGAGGGAGGACCAACGGTGAAAGTACAGAGGAAATAGCAACAAACGTACACCGCTCACGTGCCTCTCCAGTCGGTCCGACAGCGTCTGATGCGTCAGCAACTAGGCAACAAAGCTCAAATGCGCGACAGAGGGATCGCTGGGCATGAAAATTTTTTCGAGCAGGTCAACACAGATGACCACTTACCGGTATGCCAGAGATGACAGCCAGCAGTGAGCAGACTCCCGAATCAGCTCCAACCGTTGAGCAAGGTGTATGGCCGCTTTTGGCAGAATTGTAAGTGACATCATAATGATATCATTTCCCGGAAAAACTAACGGATCATTCTGGACATTCCAGACCATCACTGCCATTGCCGAACCTCAGAAAGGGCTGGGCAAAGGGCGCCCGGGCCACGTTCCTTGAGCAATGCGTCGTCCGGCTGCGAGAGAAAAAAGGGCTCAATCCTAAACGAGCGGCCGAATTCGCCAACACTACTGCCATCAACGAATACTTCTGAGAATTCTTCTGGGCTCTCCCTCTCCATCAAGACCCCCATAATGATGACCCACCTCCAGTCGCAGACGAAGAGCTCTCCAACACCCAACGTGGGGCGAAGGCTGCTATTGTCAAACAGATGAGTAATGTACATGTAATCGTGAAACGATGGTCGCGTTGCCTCTGACAAGTCACTTAGGCTATTCCCAAATGGCTGGAGTATCACGTTGGAAAGGTTACCACGGTGGCAGCGATGACCAAAAAGGCTAGGGAACGCGACCCTATCCTTGCATTCTTGTCGCACCTCACAGGAACAGAACCCTTGCGTTACCGATCTCTAACGCCAAAGCAGTGGTTTGGAAAGGACAACAACGACCTCAGTCTACGTTTCGACGCGTTTTGGAATGCGCAAGGAGGACTGGGCAAGGATCGTGCTGCCGCACGCGCAGCATTTGTAGCGGCCGAGTTCGACAAGCTGTCCAGCGACGACCAGGACAGGTGGGGAGCGTTTGCAGAGAGGATGGCAGCAGAGAACAAGAGGCCGAAGGGTGGGGCCTGGGCAGCGCCCGCGTTGCTGCCACCTGCAGACGTACAAAGGTAAGGTTGTGCAATCATTTATTCCTCTATCTGATCGCTTTCCAGAGTCTGGGATACGCTGGCGTCGACACTGCAGCCACTTATCGAAGGGTTGTCTGTTATGCTCGGATCACACGTGTCTTTGGCTATCGCGGGTCCTGAGCCTCGTAGAGGTGGGCAAGTGAATGTGATTACGTGAGTGGAATGACTATCTAATGACGAGGATACTCTCTGAAATCTCCTAGCATTCACGAAGGTCTAGATAAGTCGGCCGTGCCTTTACGCTTTCATGAGGTCGGAGGAGAGCCTTATCGGCTATGGTTAGCTGCAATAGGGGAGTTCGCTCTATCCTGCTACAGTGAGTACGGCATTTTCCGGACTCGCTGTCAAAACTAATGTGCCGCTGCAGCTCCCGAGGAACAGAGAGCTCGCGCCCTGCCCGGAGTCGCCCAGCCATCTGGGCCCCCTCCCTTCTGGATGTCCAACACTCCATGGCGATCGTCTACTCAGCCGACAGTGAGGTTAGGTCCCGCCGTCGTTGATGAGGAGGAGGAGTCGGATCCGTCCAAGATTGATTCCGGATCCGAGGGCAAGAAGCAGAAGAAGAAAAAGAAGACAAGCAAGAAGCGCGCGTGCAAGAGTTCGGCCACCGAGGAGGGCGAGGGCGCACGTATCAGTAAAAGGTCGAAAGCCATGAACGCGGTGACTGCGACACGAGCTTCGTCCGGTCAGCCACCACTGCCTAGCGTCCGTATGTCAGCTGCGAGCGTTAGTGCGCACGAGGACCTGTCAGATATCACGAATACCGTGACGATGATTCATCCTGTCACGGACGATGACGCAAACACTATCGATCCGTTGCTTCTCGCCACTGGCTTATATCCTGGCTCTCTGATCCCTAACTGTGGGCCTAATGACTGTCCCAACCCCTTCACTCCACATTCTGCTGCTGCATCACGGAACACGTCCGTTGAGAGGTTCATGGAAGCGTCGCCTACTGCAAGATCCCCTTATCCCGCACAGCTGCCACCGCCTGAAGCACCCATCGATCGAACTCCACCCACGAAAGTCGCAACGAACCACGCTGAGAGTTGGCCACCTTGGTTCACGGAAGTGCGCACCTACTTGGGTCGCTTCAACCTGGGGCCAGAGTGGGATCGTCTGGTCGGTCTACTGACCGATGTCGAACGAAAATCCGGGTTTATCAAGAGCGGCAAACCCTTGAAACGGACGTTCTGTCCCAGTCAGGTCAGCCTATGGATCCAGAACGCTCGTTCGCGGGATCCAATGCCTCTGGACGATAGAGACGCCTTTGTGGCTGCTTGGTGGCTGTGGTGGAGAGATGTACAGCCGAAATCGCGGGGTCTTGCAGGCGGGGAAGGACCAGTACCAGCCAGTACACGCTCGGATGACGGAGATTGGGAGGATATGAGACGGCCAGGACAGAATGGCCTTTACAGCGTCGTCGCCGCTCTCAGTTGGTGGGGGGAGAGCGTCCACCAAAGTCCTGTAGCACGAAAAGAATGGCTCCTCGCTGTTGACGACACTTGCTGGGCCTTTGGACGAGTGGCGGCTGTCTAGGGTAGGTAGCGCGGGGCGGTATTCTTGAATGTAATGTAGTTTAGTGCTAAATGAGTTTCACTTATGATGTGGTTCACCCTGCTTTCGAAGCGTACGAGTTAAGTAGAATAGTTCTTTATTACATGAGGTCTCAATACAAGGTGTTCAACATCATGTCTATTTAGTAAGTGTACAACAACGTGCCCAAGGAGAAAATCAACGAAAAAATCAACACACTTTGCCCAGGCTTCGCTCATGGCCCTCCCCTCCGAAAAAAAGCTCCGCCCTACTAAACGCTCCCAATGATGAAGTATTCAAAGATCGCCAGCACAAGCGGAAGACTGGTCTGCATTGAGCAATTTGTTCGAGGGCTTCTTGCATGCTGGACGACTGATGGCATAGATGGCGATTTCGGAGGCTGGTACAGTGTTCAAACATATGATGGAGTGGATAGAGGGTAGGTGGCAGCAAATCGAGCCAAAGAGCATGAAGTGGTGGGAACGGTAAAGTGGTCCTGAAACAGTCCGTTTAGAACATATTTTGGAGCAAAACCTACCAAAAAATTTGGCACTGCCGTGCCAGCTTTTTGGCCTGTTTCTCTGGCACTGCCACTGAGTTGTGGCTGTGAATAGATCCCAGGATATGACAATCTATAGAGTGGTTATATCCACTTTTTTTCCCCTCATTCTTACAGCATGGCCTGTTCTTTTATGCGTACATTGTTATATCCCCAGCGTACATCTAGTTTGGTGAAGTATTTGGCTCCTCGGAGTTTATCCATGAGTTCCGAGATGAGCGGTAGCAGATATCGGTTCTTAATGGTCATTTCGTTGAGCTTCCGATAGTCTTGGATGGGGCGAAGAGCGCCGTCTTTCTTCTTGACGAAGAAGAATGGTGATGCGAATGGGGATTTGGATGGTCTGATTCGTCCAGTGGATAGGTTTTCATCCAAGAATTTGTCAAGTTCTTCCTGTTCGTTGCGATTTAGTGGGTATACTTTACAGTCGAGGGTATTGCTGGCATTGGGGACGAGTTCAATGGCATGGTCCCAGGGTTTCCGGTCGGGGAGTTCGTCGAAGTTGTCTTTCGAGAACAGGTCTTGGAAATCCCGGTAGTCGGGGGGTACCATTTCTTCGAAACTCTTCTTTGGCTTCCCTTCACTTGCTTTCGCGGCTAAATCATTGGCATGATGAATCGCTCTGATTTCTATTTCCTCCGTCATATCTATCGCTAATATAGTATCTCCTTCTTCTAACTCCTCGTCCCATCTGTCTTCTGGGTCTGCGTCTGGTAGGGTAAACGGTTGTTTCTGGCATTGGCATCTTCCGAATATGATTTTTTGTGTTTTCCAATTGATGACGGGGTTGTGGCGTATTAGCCAGTCGTGCCCTAGGAATACTCTTCTTGTGCCTAGGTCCGTGACTGCCAAGTCGATTCGTTCTGAGTGTCCTCCGATGGTCATGTGGAGTTCGACGAAGTGAGTGACCTCGCCGGCCTTGTTGCGTGTGCCGTCGGCATTGTAGACTGGGATCGGGGCGCTGGTTGCTCGGGTTGGTAGATCATGTTCTTCTACATACTTGCGGTCAATAGAGCTTCCAGTGCACCCGCTGTCGATGAGAGTGGTGGTCTTGAGAGTTTGGCGGTTGGTGAGGGTTTCGAGGTGGATTTCAGTGGTCAAGTCCTTGGCTCCGGCCCGGGCGCTTCTTCGGATGTATCGGACCGGTTTGCGGAGTTCTTCTAACTGTTCGAGTGCTTGAGTGCGGGGGAGGGTGACGATGCGTACTAGCATTTCTCGATCTGCTTCTGCTTGTCGCATCTTGTGTGTCCAGTGTGCTAGGATGGCGCGGGCTTCGTGACTGCCCGTCGCTTGCCTGATTGCGCGCCATGTCCATTCCATCTCGAATGGAATCATGTATCCAGATTCCTCTTTCTCGATAGTCTTCAGTTCCGTCCAGTCATGGTCTTTCAGCATTTGTGTCCACCATCTGTTGTACGCCTTCATGTCGGTGGCGTCGGGATCTCCTTCCTTGCGATAGCGGTGTCCCTTGAGGTATGCTTGCCACTCAGGGTCGTCATCTTCGTCGTATTCTTCTTCAGCCTTCTTCTTTGTCCGTCTAGAACTGCTAGGGTTCATGGGTGTTTCCACCAGGACGTTGCCGCCGTTGGTAGCCGTTCTTTTGGCTCCGTGGGTTGGGCGTCTTGCCTCTGAGGGAGGACTTTCTCGTTTCGGGGATGGCCCGCATGCGTCTGCATTTTTGGCTGCAGCAGCCAGTCGGTATGATGTATCGTCCTCATCGTCCGGTACTTCCTCTAGAGAAACTTTGCGTGAGATAGGATCAAGTGGAGGGGGACTTATCGGGTCTTGGGCGCGCCTACCACCTGTCTCGCGTGGCGGACGAGGCGCTTGTGCCCCGTCGGTTGAGAACTGTTCTGATCCGGGGAGGGACTTTTCCGCTCTGTCCCGTCCGCCCTTAGTCGGGTTGTCCCCGGCATTCGGGTGCGTATCTACAGGAGTCGCAGTTAGTTTCTCTCAAGGGATCGCTCCTTTGGTCTTGCCACCCGGGGCTATTGCCACTCCGTGCTCCCTCTGCTGCAGCTGTTTGCGGTCAGGGATTCTTCTTGTTGGGGAAGCCGCACGCTTCTGCTTGCTGTCGTTCCTGGACCTGTAAACCTTAGGCCGTCCCGGGAGAACCCCCTCAGGTGCGCGGTGCGACTTGTCCTGTGGGATCCTGGGCAAAGATCCCGGAGGGGACTCGGTCCTAGGGGGAAGTATCATCCCGCTTCCTGTTGGGGTTCGTTCGACTTTGGCGAGGTATTCTTCATCCTCCTGATCCATCATGTTAGTTAAAATACTATACCGGTTTTGCGATCCTTTGGGTGCTTTGCTGGGGACGATAGAGCGGGGTATATTTGAATGCGTATGTAAATGTCCTACAGAGGAAGTACTATGAGTCCGTCCAGCAGTATGTAATGCACCTTTAGAAAGTCCGGCCGACCGAGTAGAATCGCTTACTCATCGGCCCCGTCTTTTACCTCCTCCACTCCGGATGACGAGGGCATCTTCTCCTCGTCGGTTTCCACTTCCTGTTCTACTGCCCGGTTGTCGCGGCGATTATTGTTGCGTGGGGTAAACCTTCCACCTCCGTCCCTTGGCCTTCTTGGCTGTCGGCAGTCCGCGGTGAAGTGACCCTTCTGGTGGCAATTGAAACATCGCCGTTCCCGTCGGATCCGGTCTATGTCCATCGGCTGTCCTTGACCGCCATAGACTGGTCCAGTTCCAGTGTTGGTACTGGAAGGACCCAGTTCTCTAGGCGGTTGCTGGGGAGCGTTCTGGTTCCAGGGTGGTGGAGCTCGGTTGTCGTTGCGAGGTGGAGCATGATTGTCGTACCGAGGTGGGGCGCGGTTATCGTTGCGAGGGGGGTTTTGTCGGTTCCGGGGGTCTTGAGGGCGATAGCCTTTATGGGTTCTGTCGAAGGCTCGTTTTACCGCTCGTTGGTCGTTAATCTGTATGATTTGGCGCTTCCACTGAGAGTAAGTGAGGGGAATGTTTTCTCCAGATGCGACAGCCATGGTGTACTCATCTGGTACTCCGGCTCGTACTGCCGCGACAATGTGGCTCTTCTCCCCTTGATCCTCCCATCTGCCGGCCAACTGCACCTGTTGTTCCAGTTCCTGGAAATATCGGTTAGCGCCTCTGTCCTGCATCCGCAGTCCGTACATGTGCTGTTCGTGCACTTCTTCTACTGCCGGGTCGGCGAATTCCTTCCGTACTGTTTCCACGAAGTCTCTCCACGTGGGTAGGCGGTATCTGGCATCGGTCTTGCTGAAGTATTTTTTCGCATGGTGTACCCACCAGGTGAGTGCCTTGCTGCCGAAGTGGGAGGTGGCAAATGTGATTTGTTGCAACTCTTCGTAGTAGCCTCTGTGTACTTCAAAGTAGAGGGCGCACTGGAGGAAGAATCTCTGAATGTCATCGTGCTTCCCATAGAACATTTCGGGCATTCGCATCATAGTGGGTTTGACTCCGAGGAAAGGGGCGTTGGCATCGGCGTTTCCTCGGGGATGGCCTGGGTTTGGGGCTGGGGGCATGCGGTCTGGTGGCGGTCGGGGGTAGCGACCATAAGTCTCCTCTTCCTCCGGGTGAGTCTGGGTCTGGTGCCGGTGGTGGTGGTGCTCCGGGGAATGGGAAGTTGTCGAGATCTGGCGGCGCATTGTTGGGGTTAGGGGGAAGACCGTGCTTCTTCCGCAGTGCGTCCAGGTCGTTTAGCTTCTGGGTCGTCTCGTCCCTGGCGGTTTCTAGCCTTGATTCCTTCGCTAGAATATCATGGTATAGGTTCCGTCGGGCCTGGGCCGTGGCTTCTCGTTCTTCCGCGGTTTCTTCTGGTGCTCCGGCGAATAGTCGGGACTTCCCCGGGATTGGGGGTCTGCCTTGTTGCCGGATGTTTCGTTTAGGCGGGGAGTCAGGAAGTGGTTTGGGAGGGGGCGGGTATAGCTCGTCGTAGCTGGGGATTAGCGCTTTTGCATAGAGTGGAAAATCATTATTGAACATGAAAACGGCCTGCTCGTGGGCGGCATGTACCCGTAACTTTTTCATCTCCTCCTCGTCCTGTTCTCGTTCTGCTTTCATATATCGAACCCCCGACGTACTTGCCAACCATGAAATCTCCTCGACTATATGCGCATGTCTTTCTTCGACTCTGAGGTCATACTCTTCTTTGGCCTCCTTCTCAGTTAGGAACGTCCTCACTTCCGGGTAGTCGTCGTCGACCTCCGGCCATTCCGGTTCTTTGGCTGAGCCACTCGGCTCCGCTGTCGACTCCATCTCCGCTGTCTCATCTTCCTCGTCCTCTTCCAGTATACGTAGGTTCCCTAGGAACGAGGTCGAGGGGGATGCGGTTCTGGCTGATTCGGAGGGTAGGGGGGTGGACGACTCCGGCTGGGATTCTGATGTTTGCGTGTTGAAGGGGTGGAACGTTATGGGTACGATGCCACCAGTTGCCGGGAGTCTCTCCCTCTGCTCGGGGCTCAGGCTGCTCCATTCGGATGGGGTTATAACTCGGTGGCTGCGGCCAAGGGTCAGTGAGGGGGCTGAAGGAGCGTTGATAGATCCTTCTGAGTTCGATGGCGGCGCGGGCTTCGGAGATGTGGACCGGACTGAGGGGGCGGGGCTCTTCGGAGGAGGGATGGGCGGGGAACTCCTCGGTGCTTTCTGTGTTGACCCTGATGACTTGGGCGACAGAGGCGGTGTATTCCGAGGCGTCCTCATCGTAGATGGGTGCGGGGGTGCGGGCTCGGTAGGGGTGGTTAGCGAAATGTGGGAGGCTCCAAGGGCGAGTGCGTCCACACCCTCTTTCAGCCTCTTGGTCACATTGGCCCACGTACTCTTCGGCCTCTGGCTGGGGTACGGGCTGTTCCTGCTCGATGGTTTCGAGCTGGTACATCTGTGGGTGGACATGTCGTGCTTCGAGTGCCCACGGGATTAGGACTCGTAGTCCGATTCCTATGATGACAAGGGTGAAAGGGATGAGGATGGCCACGAGGGCGATGTGGAACTCAGCAGTGTTCAGGTCTCTGGTTACTTTCATGGGTCTTTGCTTGCGTCGTGCGCAAGGAAAGAAGGGAAGCTTCGAGCTAATTGTTAGACCCGAACCTCACGTGATCCAAACAAGAGTAAACTCAGGCTGTCTCGTGTTCGGACAGTCACCTGAGAGTCTCGTGGAGTTCGGATATGAGTGAAGGGATCGGACTAAGTTTTTAGTCGAGCGAGTTAAGAGAGAAGTTCGGTATTGATAAACTTTAGCTCAAAGCTGGGGTATTACAGCGAGAGCTACCTACTTATATACGAAAACTGTAGTACTAATAATAGTTACAACACACAAAGACAATGCAGTTGTCGTGCTGGAAGCGCGAGCCGTAGTTATCAGCTACTGGGCTTGAGCTGTCCGGTTATGGTTCATATGGTCACGTGGGGTCGGGGATGACTCGGTCTTCTGATAATAGGAAAGAAAAATGAATAAGTGCGAGAAATCGTAACACTGTCGCACATGTGAAATCGGGTCTCGACCAATCCTGTGGATAGAATCACAGGCTTGGCCTACATGTTTGATTCAACATATATACCGACATACAACATGGAACAATCCGAAGAGAGCTCATGGATGGCACTCATGAATGCCATGGCTCCTTGGTCTTGGGTCGAGTTACTCTTCTTCTACCTGAAGCCTGGAAATGGAAGCAAGTATTGGCGTCCATCGTGGAACCAGGCCATGGCAAATAAACTTCCGTCTTGTAGGGAAGTCAGGTGGAGAATAGGGAATATCGGTCAAATGGAAGAGACAGATACCGACTGGCACGAGGGTCCCTATATCGAGTCGGGATATGTGCAGGGATTAGCCGATGTATCAGGGGAAGGGGGAGATCGATGAGGGAAGCTGGTCATCAAAGATCATGCTGGGGAGCCTCGCGCATTCAACATCCTTCTTTTCCAGACTGCGGAGTCCTCGACATGAAGCACGGGTCAACTTGGCAGGGTAGAGAGGATAAGAGATTGTTAAATTGTCGGTCTTCAGTATCCTGGGCATCAAAGAATGAAGAAAGTGTATGCGACTTAAAGTTGCACAGTGCCGTGTTGAAACCATTGTTGCCTGATTTTTATAGAGGATTTCTGATCACAGGTCTGCTGGTAGTGAAAGAGTATGGGTAATAGGACCGAAATATACTTTAAACTTTAGAATCACCAACTTTCTTCTCTGTGGTCACTTGTCAAGGCAAAATACACCTAAATTGGATAGCTTAGGATGGCAACGTTGACTAGACAGAGGACATACCTGTGACATGGATTTGGGGATATAAAACCCCCCTGAAAAGTAACTCTGCGATAACATCCTCAATATGGGTATCCCAGAAGTGTTTTTGCAATCGTGACATTCCTTCCCATCCTTGCCATTAACAAGGCCTCTGTGAAGTTCGACATATTTTTTGAGAATGTGAAGGTACTTTCGGTAGTTCTATGTATCACAATGTTGACTACCTCTGAGAACCTCGAGGCTGAGAGATGGCTTCCATGTGCCGCATCAAAACACGGTGCGGATGTGTGGCCTGCAAATTTGCTCCTCCCTCTTAGCCTTTTCGGGAAGGAAGACTACCCAGAATGCCAGGATCCTGCTGCTATTGGCCTTGCCATCAAGAAGTCCAGCAGCTTGACAACATTCAAGTGTGGAATTTGTAAGGCTTGGCAGTGAGTCCATTTTTTGACATTGACCTAGGAAGATATTATCAAACATGTGGATTAAGTTTCGAGGCCGCTCAACTGCTGCTCACTGCCCTGTGGCTTGGCTTCAGAAGGCTCTGTGGCTTCGGGATTTCTAAATTTGATGCCAAACATGAGCTTTGATCTGTTAAACAATGAATAGAGTATTGAACCTCAATGATCGTCATTGCGTGTACAGTCAAATATTTTGACTGCATACAACACAGCTAATGATGAGTATGTGTGGATAGCGTGCAATACGGAGGGTAGTTTATCCAGGGAAAAGGTAGCATTGCATGAGCATCGCGTGCATGCAGAAGACTATAGCCATATGCCCATTTTTGCTAATGCCGAAAACACTCCCATTCCGCTCCCTGACAATGATTGCACTGTTGTGGATGTCTAAATTGCAAGTCTGTCCGGTACTCAGTCTTCTGGATATCAATACCAATGGCACATCAGTAAAGAATAAAGAAAATGTGACCGACCTGACCTTCATCCAAAGTTCAACCAGATAAAGCTCAACACAAGCTCAATATGACCTGTGTAAATGTGTTCCTTCATGCTTAAAGCGGCAAATTGGACCGAGCGATGGTTGGGAAGCGACGGGGTATTGAAGGAGTCACAGAAAAGTCATGCACCAAACAGCGTACTCTGTAGGTAACAAAAGGTCCAAGGGAATGCATCAAGAGAAAAGAAGCATGTATTCAACAAAATTTACCGGAGGAAAAGATGCTGTAAATCGACTCCAGCATCGAGGCTTTAATATTCTCTTCTGACGTGAGAGGGTTAGAATGCGCATGCACACCACTACCATACAGAGTGATATATCAGAGTCTGTGGGATACTGTTAACCATGATACATTAAAGGCCTATTCCTGCAGTCACTGATTGATATATCACCTACAGTCGCATCCAAAACAGGTCCAAAATGGTGCCCAGAATCAAGACACCATTGCTCACTGTTGATGACAACGAGCTCCACTGCTCCATGCCTTAGCCAGGCCAACAGTTGCTGATATGGTCCCAAATGAGTATCGGATCGCACCAGGGGATTATCATGGATCACCAATCCTTACCAATGATTTATACCTGTCCAAATTGGTTACATTCACTCTGGTTCTCATTCTCTATTTTTCACATACAGTGATTTGTTATATTTATTATATGGCAATGATAATAATATTCTACTTAAACATACAGAAATTGAACAATCATTGAAATGTTTTCATTGCTTGCCTCACATGCCTCACCTATCTGTGAGCATTGACTCAGCCTAAATCAGCATTTCTCTTCAAAAATTACAGATATGCGACGGTTGTAGATAGCAATGATGTATCTCACAGCAACCGTTGTTTTGGGGTTTTTTCCGTTGTTTTTGCTTGGAAAAAATGGCATCAAATCAAATCAATCCATGGCCGGCTAGTAGGTAGCTACTATTGGTCCAGCTTACAAATATAGTTTACATGGTTTGGACTATATGGCCCGGTCACTTGGTGATGTCATTGTCATGCCAGGACAAAAGTTTACGACTTGTTTAAGGCCAATTCACACTGATCAGCCTATAATACCTTTCAGAAACACTCAGAACATCTATAGTTTTCATAACTACTTGCTTTCCCCAGCGGATTCGTGCCCAGGAATTTTCATCAGACAAAGCATAATATGGACCTAATGTTTGATCAAAATGTGCACCTTCATCTGTATTCTCGATGCATGTACTGATAAACTGTTCATAAAAATATTAATTTCAACAAGGGCTGTGTTAAACTCATGCTCAGAGCAGTACTGCTAGATCCTACACTAAGTACTACACTGCATCTCTAGGCTACTTGAAATCGGCTGAATATGTTTAAGGCATAGAGATGAAATCAATAAACAATGCGAACGAAGTATCAGGTAACACACCCACACGCACCTTGGAATCCGACAGTGGTGGACAGGCATGCCTGTATTGGTTCCATACCTTGCTACTGCTGCTCATGGCAGCAGACTAGCCATTTTGTTTTATGATTATCTTTCTGAATCATTCTGTTTTTATTTTTCATAATATGTTCCATTGTGTTCATGCATGCTAGCAATAGACCATCTACCTGTAATAAAACAAGTTTCAAAAGACTCGGAGATTTAGTTTTGATTTGTTCTGATTATGTATGTCCAGGGGGAAAAAATTGTGATAACATAGGGAATGATAAACATGTGAGCGTATCAAGTTTTCGCTGCGATCTGGGTTTGGCACAGTACAACCATCAATTGCAGATCCAGGTACACATGTAGCAGGAGGGCGAAGATGGCGTCCATCAATCGATTCTGATCCCAGGGTTCATGATATTTATAGACAGTTAGCAGAACATATTTTTAGACAGAGGAGCGCACTGTCGGGAGCGCTTGTCAATGGAGAAGGGCAGAGAACCAACGTCCAGCGAGCAAGAAATTTTGGGTCTGGCAAGGACACATGACATCCATGTGCAGCTGATATATCATAGCCATGACTGCAGCATCAGTGCATTGATGTATCATGGCTATGTATATTGACCAGTCTTTGATATATCATTTCGTTAGGTGGCCTTGGCATGCATGGCCTATTGATCCATCAGTCAGCATCGCAATGAAGGATCTTGGCCAGGTTGCAAGACGTGTCTGCATATTTTTTTTCAATAGTTCCTCCATTATCAGCACAATGGAAAAGCAGAGAATAACACTCACAATGTCTGTTGAACGTTTGCAACGCATAATCTCTGGATTAGAGTGAGAGAGATGATCTTCTCATCACTGTCGCCGATTGCTACAACTCTTAGGCACACTGGGGCAGAGAGATCAAAGAAAATCTCCGGTATCGATCAAGAACACAGTCTAGTGCATGTAGAAAGGGTACTGACACATTGGGCACTAGTATCTTCTTTACGTAACTTTGCTGATAACTCGGTTGATCGGGCCGACCCAGCAAATGTACCAGCAAAGTTTTGTTACAATGTTACAATTAAAGAACTGCCTGCGCTATCTAAAGCTAAGAGTGAACTCCCGACGGGCCGAATTAGTGAAAGTCTGTGAGGCAAACAAATTATTGGACTATAGTATCAAATGTACCAATCTACTCATATAAGGGCGATGCAGGCCAGCACATTAAAACCTTCTGGAGAAAACCTCTGTGAGGATAAAACAGCCGGCGAGGAAAGCTACTAGGCTGTTGGTTAGAAATTGAATGTCTAGATTGTGTGATAACAAAACAAAAGGGAAGAATGAATTTAAACCACTGAAATTAGCAGGATCTTGTTGCGAAAGGTCCCTTGGTGGATATTCATCACAGGAGATCCCCATAGATGCGCCCTGTTAGCCTGACAGCTACAAGATGCCATGCTGAATGCACATTGCGCAGTACACAGTTGCGCACAATTCTGCTGTTGAATGACAGTTGAGGCAGGCAATGATCCAGTGGTGGTATGTGGCCTAGATAGAATTGAGTGTCAGTGAGAGGCCAAGTGGTACTACAGTCTGAAAGAAAGGACTCAGCAGCGGCTCGCAGCACTGGGAAATCCTGTATCTCTTTCTTCCCAGTTTGTAGTGCTCTCTCCATAACACTAAGTATCTCTTTCGAGGCTTCTAACCTGAAGTTTCAGAATACTGGGCATTCCATGAAAATGTGGTGAGGACTTTCAATAGCTCGACATCCGAGGCGGCAGTATTCCTGGGCTAGCATCTTCTTTTAGTATAGCCCACTCGCAGTTGCCAATTGGCCTGATCTGGCATAGAGTTGTACTGCAGCAGAGTATGCTGAGACCGTGTGTGTGTAAAGGAACATGGGTGGTGAGCATTGGTCATAGAGCCACAAGGCCATTCACTGATGCTGCCCGATAGCCAATTCCTGTACCTTAGCTTTCACCATGGACGAGTTAATGAATGACTTAATTTCTGATTCGATCCATCTGTCATCGGGTGTCCAGAAGGTAAATTCATCCATGAAGAAAGTAGGGATCAGTGCAACAGGAAGCTGATTACGATGTTTCTGGGCCCACGAAGCAAAGTGATCTGCTTCATCATTGAGGGTTGCTGGTGTTGCCCTTTGACGGCTATGGCCAGGGGTGTATTCCAGTGAGATGTGAGGTGATGATGTCTGAATATCGACAATCCACCAATAGTATGAGTGTGCTGGAATATGCCACAATTTTGCCTTGTTGCCACCTGTTGATTTAGAATCCTGTGTAATTCACACCAAGTTGAGATGGTCTGAAAATAATTTCTGGGTGCCCTGCCATGATTGTGATAGTACATGGTCCATTATCAAGCCCATGAGCTCACCATGCAATATAGAGTTATTCTTCCCTGTGACCAGTACTGCAAGTGATATGGGTCCAGAGATGGCTGCAGTTATTGTTTTCACATCTAGCATGCCTGCCATAGCTGGTATCATGGATCCATCAGATCCCCAGTAAGTTGACTCATCATCAGATGTAGAATGTGTTGTCCTCGAGGCTGGGAGTCATGATATGTGCCCTAATAGATGGATCAAATCTTCGGCCTTGGAGCGACGAGTCTTCCTATCCAATAATAGATTGGCGTCTCCAGTATAAAACCAGGAGATTTGTGCATCATTCAGGACCTCATGCATGTGGTTCCATGCATTCCAGGCACCCTTGTCGGCTTTGCGCTGTGAAGAAAATGGTGGCATCTGATGTACCTTGAATAGAGGGCCGTCCCACTCACTGATCTGATACAACCATCTGAATCCACGTGCCCACAATGAATACCAGATCCATCCATGCAGTGAGTCCTTACCCTTTGCGGCACATATCTTGGCTGCATGGGTTAGGCTCATCTCACATCTGGATACGTGACTTTGGTCCATATGGCGCAAGAACAGGGGGGATGGCATTTTCATCATAGCCTTTTGTGCAATGATCCACGCAGTTGGTAAATGCCCGTAGTAATGTGAGAATTCATGTTGTGAACCTGGGGAGTCAAAAGGGTTAATACAGCCATTTATCACACAAGTCCAGTCAGCTAGGGTGATGTGAGCCATAGCTTTATAAGCAGGTACGTGGTGATTGAGATTGTGTGCTACACCATCGATGGCAATTCCAAGGTTGATACATGTGATTGATGGGAATTCGAACCCCATAGCAGCAATTGGAAGTGTTAGAATATCTGTGAGTGGCCGGAAAGGAAATCCCAAGAGGTTGTGAACCTTGGCTGCAATCATATGATCCAGTTGTTCAGCTTCACACGTAGTGACTGGTTGAAGAGATAGAAGAGCTTGGGCCCATGAGGCTAAGTTTTGCATAGCGATTTTCCGAAGCAGGGTTATGGGAAGCCTGATAGAGAACTTGGGGATAGTAAAGTCATTAATAAAATCCCTGAGTTCTTGAAATCTTTGAGCTGAGTTGTTGACTTGGGTGCGTAGCATCTCCATCTGGTTTACGTGTACCAGAACTGGATGATATGTTATCTTCCAAGGATTAACCCCAGGTTTGTTTGTTATTGAAGGCATTGCAACCGTCTTGGGGATTTCCCCTCTCACCTGTAGAGCATACACTAGAGTCTTAGTCCACTGAGTGAGCCAACCGTATGCAAATTGGAACCTTTCCATGGATAAACAGAAGTACTGGAGACCCATAAGAGAGTTAGCAAACACAAAGGAGTCATCTGTCACCTCGGCCATTGTTACTGTCAGTTGTTTGAGGTCAACTGCCAGGTGAGGGTCATTTCGAGAGGCTGAGTCTGTACTTATGACCAGTGTATGCTTGCTTTCAGATGCAAGGTTGTCTAGCCATCTATGTCCAAGACTGGTCGTCATCATAGATTTCAAGGGAGAGAGCAGACCACCTTGTTTTGTAACACCATCAATAATGATAGGACTTGTCATACCGTAAGCTGTTCGGATGGAACAAGAGACCATAGACTGAGCTGCTGTGTCGAGATCGATGATTGGCAAAGGTAGTCCATAAGCATGAATCGCATCGTGGAAGCCTTGAGGTGACAAATAGTTGAACCCTTTCATCTGGTGACGTTTGATGCACCATACAGACTTCTTGTGCCTATTAGCCCAAGTTTCAATGCCAGCTAGATAACTCATTAGGTCCCAAGTTTGAACCCCTTGTTGTGTAGCGACTTGGGTATCTGGTATTATGCCCATCTTGGAAATATATGGTGCCAGACAGAAGTTAAGCCAAGTCATTGGAGAGTTAGCCATAAAGTTTGATATCTGTAAACCTCGATAATTTGACAAATCAGTTCATAGCCCTCTCTTGTAAAGTGCAGTAGCCCAGACATCCTTTACATTTCCAGGAAAGACCGAGTGAGATACCATGTAGTTATGAAGCTTGACAACAATCCCCAGAGTATGATCGTTTAAGGCTTTGACACACCACTTCTCCCAGCCATCAGGTCTGGGACTGGGTTTATTGTTGCCCTTGCGAAGCATTGAATGATAATCAGCAATCAATGCTTGTCTTGGCCAATCAAAGGGTTCATTCAAGACTCTCTCACCAATGTTCGACACTGAGCACATGGTGATCCATGGTTTAGGCACATCTGGTGGGGGTGGTCAGTCATATAGTCTCATAAAATAGGCTCTTGTCTCTTCTTTGACCCTTTCTGGCTCGGAGATCAGCTCATCGGATCCACATTTGTTGACCACCAGCAGAAGCCCAACAAATTCAGTGACAGTATTAATTAGATGCTTGGTTGAACCAGAGTATAGTGCTAGTCCAATCTTTCGTCTGTCTGATTTCCTGCCTTGCTCATAGGCCTCATGTGAACATTCATTGATATGCTTGGTAACAGCACTGGGAAAACTCTAGATATAATATACAATGAGTGTAACTCATATATACTAAACCCTAAGCAATCCTTGTGCTCACAATCACCAATATTTAAGTTTGGGTGTTTCGAGACCGATAGAAGGCCTCTGCAAACCGGCTAGTATGGGAGGAAGTGTGAATACTCTGTGGTAAAGTGCAGCACGACTGGTCTGGGAGTTGTCGTGACAACATTTACTTGTACTTTCTAAGGGATATTCAAGCTATTCAATTCGACTCTACAAGGGATGAACAGGTGGGATGGACAATAAGTTATCTTAAGGCGATGCCTTGGTTTGGGACTCAAAATATACAAGATGTGAAAGCACACTGGCTTGACATGAAGATGTTTCGAAGGCACACTGGCCTCGTTAGCACACTGGCTGTGGTTTAGCGCACACTGGCATCTCACGTTAGCGCACTGGCTATGATAATGATGGCACACTGGCCTGGCTCATCTCATATTACTTCAAGTACTCTTTTATTTATTCTATACTTTTGGTGGACTTAAAGAATAGCTACCATGAACACTGGACTACACAAAAGCCTTCGACACGACCCAGCTCACTGGCTGTAGGCACTTGTCTTAGGGATTGTGAGTCTTTGCGAACTTAGCCAACTACTCAAATACTCTGAGGCGTCACTCAGGCCTTCAACTCGCCCTAGCTCTCTGCTAATTGGGTCAAATCTGGGGGAGGGCGTTTCTAGGTCTGGGCCGAGGGCACGACGGACTTATGGGCCGACGCGACATGTAATACTACCTATTTAGTGCTATATTGTGACATAGTTTGTTCCATATACTCATACTGGGCAATAAGCGATGCATTGCTGGACTTGTTGGCTGGATACCCAGTTGCAAAGCTTCCTATTCCATCATGCATTCTTACAGTAGGTGTCGCACCATTGTATGGGCACCGGACACTGAGTTCTGAGCTGGTGCGATCAGTGGTTGCACTGCATTTTAATCATAATCCACTTTGGGGTGATCGGTCTATATGTCACTGATCCAAGACATGTTAATCTTCTAACTTATATTCTTTCTGAGTCAGTGCGACTGCAGGATAAGCAATTCAACCATAGGTGCTATAAGTGACAGCCTTGTCACGTCATCTCATTTCTTTACATCAAGGGAATATTCACCCTGCAAGGGAGACCATTCAAGTCTAGTACACTTTCAAACTTATTCTTTCTGGAATACCACATGTCTGCAGTAAATGCGACACACATACAAGGGACATAACACTTCTGTAGACATATCAAGGTCTCATGCTGTTGCCTTGCTTCCTTTCCATATGGTTGGGGAATTCTTCTGCAAGGTTTCATGTTCATGGCATCTGCTAGTATGCAGTCACTATTTCAACTTACTTCTGGTACTGTAGACATGTCTTGGGCAGGGAGTGCCTGTGTATTGACATATCAGTGATAGTTCACAGCTTATTCTGTACTTTACTTCTGGTTTTGGTGGCTTGATATGCATGTACATGTGTTCCACTGTGTCGCAACATGGGTTGATGGTGTCGCATTACTTCTTCAGTGGTCCTAGTGCGCTATACCAGCATGTAGAGCCAATCCAATATGGTACCATCACTACACACTAAGTAATCATTGCTTTATATTGTACAGTGCATTGATATAGCCATTAGCTAGCAACACGAAGTCTCCATTCTAGCTCTCTGTTGACAAGTCCAATTATAACTTAGCAATTGTGTCATTTTAGATACAAAATCACGAAATTTATAGGCGGATACATAACCTGCATATCATCATTATAGAGCTCTTTTGCCAGAGTTTTCCTTCTAGCTACCAACAATGCTTCCACCTTGTCTGATTGAGTTGGGGGAACTTGACGCATAAATCATTGGAGATAGTCGAGAGATGCATTAGAAACTCGAGCTGTTTCTGGGTTCCTTATCAGGTATATGGCCCTGCCTAGGTGCTTTTGCTCAGCTCAGAGGGCTTGGATCATAGGGGATGTTACAGCCATCATCATTGACGTTTGTACAGAGGGCTTGCATCTCCCAAAGTGTCGTTCTGCACATTCGATTAGGATCTGTGTTAATATCTTGTAAACGTGCATCCATGAAGTTTCGTTGTTGATCTCAATGTCAAATAGACCCTTCTGATTGGCCAGCTCCTCCATATCAGTTTCGAATGCCTTGAATAGTGCCTTCTCTGAGGATTTCGGGTATCGAATCCTTGATACCTTAGGCTCAGGGTTCAGAGCTTCTCATGGGATAAACATTCCAAGCTTGGAGGTTGGTATGATATAGGCACAAATTGGTCAATGATCAGTAACCAGAATATAGTCCATAGGAGAATCAGCTGCTTGTATGTGAGCATCAAGAATCCCGTGAGTCGAGGTGACCACCTGATCAATGATGTTCCCGCCTCTCTCAGAGTCCTTGGCTCTACAAGTCCAACTATTTTGACATGAGCGATCTGGATCCTTCTGCCATAGATCTTGTGCACTAGTAGTTTCCAGGAACTCAAGAAAAGGCCTTCGATTGTCTTCTCCTGTGGAAGCATGCTCAATAGATGAAACGGTAGCATTCAGATCCCCTGCCAGTGACCAGCTATGTGGAGTCGAATTACATATCTCAGCAAGAGAATGCCAGAACTCTGCACTGTCGCTGCCAGGGTTCCATGGAGCGTAGACAGCAAATATCCTATGCATGAATGCCTTTCCGTTACTATCAGACAATGCCACATCAACAGCTAAGACCTGAGAATGGAGCATTGCTTTCACTATGGTGAGACGCTGGACCACTTGAATATTGTTTCGTATTCCCAGCATAACTCCCCATTTCCATGTTCTGGCCATCAGTTGGGAGCGCTCCTCAAAAATGTTGTAGTTCTTCAAGGTGATTCGGTTGGCCGTCAAAGTTGTTGATTTCAGTTCAGAGATGATAAATGCCAAGGGGTTTCGATGGCCAATGGCATTGTTAATGTGCACGAGCTTTAAAGTGTGGTGCATCCCATTTGCATTCAGGGCATAAATAGAAAAGGAGGCGGAGGCACAGTTAGGTCCAAATCCAGAGGCCGTCACACTAGATGAGATGAGAAGCAAAAGGATTAGTTGTTTCGGGAGGTAAGGGGCAGATTCCAAGAAAGAGATCATAGTAATTAGTCCTGAATAAAGAGCACAACAGGCAGAGGATAGAATACAGGAGAGGAACGACACAAAGAAAGAATGAATAAGGGAACGTAGGTCACATATCATGCAACATGTCAAGAAATATTTACTGCATTTAGAGAGCCCAAGAGTATGTAGAAGATGTTCATAAAGAGAAGGTACCCGACTACCGACACAGCAGAGATTAGTCCAGACGTCTAAGCCTACAGGATCAGAACCGTTAGATAGCAAGCCAGACTCAGAGGGCAATCCAGCACATACGGTTGCAGCCGGGGGACCCTGTCCCGCATTTCCATTTAGCCCTGGTTCAGCAATCGAATTTTGTATGGCATCCTCATCAATGATGTCGTCCTCATCCATTGCATTGGCTGTGTTGCGAACCATCCGAGTGCTGGAGATTCATTTACGAGGTCCAGCCTCGTGGTGGAGTTGTCTCTTTGCAGCCAGTGGGGACTCAGGCGTAGATGAGATCAGTTGCCAATTGGGATGGGTAGGGGTCAAAGGAGTAGGGTTCGCAATCTGCTGAGGGTGTTGGGGAGGACCAGCTGCAATTCCGGTGATGGTTTGATCAAACTTGTTGAGCTGTTCATCCGTTTCCTCTATCTTTTGTGATACAATGTTGAGCTCTGCATTGACAGTGTCTTCCTCTTGAGAATTCCAGGCCCTGTCTAATTTCCTGATAAGGGTTTCATGTCAGCGGTAGAGGGATGAGTGGTGGTCAGCGATTTGGGACCTGCGATGCTGAGCCATCAGGGCCATCTGAGTGTCCTGTAGCACCAGCCCCATCTGTGTAACTGCACTGGTTATCTGCTGGATACTGTTTTCCATGGTGCTGATTTTTTGCTCAACAGTGTTGAGATTTGCTGAGGTCTCCTTATGAATTTTGTTAATCTTCAACTCAAATAGGTCTAGCCTGGCTTCGAGCATGTCCCCAGCCTTGTTTATAGCAGCAACAGCTCATTGAGCAAAGGCCCCTGTCGTGTTAACTTCCCACAAGAGGCAGGGGTAGGCAACATTTGGGGCACTGGAGTGAACATGCTGATTGAAAAACTCCATGTTGGATAGAACTGTCTTTGTCGCTTCCCAAGATGACAGTACTACACAGTAGACATCGGTCTCAGGGATACGGCTCAAGTGGAAAAAGGAAGTGCCATTGGGTTCGGTGAGGGTAGTGAAGTATCAGTCAAGATGTAATGCAAATGAGTGGTCGTAGTCACCAATTCCGGTAATAACAACTTCGAATGCATAGGTTGGGTCTATTTGCTTGTAGGGGGCAGTGATATCAATGCGAGAGGGGTGGCAATGGCCTGATACAGACAGATCTTGGTTTGGTAGGGTGATCGACAATGGAGATTTGGACATGAGGAATGAAACATCTGCAATGTGGGACAGTACCACAACACCCATTTGGCCATTCGCAGTGGACCAGGAGCTGGAGACATTCACTCCTAGCTTGCATATTGCATCCATTATTACTGCTAAATCCTTATCCCAGTTAGATTTACTGCCGTTCCCTGACATACCATTGATCCTGCACCACAACTTCTTATCCTTTCCCATTTTACATGGGCTCCATGATGCTTGCCAGTTCGGATGTAGGGATGAGAGGACAGGGATCCACAGGTTTAGGAGATCAGGTCGGGGTTCCATTTGCTTGGAGGCAACAGGCATAGAGAGTCGAACATAACAAAATGTATTGTTGGAGAATCGTCTGGATGAGGCAGGGATTACCGTGATATCGTAGAGCTCGTTGTTGTCATTGAGGACTACAGTAAGGTCATTCCGAGTCTGAACCTTCAGTTCCAGAGTCTCGCAAATGATTTCATCGGCAGTCTTCCCATCCTCAAGTGTAATCCCTCTGATTATCAGTTCACACCCAACTGGTACTGCCTGCATGCTAAAATTGGCCACATCCGAGGCATTGAGAGGTGAAGGAGGGCGTCCTGGGGTAGAGAGAGGTGGATGAGATATTGGAGGAAGTCTAGATGGAGTGGAAGGAGTGGTAGGTGGTGTGTTGGCCATGGTTGATTTTCTGTATAACACAGTTTGATTTTGGTTGGTTTTGGTTACCGTTTGATTTTGTTAATTGTTTTCAGTGTAATTTGTTATGAGTATTTGAGAAATTGATTTTCAGAAGATAGAATTGAGGAAGATGGGACACATAGGGGCCAGGGCCAGGTTGTTGATGGTGGTTGTTGTTGTTGTTGTTGTTGTTGTTGTTGTTCCCCTCGGTGACTACGCTCTTTTTCCTGAACCACTCTCAGAATGACCATGAATCTACAGTTACCAAGTAAACTGTTGCATGAATGTCTTCGCCTCATACCTGGCCGAACGCTACTATGAAGGCAGAATTGTTATCAACTGCTGTTAGGTCATCTAAGGCGGGCTGCAATGTTGGGTTGAATACTTATCCTACCCAGGTAGAGGTAATATCCACTGTGCAGGGAATATTGGCCCACACAAAAACTAGTCCTAATGCTGGCTTCACGAGTTCAACACGATTGTCAATAGACTGACCGCCCAGCCTATCTTTCAAAGTCACGACTACAAATTGCATTTGCCGATTGTATACCTCATCTTGGACCTTGTTTTGCTACCGTCCTTGATATAAGGTATGTGATTAGTGTTCATTTTTACCGCAGGCCAATGAAAGTCTATTCCCCCAGATTTAAGGGATTTCTGAGTGTCGGCTGTGAGCGTGACACAAGTACAACATTTGTGTTTCCGTCGTCATATTTGGCTTCCCATCATAAGTACAACCATGGCCGCTATGCCTAATGTATGTTTTCACTTCCTTGGTGTTGACTGACTAATATCCCTAGTATTTAATGGACCCTGACTTACATGATCGTTAGAACGCTGTCATGCATTATGAATCTGACCATGTGTACATTGACACTACTGCCTACAATGCTGTTATCCCTGTGTATTGATAGGTGCTAGGTGCTATCGTGACAACCCAAAACACGGTCATGCAAAGATGGTTGGAATAACATCCCCTGTAGGTACAAATGAGGAGGCAAAATGTTGTATACTCCCAGGTCATAAATGGTGTGCTTCTCACAAAATATGTCTGAACTAGACCAGGAGTGGACTAGTACAATCAGATTGATGCCGACATGTTATACCAAACTTCTAATTGATGTGTTTCCAGGGCAATGAAAAAGTTCACATCACATGTTGTTTCATGTCCATATTTGTGGAAAACATGTCCTTTGGTAACTTCAAAGTACTTGCCGTGTAACAGAAGTTGACTTTGCATCTTTAATATTCTGCTGTCAACTGCCTTGACATATTCTGTGCTGATGTATTGGATGATTCACTACGCCTTGTATCATCGGGAGCTGTGATATTTATAGGAAGTTGCCATCCTACCCTCGACAGAAATTAAGACGGACATGCCCGACACCTGGTAATACAGCATGAGAATCAATGAAGGAATCAATGAAGACACGAATAATGTACATGGCAGGCAATTCCACATGCAAGTAGTACACAAAATAGTTCCTTCGTCATCAATTACACCTAATGGACCAGTTAGCACCAAGGTGGAGCTTTACATGGCGCTTACTGGTTTAGTTCTGTCTGTGGTAAAGCTTTCATATTGAAATTTGAGTAGGTAACTGATCTTTCGAGGCAAAACTCCAATTCTTGTGAGCCCGAAGCTCTGGCATGTTCGATTACTGAATCCAGAGGGTGGGATATTCGACAAGACAAGGGTCTGAGGTTGAAGGATGGTGCGATAACCATTATGACTGCCCTGTTGGATTTTGGATCAACGGAGGTAATACACACCATCATAATAAGGTTAGAGGTGCCTATGAAGCACTCAGATGCAGATTTGAAGCTACCGGTGCTGCCGATGGATCGAGCAATGACTAGAGCTCACAAGATCTTAGACACTGTTGAACATTCCCAAGTTCCCACATGTAACTGCATCTATGAGTTTAGCACGGACGACCACAACGACTACGGACCTTATACCCCCCTGGAATCATCGAGAAATGCTCTATCGCAAGATGAGTGATCTGTTAAGAGACACTGTTCAAATGTCAATGAGCAGGGGGAAGGTAAGGCAGGTGACCTGGCATTTTCATGACAACAATGAGGCCCAACAGATTTGCCTCCCTAAAGTTCCGGAAGGGCTTTATTGAGGGGCGGTGGTAATTGACACTGCACCTATTTTAAATGTGTAACACATTGTGAAACCAAAGATTTCAATCTGAGCTTATCAGTGCCAGAAATGAGATCCATGTCATCAGGTTAGCGGAGAAGACGACACTGAAGAAGCTGCAAAGAAGGGGTATGGGAATGCTATGTTGTTCACTAGCACAGATCACAAAGTATAAATTCACACAGAAATGATAATACAGAGTATGGCTGGAGCTTGGAGTCAGGAAGACAAAACAATATTCAGTCATAGAAGGACGCACTAATGGGGACTCCAGAAGTCAGATGGCTTAATATATGCCACTGTGAAGCAACAAGGGACTCGCCAGAGAAGATGCGTGCATGTCCTGTGAACAGTTTCCGAGATCTGTGTGAAGAGAGCTGATATTTTGAGATCTGTGAAAAACAGAAGAAGATGGTGCTTTGCGAGCATACAGTAGTTCTCTCCTCTACCATCATTGCTTAATATGCACTCCCAAAGTTTGTGCCACTTCAGAGATGCGCAATCGGTGAAGGACATCATCTTCAGATTTGTCGCAGACCTGTTAAGTGGACCATTTCCATTCTTTATTATTGAAATTGTATGAGAGCATGAAAGACGACAACTTCTGGCTGGGTGAAACAACAAAGAACAGTACCGTTGAAGGACTCTGAGGACCACCCCCGACGATGGGTGACGATCGAGGGAGGTACTTAATACTGGAAGGATGAGGATGAGACTGATCCAGAATAAGATGCTTTGTTCATGAAATTTCAAAAACAACACTTTTCTTCCAGTGTCTAGGAATGACACAAGGAAACAGAATGGCAAGACCTAATCCTTCGCCATACTTCCAGAATATGACCTCTTCCTGCACCAGAGGTTTTCTTATTGAGGATGAGTTGAGCGGAGATGTAAACTTGTTCCATACTGGTGAAGCTTTGAAAAATATAGACTGTTTTTGGGTGAGTCCAAGAGTAGGTCAACCCTGGTGTGTTTAACAACAGATCCATGATGAAAATACACAGACTAAGGAATCTGTTCATTCGGTTCCTTTGAATGTGTTTACATTACATTGGTGTTTCGATTCTTCATTGCATTTTGGCATGCCTAAGTCACCACCTGCCTAGACCAATCTTCTTTTAATGTTCCATCACCCTGATGGGATCGGTATGGTGAACACGATGCAAAGTCACATCCTAATTTAAATGTAGTCACAGTATTCCCATGTTATAAATGGCTATAGAACTTGGACTCTTCTTGCATTACAACCTCATCCAACTCACCACGATACAATCTTTTTGTTACACCTGTGACCCATTTGTTACACTCACTGTATATACATCTGTCTACAAAATTTATTCATGTGGCTAACATTCAATGAAGGATCTTGTATTCTCAAGCTCGCAAGAAAATCCTCCTCTGATTTTTGGTATGTATCTTGGAATAAAATATTCGCTGTTCAATAACCTCACTTATATACAGAAATCGAGAAACAATCTCCAGTTTCCCAAGCTGTTTTCCTTTTGTCCATATATAATGGGTTCATTCCAATCTTTTGCATGTTGTCTTCTAGCTTAATGCCTCCCCAAGTCCTGCAAAGCGTCATCATGAATGGGATCTCAGTATCCATTCTTTTTCTCATTTTCGCCTCTCCTACCTTTGGGGCGCCGATATCTCCCCAGGATAACCAAGGCCAACCTTCACCTTCAGAAACTCAACGAACAATTTGGGATATTGTATGGGGCTGTCTGGTAATGACATTCACATGCACTTGGTTTGCCATACATCTGAATGTCCCAGGTCATAACATCACGACCAAAGGAACAATTCCCTGCTTTATTCAACATGCAAGGCTTATGGTTATTGCAATTCTTGCACCAGAGATCATCGTTGGATGGGCTGCAACACAGTTTACGGTTGCTTGGAGGATATGTCACCATGGGTACTTCCTATTATCAGAAGCTATCCAAATTTATAACGGTATTCAATAGGAGAGAAAATCTCTATTGCATCGGTGAAACATGCTTGGGGAGAGAAAACGGATGGATCAAAGCCGACACTTGCTCATGGATTTTTTCTTAGCATGGGAGGATTCTACTACACCCAAATGCTGCCATCAGTCCATAAGGACCTGTCGGATACTACCAGGAATCCCGACATTCCACCCCTATCCAACTACTGTTGGGATATGCAGGATATCAGAGGGGTACTTGTCGATGTCAAGACACTCAAATTGGAACCAAGTCTGGGCAAGATGCTAGCGGCGATCAGTGTGGAGACAATAGAGGACAAAAGCAAAGGCTATTTGTTTTCAAAAATCATTTCTATCCTCCAAATATCCTGGTTCATCATGAAATCTATCCACCAGACTTCCCACCATCTCCTGCTCACGCTCCTTGAAATGTCCACACTCGCACTTGCCGGCCTCAGTATCATCACATACTTCTTGTGGTGGCATAAACCACTCAATGTCCAGTATCATATTTTGTTGGATGGATTGTACCTAAGTGAGTTCATGCGAACATTAGCAACAAAAAGTTGCAAGGAATGCACTTCCACAACGGTGTCCTTGGACAGTGGGGCAGTAGATGCATCGCCATGGGTATCGACCATGGTTGCAAAGTTTCTCCTTCTCGGGCCAGTAGGTGGACATGCCGACATTGGAGATGGTGCCTTTCCACTTGATGCAGGTCACTCCAAATCTATGGCAATGCCCCTTGTTGTTGTGGTTTTTGTAGGATCATTACTCGGAGCCTTCCATTTGGTGACTTGGTGATTCTACTTCCCATCTCATACTGAAATGGTATTGTGGCAATTTTCATCCATGGCAGTCATGATTGCATTCCATGCAGTATTCATTCTAATTTTCATCGATGAGGCACCTCATCCCAAGTGGGCGTCAAAGCTACCATGACTACTTCAATCTTGTTTGATGGACCCCTCGATCTGTCTGACTGTTTGGAAGCCCTGTTTCTTTTTATTAGCAGTGGTTGGCATCCTGACATTCATCGTTGGGCAGATTATACTAATCCTCCTCGCTTTTACACAGCTACATTCTCTCCCAGAGCTAGCTTTGCATACAATAAAGTGGTCAATCGAAATACCTCACATATAGTTTCAGTTACTTTACACTTTCCATCTGTGAGGTCCTGACAATTTCCTTCATTATCAAGTAGTATTTAAATTCCCTCCTTTGAATCCTCCTGGTTTATTTAGTGAATATATATGATATTTTGGAATCGGTGATGAAGTTGTTTTAATTTCAATTACAACTATTGGTATATGCCTGATGTTCATGGTGCAATCTAAGCACTGAGAATCCCCCTTCATCCACAGGGCCTGATGCGCTTGAAAAATGGACACCCTTGTAAACCATATAAATTTTGCATTTTGTAACTACTACACTCAGTAGTATACTAAGTAAGAACCCTATAGTAAGCAACACCAGTTCCCGGTTAGGTAAAATAGACAGGCAAGAGTCATTAGTGTTTACCTGGTCAATAACATGAAAGAACTTAGCAAGAAGTCAAAGAAGCATCCTTGTGCCTGGGAAGCTTAGCCATGAAACGCCAGAATAGCAGTACCAGGAACTGAGCTGCATGTATCTAAATTGCCAGGCTCGGCCACATGTCCACGTGCTACCAACTTCCAAAAACAGTAAGACCACAGCATTTACCGGTAGCCAGGCTAAGTCTGTAAGCAGACTTACCAGGTTAACTACGGAGTGCCACCAGTAATATACGATGGCGCGGGTATTGGCACCTGGGCCCACCTCGCGTTCCTGGTAAAAGGATAACCCCATCAGCACAAGGATATCTTGCCCAGAAAGGAATCATACCTGATCGGAGACACGATTGTGAGTTATGACCAAGCATTAGTCAGCCTCCTTAGGAGAGCTTAGGTGAGATCAAGTAATACAAGTATAATTAGATTTTGCTGTAAATAGAATAACCCGGTAGTATAAAAGTAGGTAGAAAACGATAGCCAGGCAAGTTTTCTGGCCCCCAGCTACAGTAGTATTACCTGCAGGAATTAGGTTAGAGCTTCGAGTCGTAGACTTACCAGAATTGAAAGTATTTTGACGATTAAGTTCGCATTTTGCAAGAACCCATAAGAAAGAACCAGTATTAGCATTGTGTCAGTGTCCCGGAATCAGTCAGTCAGTCAGATCAGTCAGTCAGTCAGCCCGGTTCAGAGATTCTTGCAACTCAGTGCATAATCTGGTATCTCAGTGTATACTTGTGTTGTTTGTTTGAAGTTTAGAGTCCAGGACTCATAGCAAATCTTACCCAGTCAGATCAAGACCTTTAAAATCTTTATATTGCATTCCTGGAAAACTATCTAAATACAAAAGCCTACATAATGGACATTCATCTGCCCCCACGAACTTGCCAGGTTAGTGTTTTTCGTGTAGTGGTTTGTGTTAGTGTTCGCTTACACACCCACACCATCACCAGCCCTTTCAGGCCTTCTGTTATTTATTTAGGCTTCCAGTTGTCTGTGTTCTAAGCACAAGGATGCGTTGCGCCACATGTTTCTGAAACGTTGGGGGGGACTGGTATTTCCAGGTCCCAGGATCTTGGTGCACAGGAAAAAAGGGAGGAGGCTATGTCAGTGGTAATTTAAAATTAAATTTCTATCTATTTATCTAAGAAAATTGGTGGCTGAAATTACTGAAATGTCCCTGAGTCCTCCTTGCGAGTAGTTTCATTGCGTATTTTGAATACAATTGGAAATTTTAGCAGCAGTCAGCGTGTACGCTTCACTAAGACCAATGTCCGATGTACAGAGATGTGTTGGAGCATTGCAGTCAGAAACGGGGGGGCAGGAATCGTAGGTAGAGAGGCAATTGGATGAGCATCCAGTGATTTCGTTAGCTCGTGCAGCTAAAAGGCCCGGCCTCTGCCCTCCTCTGCATAACCTCAGTACTTGTGGATTCTTATAACTTGTCGCTCAAATTTACATATCGTCACTCTTACACTCTTACATATCATCACTCATCTTCTCTGCATCTCATCTTTGATCAATCTCACGTTAACTTTAAATCTTATCGAGTACTACCAATCGTACTTGCTTCCTTTTATTCTTGTCTGTCTTTCAAGGTGCCAAACACATATCATATTATAGACAGGGTTATTGTCTCCTTGGATAAATTAAGCAGCTTTTCATTAGGCCGCTCAGGTGCTATTGACAAAGAATGTGTATACCACCCTTATGTACTTCCATCTTCTCTGGCTAAGCATGGCTTTCATGGCATTGATATGGAGATTCAAGCTGTGATCATGACAATAACTATTGAGAACATTTTGACCCAGAACAAGCATTCATACAACCTCCGGATAGGCTACCACTCTTGTCTTTTTAGTATCCTATCTGACATTGAATAGAATCCTCGCTTCGTATCTTCGTATGATCGTACATCTCCCGTCGTTTCCAAGCTATCGTCTGCTCACGTTATCGCCCAGTATTATCTCAACAGATGCAAGACCTTGTCGCCGAGTTGGACTCATTCCTTAACAAATGGGTTGATTATTTACCTGATCATTGTACGTTTCATCTGCAGTTGGAGCACTCAGGGTCAACTGACCATTTCCATTCGTTGAGGTTACCGCTGCGAAAATCAGGTTTTTTTTTTCAGCTAATCCGCCTTCCTCTATTGTTTTGTATTACCACCTTCAAATACTCATGCAGACCCCCAGTTGCATATTGAGATGCAAACATATCCTTTACGAGTTGGCCTTTGTTTCTGAACTGCCTCCAAGTCTTCCTCACTCCTACCTAAAATAAGCGGGAGCACAACTCCGACAGTCTGTTGTCCGTTAGGTCTCCACCGACTGACTATGCCAACATTGAAGCAACTAATTCTGGAAGTCAGCCCGTCAAAGGTAACCCGTCCGTATCGGCAACATATAAGCCAGTTTTATGATATCTACTTATACTAAGCAGTACTGAACAATCAATTTTCCTTGTGCAGAGTCGTATTTTGAAATGATGCACCAGCGATGATGTCAGATGATTTTTGTCTGATACATGGTGGGTTGTCTGGATGGCTTTGTTGCATAGTCAACACTACCTGTGCATGAAAGGCTGTAGCCGTATACCTAATTGTCCTGTCTATTCTGGCATGGATATCTTGTGGGTGACTCAGCCCAGTAACTGAGGTTGCACACGTATATACAGATGACATATCAGAAGAAATAGGTCAAAAGTCAAAAGTAGATGGCCTGACTTTCACTTAGCATTGAATGAAATGAAGCTCGAAAAGACTTGCTTAAACATAACTCTCCACACTCGGACCACTAGCTAGTTAAGCCGAGTGATAACGAGGGGCCGGCCTAGACTGCGACAGAGGGCTATTGAGGGAGTAGTGGCAAAATGATGGCTAATCCAAGGAAAGACCCTGTGGATATCATAAACAGAAATGAGACAACACTATTCCAAGGAAAGCCCGAATTTCTTTAAAAGAAGAAATGATGTGAAATCGATCTTACTAGCATCTAACAATGACAGTAAGTGCTGAATCTCATGCAAAAGGACCACGCCTACCTCTTTGGCCTTGCCCATCAGAATTTTTAATAATATTGCATGCTGTCAGACTTTAAGGGCTCCACATTTTTGCAAAGCTGGGTACCATTAAAAACAGGCCATCTCTCTTGCAATGGCATATCTGTAGTTGATTCATTGATATAATTTTATTTTCATGATACGTTTGATGATATTTGTTTTGTTTATTTTATTCCAAAGCAGACGATTTGTAGGAATTTGGTAGAGCACGAATCTAGTAAATTGCATGAAGCCTTCAATATTTCTGCGAAACCACACTTCAAGTCCAGCATTCAAGCCAATGCCCTGAACTTACCGCAATCGCAGAGATTCTGTCTAAAATAGATAGTCAAGCACATGGAGAGCCCTCAACTAACGGAGAAACACAGACTGCTAAAACCACTACCAAGTGAGGGGTTCCATTGAAACTAGTGTTATGTGAATCACTCGTAATCGTCACTCCTACACAGAGCGATGAATGTGATATTGGCATCAGAACGGTTTCGCTTACTTTCTGATAAATAATCATTCTTTGCCAATGGAAGACAGGACAATGCTAGCACTGATCATTGTATTGTCCAGTGCTCAGCGCGATACCTCTGACTCCAACAAGGGGTGAGCCTCGTAAGAAAAAGGACATCATTGTCGGCTCAATGCGTGGTTAGACAGCGAAGTTTCTTTCTACCAACTGAGAATGTCATGTTAGGGTTGGCATAGCTATCTTTGCTGCAAAGCTATTGAAGTCTGCCCAACATAACAGAACCATATTCATGTCCGCAAAGAGAGATTGCGCACTGAATTGAACTGCTGTTCTTCATCTGCACAGAATTCTTGGATAAAAGCAGCCAATGAACTTTGCAAACTTCATTCAAGGTATTGGAGAAACAATAAATTGAGGATACCGATGTTAAATGGTGCGATATAACAAGTTGTTTCACACTGTGCTGAAACATCTTGCTGCATCTGATACAAAAGCGGATGGGTACACTCTGAATGTGGCCTTCTTTTCTCGTGAGTGGATTGAATTATGGAAGTGCTTGAACAGAAGAGTGCCTATCGTCAGGGATAAGCACATACATGTGTACTTCCATCCACCCATCTCTTTGCAGATCGATAAGGGAATGGCTTTTGTCCTGTCATACTGTGGGAGTGCCTATTCGGGAGTAATATCACTGAATAAGCCATCCTTGAATGAGAAAACGTCCTCGCCAATGTTCTCGCACTGGTTCAATGTCCATGGCAGCATCATATAATATTCGTACCGCCTTCATACTCGGCGCTTTTGTTACATTGCACACAAGACATCAGACTCGTTCTGGGCATTTCAAGATCGACCATACCGTGAAACTTGACAAGCTTGAGGGACAACGTTGGCCAGCGGAGTAGAAATATGCACCATATTGACCTTGAACAGCCGATAGCTCTCAATATTCACTCCTGTGGCTGAGCAGTAATTTCAGGTTGTTAAACACTTTAAAGTAATATTATCTGTGTTTGATTTGGAAACACACAGGTAAAAACACCTTTGTAAACACCACTTGTCATTTAGTCTGTGTTTAAATTTAGTAATTCAATTTATATTATGGACAAAAACACATGCAGTAATTATAACTGGTGTTTTTGACTGGTAATTTCCTTTTTAAACACGGATAAAAACACCCTTTGTGTTTTCATCTGTGTTTCAATTGGTAATTCCATGACATCATTCAACTATAATTACTGACAGAAACACATGTGGTGTTTTTATCAGTGTTTAAAAAGGAAATTACCGGTCAAAAACACCAGTTATAATTACTGCATGTGTTTTTACTTGTGTATTTATCCATATATGACAGATAAAAACACATCCAGTAATTGCAAATGTGTTTTTGTCCATAATATAAATTGAATTACTAAATTTAAACACAGACTAAATGACAAGTGGTGTTTACAAAGGTGTTTTTACCTGCATGTTTCCAAATCAAACACAGATAATATTACTTTAAAGTGTTTAACAACCTGAAATTACCGCTCAGCCACAGGAGTGATTGACAGGCATTGTTCAGGCGACGGTCAGGTACAAAATTCTTATGTAAGCATGCATCTCCCCTACCTAAACTCTAAACGTCAAGGCTGGGGATCAATACAAAAAAAGAACGGAGAACAATAGAAGCGACGTACTCGTTTAAGCATCATTAAGGTTCTCATTACGACCCTACACCTAGAAGAAGACGACTCTTGATAGCGTTGCGATCCTCATCGTTCGATTGTCTGCCGCCTCCGAATGACCGCGAGCCCAAATTGTCGTCTCCGGTCATGCCGTTCATATCTCGTTGGCATGTTATCCGTGTTTTCTAAAGATGAAAGGTTGATTGGAAGGAAGACACAACGGCGATTTGGGCTGACTTTCTCACAAGAAGGCAAAGTTGACACCCTTGATAGAAGATCCCAACATCGGTGTGGATCGAATCTCAGAGGACTTCAGAGCTGTGCAATATGAAGCTCGACTCGAAAAACGTCAGTTGGAATCGGTGTCCATTCATTGAAGGATGCATCAGCTGAGCGCCGCCAGGAGACGCGCCAATAGGGGCCAGTGTCTTGTTCATCGACGAAGAAACTGTTGTAGAACATTATGAACCTAGGTTGTCAGAGAACGTAATGGAGATTAGTAAGGAAAGGTAGTTACCAAGAATCTTGGCCAAGCACAAACGGGCGAGCTTGCCGGCTGACTTCGTTTAGCCATACAAGCCTTGCTGCAAGGGAATCCTTCCAATGCCCATAGCTTTATGAAGAAGAAACCTTCAGTAAATTGCAATGCAAACATGGATGGTCAGACCTCGATACGAGAGTTCGGATGGGGCAAAATGAACCTTGACGGGCCTCCTTGAGCGCGATTCTTCATACCCAGACCAGGGAATTCGGCCAAGAGGAGAGAGATTAGGCGGTGACGGAGGATTGTAGACAGTCATGGAAGAAATCAGGGTCAAGAGATCGGGCCTATCCTGCTGGCGACGATAAGTCCAAGACAATGCATCAAAACAAAACCAACACACATGGGGCTATGCCATTCCAGGTAAAGGCTTTCATCTCTTCGGAAGAAGTGATGTCAAATCGCATCGGTATCAAAGCTACTGTGATTGTACAGTAAGAGTGAACTAGTAGAGCCACAGAGTTGAATAACGAAGTAGCCTATTTATAATAAGCTTAAAAAGATGCTAATGCAATCAAAGACATACCAAATCCCGGTCAGCCATTAACATTAACTTTACACAGTCGGAAAAGGCGCAACGGAGCCGAGAGGCAACCAGTGCTTCACAATACGTCGACTGTAGACTCAAATCAGCTAAATTAGACAAATAAATGCAAAAGAGCACACATGAACTGCCTCACCAGCGAATATAATCAAGAATACCGAGGGAAAAGGTCCTGGGTAGATGCCAACTGAACGTGATCGTACAACTGCAACAATTCCACCGTGGTTAACGTTTATAATGAACCAGAAAAATGTCGCTCAGATTATGCGCCTATACCATGAAAGCCCTCCAATCACGAGTGAAAAAGGTGGTCCTCTTGTCACCGTAGCTGTTCAAAACCAGCCACAACGCTATGAGCCATGATACATGTGCGTCACAGAAACATTTTTTTGTATCAGTCGCTTGCCGAGCCCTCGGAGATCTCACTGCAATATTTCAGAGATAGTTCTTCCGCGAACGACATGTCAGAGGTACTGTTGATGGTGGGAAGGAAAAGGGCGCGTCGTTGTTTGTATCACTTTGGCTAGTGTCGGTTGTGCGGGCCGACTTGCGCCTCGATCAAGAAGCAAACGGCGGCTAACTGCCAATGGCTAGAAACCACCACGACTCTTTTTTTCTTTCCTCTCTTGTTCTTACTTCTTTTCTTTTTACCATCTATTCTTTATTTTGATTTCTTTTTTTAGTGCCAAGCAGGGGAATCTATATTCGCCGAAATCTCTGTAGCGACCGCGGTCTTTCGCCTGGCGCCGGCGTTACCCTTCTCAAGTCTACGCAATGGGTATATGCTCATCATCTCAGGGCCTGGAACTCACAGAAGCGAACGAATTTGTACGTGTAAAATCAGAAAAGGAGCTTAAGGAGGCACGCTTTTAAGACTTGCTGAACATACATGCAGTACTAACTAGTGACATCTCTAGGCCAACGAAAAAATAGGGCCAAAAATCAAGGTACGTCTATTGTACTATAATCAGAATCTGTTTCTAACAAGTCGTCCTTAGGTTTTACTCTTGGGAGCTGGGGATTCTGGAAAAACGACTTTCCTCAAGGTTCGTTTCCATCCCTCGTTTACGCGATGCTCATCCTACGCTGTAGCAAATCCATCTCATCCACAACATTTCATTCTCGCAAGACCTCGAATATTACCGTCAGCTGATTCTTGACAATCTCACTGGCGGCTTTCTGTGTATCCTTGAAGCTATGCTTGACATGGATCTGGCGGTTTCGAAGGACAACCTCAGGTACCTAAGCGGAATCCAATACTGGTGCCTGAGGGAGGGCGATCCATTCCCGATAGCGTTCCTCCAGCCACTCAAAGCATTATGGCGCGACCCAGGTGTTCAAGAAGCGTGGCGCAGAGGCAACGAAGCATCCTTGCCCGAGAAGTACGTCCTCCTCCTCCATTGATGTTCTGTACTCCGTCTTACATAGCATAGCTTAGAATATTTCTTCTCGGATCTTGATCGGTTATTTCACCCCCAGTATCAACCGACCGAACAAGACATCATACAGTGCCGCGTTCGGACGATCGGTATCATAGAAACCGTCTTTCGTCTCGCGAGGTCACTGTGGTCGATGTTGGGGGCCAAAGATCCGAACGACGAAAATGGATACATTGCTTCAGAGACGCGACGAGTGTCCTGTTCTTCGTCAGCCTGAATGGGTACGACCAGTGTCTCGCCGAGGATAAAGATGCAGTGGGTCATCACTATTGATATCAGGGCCAAGCACTGCTCTGATACAGATCTGATAGAATCAAATGCATGATGCGATGGCCATTTGGGAGGCGATATGTCGTTCACGGTGGTTTGAACGCACTTCCATTGTAAGCAGGACCAATCCAACTCTCACGCAATCGCTAATTTATCCGCGCTTAGGTCTTATTTTTGAACAAGGACGATCTCTTCGAACATAAAGTACTTCATTCTGATATTGAGAACTACTTCCCGGTGCGTGATGTTCTCCCGCGGATCTGTGTATTCTTTTTCTGATCCAGCTGTCAGGATTTCGATGGCGAGCCAGGCGATGTCCGCGCAGGTCGCGAATACTTCAAGCATCGCTTTTCGAAACCGGCTACGAAAGGCGGAAGGAGAGATGTCTATATCCAGTACGTTTGACACTACTTTAGTTGGAAGGTGCTGATGCATTTCTTAGTGTAATTACGGCGATCGATACCGCTATGCTTCAGGCTGTAATGACCAGTGTGGAAGGTGCGTTACGCTCTATTTAAATCTTACAATGTATTAATAGCCGTTATTTGGCGCTTCAGAGTGAGTATCTTGTCTCCGGTTCTGACCTTCCTCATATGCTCAACCTTATCCCGTCATCTTTTCCCCTCCTCGATTAAGCATCATCCTTAAAACTAACCTTGAGGTAGCGACATTGCTCTAAGCTTCAGCCTCGCCTAGCGTGTCTTCTCCTTTGTACATGATCTGACTTTCCTCCCCAGTTCAGTTCTATTCTATCTGTTGATGTACGCTTTTCTCCCTTTCCTTACTGATCCCGTCTGATCGTTGCACAGCTCCGGAATGCTCTGCTTTGATTTCTATCCTATACTTATTCGCTTTCTGTAAGATCCATGTACTATCACAGCGCTACCACTATCGTTATTTTTGGACGACTGCATCGATTTTGTCTATGTCATCATTATTTAAATTCGAACATGCAACATTAGGGCATCAGAAGCTTCCATCTACATGAAACCAGGCTCTTAAGAGATGTCCATATAACTGTGGACGACCATTGTTCAGCGATAATCTTATAGGACAGCAGACCTCCTCTCCCATGCTCGGTTATTTCATTCTCAGATCGTGAGATCCCCATTCCATCGTTGCTATATCGCAAGACGACGAACCCATAGTTTAGAATTGAACGGAAGCTCTATCTATTCCTTCATAGATTCGGTTCAAATGGAAGTCTTCCTTTTGGTACGTCGTTTGGCCATTCTGCGAACTGGAGCCGATGGCAAGCTGTGCTCCGGCGCTTACAGATAACGTATTTCGATACAGTGAAAGCAGCTTCTATTCACCCAACAGCATTGCACCAGTGACCTATATCAATGGTGCATGCCACAGTTGGATCCCGTGGGCTCAGTATTCATCACGATGTTGCCGCTTCCGTCGTCTCTAGTTCGATATCACAGTGACGCGTAGGTTAATTTCTGAGCTCAAAGAGGTAGAAAAAATAGCATATAACGAGGAATTGAATCCGATATCGGCAGTGACTTGGCAGTGACTTATCACTGTTGAGACAGCTAGATTCGTGCTCGGACGTACAAATCTCCGGGGCTCGAGTAAAGAGCAATTGACTTGACTCACTGTGGCAGTACAACATCACTTTATTCAGGCATTTGGGACCGATCCATAAAAGATTAGCACCGTTACACAGCTCTTTGACATTACCATTAAGGCCAGTCACCGTCATCGAAGCCGTGTAGCTGGCGAGAGATCCTTGCACAGGTAGCGCCTCGCAATATCTTATGAAAGTTGTCGTCATCACCGAAGTGCAGATCTTTCGTCAGATTGCGTTGTGTTTATATGTAAAAAAGGAGGTGTAAAGGCGCCATATCGTTGAATATCAGCGAGTTTTGAGACTGACCAATACCATTCAATGTCGAGAACTTACAAAAATGAAATACTCCAAGGAGAAGCGTAGATTTTTGGGTCAAGTTCAATGGTTTCAACATAGATCATGCACGGTTGAACAATATGGTGTCATATTTGACGCCGTAGTTCTTGCTATAAGTATATAAAGACCGAAGCAAAGTCTCCAGCTGTCAGAGGATACTATGAGTCAAGTTCATCCGAAATATAACCGTTGGCGCAACAGGCATTCTCTCAGACTTGAAATACTGATGACCAACAGAACAGGCAAGGGAACGAAAAGAAGAAATCAGCAAGAGAGGTGAATTGTAAGCTAGGTAAACGTACCTTCATAACGCGAACTCTCCATGACATAATAGAAGAGAACACGACTCGGCCCGGGACAGGACTTCAACGTTGCTGGGGCTATCGTCTTCATTCCGTTTTCTGCCTCGTGGCTTTACGCGGTAGCTTCTGCGCGCCACACAACGACCATAGGAGAAGTAGAGTGTCGGCGTGCCCTCCAATGGCCCGGGTGCCACAGTAATCGATGAATGCAAGATGAATGGTTGGATCTGCGGATGTTCGGGCCGACAACCATCGACAAGCTCAACCAAACAATGCGTCGCCTCTTTCAGCTTCAGCCTTGATTCTGCCTCAGCCAAAGTTCACAACACAGATTTCATCGACGGCTTCTTGTGTCTTCGGTTAGACGTGGCATCTAGACTAGCCGATATAATACTGTCCAGTGCCGAGTCAGACGATAAGGTAGCAAGGCTTCAGTTGCAGGACTCATTTCAGTTACTGCATTATGAGAAACGGGAGGCCGCTACTGACGGAACTATTATCTACGTCAATGGGGGAGCCATTCCAGCTGAAGAGACGCTGTGTGGTCAGTCGTGCTCCATTTGCGCGTGATGAGCTAACTAATGTATATGAATTTAGGTTCCAAGGGCCTCCTTTAGTCGAGGCCTGATTATGTCCTCACTATCTATTTCGTAGCGAGAATAATCCATTATGCTTCCATCTTTTACTGATTAACTGACAAGGACAACTATCGACGACCTATTCGATGGCCCTGGAAATCTTGCAATGGGCTGTGGGTTGTTGGCATCGGTTCTCAAACTGTTTACATCTTTGACTACTGCCAGCTCCTTCGATCAAGCCGATCCCATATTTTCCTGCAAATTTCTCTTCCAGCAGCTGCTTCTCGCCTTTATGCCTGACACGATGCCAGCGTTCTTCCTTATGACACTACCCGATTCCCGATGTTACATTCCCCAAAAGACGGGAACATCTCGCTGAGTTTCGTTTTAACGCCTCTGGCGCCTGCTGGGCAGAGATGGCACAGTATCGTATCTCTCGAGGTGATTCGGTCGTACTTCGAGGACGACTTCGAGTCTAGTTATTTGCCTCCCGCACCTTGGAAGCCCCGGGGTCAAACTCGAACCATCAACAATGCATATGATGATTTAGCTCCGTGGTGTTCACGCAGTATTTGTGGACCATTCTATGGCGGAGCTCTGTAAATTTCGTTCTGGATCTCCTTGTTGATCCGGAGGAAATCTAAAGATTTCGTTTTTCCATGGTGAAGGAAAAATCAGAACGTTGGTGTTAAACTAGCATCAAGCTCATCACTGGCGTAGACGGTGAGTCTCTTGTTTGTTCAGCAAATATGTTCAGTCTCACAATTTAGAATAGAAAGCCGGAGGTTTTTTTTCTGTTGCGATTGAGTTTGATGGCATGTTGCACCCTCAGAATTTGGAATGCAGCCCTGTTTAAAGAGCTGTCGCTTGTAAGCGATATATGTGGGCGTCGGATAATGATTCGGTTCCATGGTTTAACCCGAGTGGAATTAACATTCATCATGAGCTTTCATGGAACTCTGAGCGTTTCTCTCGTATGGAGGGTTCCTTCAAATGCGTATCTCGCCATTAGAAGGTATCTCCAATATTTGCACACGTTGCCAGCTGAAGGGGATTTCGAAATCTTTGGGCGCCTATCTACTCGCAACGTGATTGATGGTGATCTGTTTTGATGGTCCGAGCGCTAGTCCGCATTGTTTGCTTCTGACCACGAGGACGGCACGAGTCTGCACGACTGAAATTTCTGGGTACTGTGCTACGTGTACAATGGACCTTAGTATGTGTCGTTGCCTTTTTTGATGTGCTATATATTCACTCTAAGACCAGAGGAAACGCCTTCCATCCAGCCTCAGAAGCGATGGTGGTGGCAAATGGGACTTCTTGTATACGGATGGTGGTTGAAGCAAACAATATCTGTATTTGGATTATTCTCGCCTTTAAGGGGCTTTTGGCCCTGGTATGAAGGTAATTATTTTGTCTATCATAATGAGACGTAGCTAAAGAAAAATAGGAACAACAAGTCCTCCTATGGCATTTTCTTGGCATCCCAACCTTCCCGGGATTAGACTCTCTGCACTTACTGAGACTGGCCAAGAAGAATCAACTATTCCAGTGCTGAAACAACGATCCTACACTGGTGACTGGCCAGTTATATCTTCCGCTCTGGCCGATACTCGCTGCGCCGACCTCGGTATCGACGGAGTTTTGGAAAAGGTCAGTGCGACACTTGGCATATCATATACTCTGGGATCCAACGACCTTCATCTCCTGGGAATAGTTCAAATGTATTCAATTCTGGGGCCGTACGTTGCACGGAATGACGATTTTGGCACTGTCTACGCTCATATGCTGCACCATTGGTATTACTATGATGTCGCTGGCATGAAATGTGATTTACAACGTAAAGAAAAGCGGGACAGAGAGATGCGGGAGGAGATGCTCGTCGATGGCAAGTTCACTCAACGGTTTTTGCCTCCTCGGCGCATGTGGGATCTGTGTACTAATCGGGTGGTGCCATATTGGATTGCACCCGGATTTCCACTGTGGATGATTTCGCATGCATGGGTGGATAGGAGGGACCGCGCGAATGTGATGACGTCTATCAATGGGTACGAGTGGCCTGTGCCCATGCCGAAAGATGCCAACCTCGATCTTATCTGCATCGAGATATTGAACTTCGGAGCAAGGTATGCATGGTTGGACGTTTTGTGTTTGCGGCAGGAGGGTGGGAAGAGGGAAGATCTTCGCTTGGAGGAGTGGAAGTTGGACGTGCCCGCGATCGGAAGGGTATGTCGCGTGGCTGAGGAAGGGGTGTGCTATTTCAGCGGGCTGGGTCGGCCGCTGAAGTTGACACTGGATGACTTTGAGAGCGATCATTGTTGGTTCCGACGTGCATGGACGCTGCAGGAGATACCATATCAATATCACATCGGTGGGGAGACCGGCAATAGTGCCATGGACAAGGAGGTACAAAGAAGGTTTGATGAAATCCGGACGTCACAGTGGCAGATAATACACTGGAGACTGACTCAGGCTGTTGAGATCCTATCGGAAATGCAGAATCGGGTCTCAATAAAGCGCCTGGATAAAGTTGCAGGTTTGGCAAACTTCTCAGCGAAGACCGTGTCCCGATATATGACACTGAGCTATCGGAGGAGGATGCATGGGAAGTGCTTGTGGATGCTATGCTGCCTAAGGCTCGTGCAGAGTTATTCTTCTACTACCCTGAGCCTGCGAACAGAAGAAAATATTGGCGACCATCATGGCAACATGTAATGACAAACAAAACCGGTGCGCCTTCAAATTTGATCGGGGGGCTAGCATTTGTGGATGTTGGTAGAATTGATGGTCCCGATGTCGAGGGATATGACTGGTACCACGGTTACTGTATCGAGTCTGGAGTCGTGCGGGGTTTGAACAAGAAATCAAAGAATGGGAAGTCTCGGGTAGGAAAGCTGGTCTTGAAGGACGTGACTGGGGCATCCCGCATATTGAAGATTGTAGCTCGCCATGCCTTCCGGATACCCAACGGCTCTTATACGCTCATAGGCTGCGATGGCATGTGCTACAGTGATTTCTGGGTGGTAGGTCAGCTGAGAGATGATGGGAAGTTTGAGAAAATATCAGTATTTTATTCGGCGGAGGATGAAGAAGTGAGACTTTGGGAACTCGGGCTCGAAAAGTGTAAAACAGTTCTTTGCTGAATTATTTGAGTAATTGGTTTCCTAGCTTGTACATGATAAATAATGCATAAGAGGACTTCGATGAGTACAGTTTAATATGTCCAGACCGACCGAGTGAAACAAAAAAAGAAGACATTATATAGCAGGAAAGGTAAGATTTAGGTAAGACGGCAGCTATGATAACCCCACCTTCATATCACGGAAATTTGGCTACCCGTCCATTGAACCGTTTATATTATATCTAAGCAGTCGGCAGCTGGCCCCACTTCTCCACAGCGGAGGTCACAATCAAATACCGTGCCACTCGTGGGCCGTGGCAGCTATTACCTTTGTGTTTATCATTCCTTCCCGCTTTCATGAATCGATACCTGCTTTCGAAGTTATCTTGTGCGCATTCTCACGACAGTGTAGTCCGCTAGCCATTTGCCTCTGTAAATTCTCACTAGATAGATATCCGGCTGCAGGAGAAGCAGAGGCGTCGACACCGTAGATTGCGGATGTTTGGACCGACACACAGTGGTTGCCAACAACCAAGCTCAACCAAACAACGCGTCACTCTCTGACTTCCTATCCATTACTCAGATTCCGTCGTCGGCTTTCTTCGTCTCCTGCCAAATACGGCCTCTACGTTGACTGAGATCTTAGTGCTAGGCATGGAGCAAAGACGATACGGTAGCAAGATCTTGGTTACTGTACTCCCAGTTGCCCTAAATAGTAAAGGCCACATTTTTAGCAGATGCCAATTTGTAGGGACACCGGCAGATAGTTCCTCAAGTCAGTCATATGGACAGTCTACAATATCCTGATTAATTGTAACTAGGCAGTGAGGCACTTCGCTGTCGCCCCGATTTTCAAAACCAAGGTCGAGCCGACGTGCAGGATAATACTGCTGCCAAATCCCGAAATACGACACAGAACCATACTTGAGACTGAGGTACCGGCGTATCCAGGACTTGAGAAGCGACTCGTCTATACGTGCTTTCTTTAGCTACGGGGCACCTGATCAAAACAAAATATTTGCAGGAGCATTTATCCTCGGAATCATTGTTCTTGGGTGTATCCTTGAAGAGTGGGCAATAACAGTGTGATGGGATGAAGACTTTGTTTGTATATTCTGTCGCAGGTGTGCTTTATTCCTATCCCTTCTTACCTTTTACTCACATTCCTGCAGGTATTGGGTTCTTTCTGCCACGGACCTGGCTGCGCTGCATAGCTCAAAGTTATGTATTCTACTGCTGTTATCACCGTAAGTTATTTCTCTATCCTCTCCTCGTATCACTGAATGCAAGCGTAGATCCGTCAGCGCAACTTTCCGACCCCCTTGCCTCTATCGTCGCACATTGTTGCAATCCAAAATACCTACAAGTGCCTCCTTTTTTACCAGCCCGCCCTCAAAAAGCGCATTTCCGAGGATATCCACCTCCCAAATACGAACATTAGGCGCCAGTTGATGGATGAGGAGGTCCGAACCGACAGACGAAGATGGAACTATGTCTGACTAATCACACTTAGCACAGGTGCGTATTTGTTACTTCCTTGGAAGTTCACAAGCTGACTATATGTGCTTCCCATGATAAGCGATGCCTTCTGCCCTTTTCCTATCACGACGAAGGATCCAGGTCATAACTTTAGCTACAAAATGTCTTCTCGCTGAATGTTCAAACTGGAAGAAGTTCGCCTACAGTTCTATGTATCACGGTACTGCACCAATAAGCTGCCTATAGAAACATTGATAAACCAGCGGCTTGACGTCGCTACCATCCCCAAGCTCTCAGGTTCTCGCCATCCGAGTGGTTCGCCGCGAGCAATATTAAGCCAAAAAGTCGCTACAATTTTTGTCGGGACAACTCTTCCTTAGGTCTCGATTTTCAAAAATCTCGTATTCGACATTTGGCGCCTTATTTTCTTGGCTGATGAATCAAGAGGACTCTGTGGTACTGACGGTCAAACCCTGTCTTCGTTGCAGACTGTCCCTGTCTGACATGGCCAGGTCATTCATCAGGTATGCCGTAAGGATTTCCGCCTCAGCTTAGTTTTAATCGGACTGTGTCCCTTTCTTAGCGTCTAGCCCTCAGCTTCCATGTATGCATTCTTCACAAGTACTGGAAGACCGAGGATAACGACAACCTGACCTTTCCGTGTGGACAACAGCCAAGATGTCGTACGAATCCCCACGGGCGCTTAACGAAGATATAGTCAGACATAGGGTCCGCCGTCAAGAACTAGTTCTAAACTCCGATAATCTGAGGTCGTTTGGCCAGTGGGCTATGCCCTGAGAATGGTCGGATGCCAGGTGACTGCCGCTGTCTTTCGTCTCTTCCCATATCGATGTATGAAGATTTGGAAGCTCCAGATCAATGCGGCAACTTGCGTCGCATATGCTTAGTTGATGTCTACCGTAAGCACTTCTCACATTCTCCCGACGAACTATTTAAATAAGATGCTGCTGTAGTACTTACAAGCCTCCACCCCGTTCCTTCGGCACGACCCCTCGTTCCTTGGGATTCTGCCTGCGGAACGGGGTTTCGGTTTGTAGCACTTATGGGGATTCAACAAGTGTCCCGATACGGCGAAACCATGCAACATCACTATCAACGATCGTCATGATGACTCTTTCTATATACATGTGCTACCTACGGTAAGAGATGTGAATGACTGAAAACGACTGGCGATCACTGATAATATACCCAGGATCGGTGAAATCGGCGTATGATTAATTGGCATAGCCCCAATTGCTGTTCTTAATGAATCAGTGAAGCTCATCACGCCCTATCGAGGACTGCAGTAGCTGTCGATGAGGCGTGAATACATCGGTGCGTGATATATCTACACTTTCTCAAACGTGATAAAAGCTAAGACAGTATCGTAGGTACCCTCAGGTACGACACACCAGTAGGATCGGTCAAGGCACGGGTTCATCAATAAGGGGACACCCAAACATCGAGACATGTATATATTTACGGTAAACCAGGGGCGTGGCGCGCTTGAAAGCGCGATCATCTCAATTGGGAAATGCAGGGCTGTGTTGCGCCGGGAACAAGCTGTGGAAAAACGCCCTGTTAGGCATTGCTAATAGGCTGTATCGGAAACCGGCTTGCCACCATACAGCAGGTGGAGTATAAAGGAAGGCCACATTTCTCGACGAAGAAACCAGACCCATGTCATCCAAGATGTCTACCACAAAGATGGTTCGTTTCGCGGATTCGCCCAACGACATGTACTCGTATGATTCGGACCAGGCACCCTCACCGATAGCGACTCGGTCGTCTCAGTGGCTTCTTGGAAAGCTGTCAACGAGCGAGGAAATTCCACAGCCCAACATGTATTACCATTCCCGGTCGTTGAATGATACTCCATCTCCCGAGTATCATCAGTCGCCACTGCCGCCCTCGCCAACCGTCCCTTCGTTCACAGACTCCACATCTTCTCCTTCTATCGTCATCCCTACTTCTATACCGTCGTTCCATCCACCGCCGACACCTGATGGTCTTCAGAACCCCGTCGATCTCCCGTCAGTTGAGGAAGACTTTGAGCCAACCATTATTAAACTGCATGAATACCTGCGTCCATCAAACCTAAGCATCGACTTTGCTAAGGACATCTCGCCGTACATCACTGATATCCCTGACGAACCTGCTACCTCACCAGCCCTTCTTGAAGACATGGTCCTCGTGTCCAAGTACCTTCCTTGGCGAATACATATCTCACCAGGTTCAGTCAGGGACATGATCGTAGCGCTGTATACGGCGCTGCGCATAAAGGTTACCGAGGAGGAGCTGAAGGCTGAAGGCGGAGCGCGCGTAAGGAGTGCTTTTGCAAACCGCGTGGACGGGATGGCGGAGGAAGAGAAGAGGAGGGGTGTGAGGAGAATCGATTTCCTGTTGGGCTTTACTAGGTTCGTCGGGGTGGAGGCTACCGATGAGCCGGGAGTGTGGAAGATCTGTCTGGCGCCATTACCGTAGTGCCTTTCTGAGCTGCTTTCTATATCTAGGTGCTCCATTGCGATCATTTTTTAAGAAAGAATTATGTATCCTGTTCGTATTTGTATTGTTGTAATATCGTACATTACTAGTAGAAGAATTCTGAGACCGCTATCGACAAGAATTGTGTACAAGGCGCTTCGAATTTCTGATATCAGATGCTGGCGAAACCATTATCTTTCTACTTGATGACTTCGAGCAGTATAAAATGCGAACTTTCCTGGATAGAAGCCCTCTGCAGTTTTATGATTCGAAGCCAAAGTCTCCTTCTCTGGATAATATCACGGTGTTCTTTTCCTCGTATAGGTACGCGTAGTCTATCTCCTCTATGTAGGATCATTTTCCTTGCAAAAGCGACCAGCCTGCTTGCGAGGTGCTAAGCTGTCTCTCCGCATACGCAGTTCGTCACCTCCTGAAGTTCGAATCATCCGGTATCTCGCGTCTTTGCCTGATCCCCAAAATTTAGTCTGCCTCTGAAAATTCTCGGAAAGGTTTATGAGGTCTTTTTTTTAAATACAAAAAAAGGCAATCAATAATAAACCATCAGAAAGAACGTCCGCGGTAATCTGACACAGTCACTGTACTGGGGACGGATAGGCTTCAAGATAGTTGCATTGTTTTCTTCGCGGAGGATCTGTTGAAGGCGTAGATGATGTTGACACTGGATCCAGGGCTGTTTCGATAGCTCCGTCTAGGTCAGTATTGCACGGTCTATGTTTATATCCCGGTGAATAATGGCTGTGACGTTTTGCGTTTTGTGTGAAGCGCTGTGGTCTGGAACAAGCAGAGGGATCAAGAACAATCATGCATTGATGCCCTTCAGCAAGAAATTCTCAAATTCCAGATACAGTCATCACCGCCTGACAAGTTACAACCATGAACCGGAAATTTTCTTAACTTCGGCCATGCACAAACTGTCTAAATTATGGCTCTTCTAATTAGCAAGGTAAAACCGGTTTTATGACTTGAGAATTCCGGTATAACATGCTCTACGAATACTCGTCAGGCTTCGGTCGACATGGTCAACGATGTTCCTTTTCGCAACTGTCTGTCAAGATATGTGAGATTACGAGGAGTAAGAAGTTGTGCAGACACAGCTGTCTCATCTTCGCACCATCAAAGTTAATACTCGAGAACTCTTTGTTGACTAAGCCGCTTAGAGGTCTCGCCGATAGGGCCGATTGAATATTTACTTGGTAATGGATACTCTACAAGAGTCATATCAGTTATGCTCAATGGATAAAGTTAACGGATCGCCTCTGTAAAAGCTCAAGTTAATGTCCTTTGCCGTTTGTTATAATCCCTAAGTCCATAGAAGGTCTACCCGTCAATGTCGAGAGTAGCACTTTGGTCTTTGGGGAAAGTGATGGCAAAGAGAACGAATCAGCTGTCAGCTGAAGGGAATGGGGAGAAAATGGTCAAGATTTCGTGGAAATGCAGACAAGCACACAGGCCAATGCATACGCGATTAGTTCCTCCTGTTTGTCTTGTATTAACTTCCCGTGAACAGACCGCTTTGACGTTGGATTCACTAGCTGAAGGGATAAATGATATAAAGATCGTCGGCCACGATAGATGCATCCCGATAAAACTGCATTGTCAGAGTGGTCATGACTACCAGGTCAAAATGTGTCGATTCAACAAAGCTCCATACAAACTTAGAAGTATCGGAGTAGAATGGCTGGACTAGGGAATACCGATAGACCAAATTCTGTTAGGTAGACTTATCCTTTTGCATTGGTCTCTTTCTTACTCACAGTTTGGAATTAGACTCGCCGCGAAATCTTCGTGGAACAAAGGGCTCCTTCAGTCACTGTTCACGAACGTTCACTGTTGGCAAAGTTTTCCCGACTTAGAGTTCCTTCAATTTACTGTTGATGAAATTTCTTGATGTTCGACGAACCCAGGCCCTCAATCAAGCACCAGAAGGACTATAGAAGAAGGCGGAACATGATATATATGAAATTAAGCGGATGGTATGATGATCTAGCTGCCAGCGCCTAGCTACATGGATGGGATAGGAGAAAAGGAATCGTTCACAAGTTAACTAATGTAAGTCATCATTATATATGATTGATCGCTATGTGGTGCTCTACGTTGCATAGAAGCCAGAGGACTAAGCTCCAGATATGAAGTCCAAGTTTAAATCAGTCTCAACCACCGAATGCCACCACCTTCCTTGCGCACAATGCGGATTATCTTCGTGACTGATCCGACTCTGACCTTCAGAAACGGTTGTTTATGACATAAGGGTTTCATGAATGGCTATCACTAGTCAGTCACCAAGGTCAACGCTGATAGGTACTAGACAGATCATGTTACACTTGACGGTAGGGATAATCAAATTGTAAGAGAGCAGAGATTGGCCCTGTTGCTTCACTCATTCCATAATATCGCAGAACATCCCCATGCCTAACTTCCCACTGTTCTACGATAGCGATCTAACTCAAAGTTTATTATTTAACAATGACCCGAAATGTGAAAACCTGACCTCCAATTCGACCCGAAATATGTCAACTCTCTTTCGACAGGCTTTTGCCCCCAGCCAGATACTCCGTATCTCACGAAAATATTCCTTCCAGGAGTACCCGCCGAGAATTGATCTCCGTTGTACGTTTAAGTGCATCCTGAACAGTGCAAGGACCTCCCGCTCAAATCTGATAAGCGACCGAATGAACATAATCACACAAGTTAGTCAAGCTGGGATGCCTACCCATTCAAGCGGATATATGAATTGTGAGATGATCGATTGTGCATTTCGAGCAGCGAGTATGTCGCCTTCACTGCCGATTCGAGCTCCAAGAGACGTGCAGTTGGCATCATGGGTGCCAGCAAAGGCCATACGAGGGTGCGACACACGAGGGTGAGAAGAAGAAACACAGAGATTGCTGGATTTTGGCTAAGAATAGAGGCAAGAAAGAGGAGTACTTGAATGTCGAAGTCTTTGAACTTGAAACGGGTCATCGAAAATGGGGAGTTGTGTTCCACGACGATATTCTTAAGTATTTGCTCCGGCACATCTTAGGTAACTTGACCCGAACTTGATCTACTACAGCCATAGTATAGATAGGACAACACTGCCAGTGCCCAGAACTCCCAAAACAAGGGTCTTTGTGAGCGTCCGTACAACGATAAGTAATATCTGGGAACGCACCCGCCAATCAGAAATTAGGAGTGGCCCGGCCAATCGGTGGTGCTGTAATTCTGATTGGACAGTAGAAAACCCAGACCCTCTTGAATTGCTGTTCTCGGTGTTGATTGGCTCCATTTCACGATCTTGATTGGTCAGGAGGTTCTAGCGTAGTTGAAAGCCTGGACTGACATCTTGAACATCCAATCGCAGTCGTTTACGGCTATATATAGATATCACAGAGAGAATTTCTGTGATTGGATGAATTGTTTTCGTTCCATGGTACGGAATGTTGGAACCCAGTGTTGCTACAGTACTCACGCTCTCCAATTCTTGGGCCCGTTAACAGTCCAGTGAGTGCACTCAATGACTCTCCGCCGTGTACTAGTAGGTTCTTGAGAACATAAAATCTGAGAAGGCACGTAAATTTTGGGTATCCCATGTTTACAGTGCAACACTTTAGGCATAATGTTTCCATTGATGAAATGATACTTGCACTGCTTGCGCTGGAGCAAAGACTCGATGGAATAGCAGGCTTGGTCGAATGACTAGCTCAGGCATGCCACATTCAAAGAATCAGAAGATTTCCTTCCGGTTGCCTCCACTCAATACAGCAGAACGGGGGCTAGATACCGACTTATGCTTCTGGATCCATCGAGCCAGTATCAGTGCTGTCAGAAAAACTTCACTCTTTCATTGAATGTCATCAATTGTAAGGGAACTGCCCCGGTTCTAGAAACTTACAGCAGACAGCCCACAGGGCATCTCGATAATGATTCGTGACTGAAAGATAGAATGAACAAGTGCAGTTCAGATCTCCTCGTGCTCTTAGATCCGACTGCGAGAAACAGGTGACAGAGAAATTAGGAACACATTACAAAAGGCCTGCTAGAGATATGAAAAATTTAGAACGAGAGGATGAATACCCAACATGAATCCCTTTACCCTCGTGAACTTATGAACCTCGTTCCATTGACGGGACAAATAAAACGTCCTTGGTGTGCCAACCCGCTTGTCCAAGTCGGGAGGCCCTGCCGCATGGGGTGTACAACGCCATACAAAAATTTCTACAGCGGGAAAAAGATGAATACACTTACTGCCATGAGCTAGGCCCTAGTTCGCATAAATATTCCGCTGTTTCTGAAACCAGCTTATAAGCAAGACTGCTACCGATAACGCTTCATACGGTGCATACTTCCTGTGCAATACTTAATTGCCCTGATTTTTTGCGCGTGCCTCGTTGACCGTTGCCTGGACTATCTAAGCTGTTATGCCCCATTTAACATCTAATTTATTCAATGAGTTGATGCACCTAGGTCCAGGCGGGTCGAAACCAAAGCCTTCGCTTCTTGACCAGCTAGATGCCGACATGAGCTGTACCATGGAAACCGCCCGTCACGTAGACCGTCCGACCGGAGAAGCGTTCCATATTGAGGAAAGGAGCAGTGTAGCTTCGGGTGCTCTGGGCTACTTTCCGTATAGCATAAGTACTGTATACTGTGAGACAGGATGGGAATATTGCATGCAGTCCTCGAGATCTTATAGCCATCCCTTCAGAAATCATTCTGGTGCTGTCGTGCTTCCTTTGTACCTAGCATAAGGGATTATGGGCTATGGTAAGTACTTAGTTCAGATCCGACATACCATAAGGGGATACGTCTCTCGTCTGCGTGAGGATGGGTAAGACACAACGGTTCTGATGTTCTGTTGCCATCAGAGAAATGTGCGCTGCGGTGCTGTCAGATGCAGGGATGCCTCGATAACTCCGCCTATATCAATATGCTGTACGTATTAAAGATTCCCAGTGTAAGTAATCTTTCGCATTTGATGTAAGTGTTAAAGAACAGGTGCTGATGGTGGCACAAGATGAGAAGCGCGTCTCGAAGCTACAAGTGAGTGGTCGAGGGGTCAACGGCCTTTCCCTTTGGCTTATCCGTGCATATAGCCTTGCAGCGACTAAGAAATACTGTCCCTGTTCTGAACATCCGCCCCAGAAATGTGCATGTCCTGACTAGAGCTCCCCCTCGGATACAATCCCAACAATAGCCTCATTTGCCCACCCTTGAAGCCGAATAAGGCCGCCATCCCTACCAAACATCTCATCAAATGCCCCGGCTCCAACGTCGCAACTGTGACAGCATCCAGGGCACATGGACTTCGAAAGTTAGAACGAACTGCAAATACAGGGCCTCTTCGCATATGCCAGAACTTCGGAATCAAAGCGTCGTTCTCCAGATGCCTTTGAATATAGTCACGAATAGAATGTAGGAGGACTTGGAACATGTTTCTTTGAAGCACCAACGGAAGATATTCCGTCCTGCATCGGACTATTTCTACTGAGGGATTAAACACTTGGTTACGTGTGAAGCTTAGTGAATAGATATATCGGTGGGATATCTGGTAAAGGCCAGCTTGAACCAGAGGTAAATGACAGTTTTTGATCGCCAATAGAATAAGAATCTTCAATCATACCTGGTAAAGGCGGGAGTCAACTTCCAGAATACTCAGCCAAACTGAGGCCAACGCATCACCATTTGTGATAAGATTCATTGCTGCCTTCAATATGAAAGCGGTTTTCATGTCTACCCTCGAATTACCCTCAGGCTTCCTCATACTAAGCATAAATTTGGGTTCTGTTGTGGCACGTTATCAGGCACGCTGTCTAGTGGAGTGACTCCTTCGATGTTGTGTGTCTTGTTGAAGACGAGGATCTCGATCAATAGATTGAGTGTATAAAAGCTCAGCGATGAGAATAGAGCCTAACTCATCAAGTACGTGAATGCTTGCAGGACTCAGATTTCACACCAGCATCAAAAGCCCTTGGAAAGGACTTGCCAGTTCCAGCGATCAGGTTAGCTGTTCAGATGGTCGGAATTCACATTCGAGATCAGAGCCAAGAAGGATATACATGCATGATGCTCCTTTCCGGCACCCTCTTTGCACAATCGTCGTACGAGTTGGTACGGTAGGTGTCTTATCAGCTTTTAACTTTCATATCTCATTCAGCTTTCTAAAGTGCTCGATGAACCCAGCCACTGCAGGAAAAGCGTAAATTTCTATCGCAAGAGTCAAGTTGTGACGGCTGACCGGCATGGTTGACTGCAATGGAGCCACTGAACAAACAATCACAAACAGAAAACCTCTAGACTATTTTCGAGCTCACGGAAATTGTTCCCAATTCATGGAATTTTATTCTCCACTCAACAAGGGATACGACTTTTGACGTTGGCTTATCTGAATGTCTTGTATTCTGGAGCGGAGCAGAAGGGGAAAACGTGCGTATACTTTGTTATACATTTCTTCGTTTTTTCTCAACTGAAATGCAGCCAACCACCGCCAGGAGACCAAGACAGTATGGCGAGCAACAACCGTGGGGTCCTGGCTAAGATGGGAAGAAGAGAGCTCTCGCTAAGCAGCAGCGACACGAAGATGGCATCGACATCATTGCAGCGCGTCGGTATATACACGTTCACATGGATATGAGTGCGTCCACAGGGCAGGACAGTGTCACGCAGATGGGGTGCGCAGATCTGGGCCATTTCAAAAAAATTTCATTCTCACTTTAGAACGGACACCTCAGCACAGTCCGTTTCATCGAATCTCTCATTGCCATTTTTGTGTTATGACGGATGGGTGTATTCCAAGGTGCGTGCATCTATGCCAAATTTGTTACCTGGGCACTAATGCTGAAACTCAGGATGTCAATTCGACTCGACTCCGCGCCGTCTGACCCGTAATTTATCAGTGACGAGTCTTGTGCGCGTCCCCAGGATTCACTTTATTTTCGCGCCAGTGGCAAACATGTTGTCTCGTCGACCTTAGAGCTGGTGAATACACTCTGGCACCATCAGCCTGCTAGCTAATACTTGTTTTATCTAAATGCCAAGACGTCGTGGTGAGCCCAGTACCGTCGACATCTACACCAAGTTCGACTATAAATGTTATAAAAGAATGATACCGAGGACGTATGACCATCCCCCAGGCTCACAGCGATGTACAGGTGCAATCAACTCTTCGTCTCCGTCAAGTTGGATGTCTGCATCTATCGGTATGTGGCGAGTCACTACTTGCAGAGCTTATCTTCATTTACATCATACGTTACTGCTGGGTAGCTAGTTACAATTGTGCTGACAGACCATCATTGTGCGGAAAGCAAAGAGTTCACAACGGCGGACTCTCCAGAGGTGAACCAGTCGAATCCCTGCTGAAATCTGTCAACTGACTCTTTTCCTCAGTCAGACTTCCGCTCAGTTTTTTTGTCTTTTTCTATCATTCTGTCCTCGAATTTGCAACATCGTATCGGATTAATTCCTGTACAGTCACTTAGCACCACAACTATGCGGAAACACTGTTCATCAAGCAATTGTAGCTTGTGATATTGTGCTATCCTAGGCTTTGCCCTCAACCCTTCCGGAGCTGTAAGCTGCTCGTCTGTGCGCTCTATAGAGCCAACCCCCTATTTCTCGTATCCCGATACCCTGTCTCCGAATGAACGCAGGTAGAGTTGACCTCGATCAATTCCAGTCATCATTCTCGTGCTCCTCTGTCTCACTCAGTCCAACCAGCCTCTTTCACTTCATTAGCATCGGAGGCTCTTTACGCCATACTACTTCTTGTCCGGGCACGCTCGATGACGACAGTGGGAGATAGAGTCCAATCTTCGCTCGGAAGGCTCGAAAGTCGATCCGAGTGTAAGGGAGACCGTTTTGGTGATGGGCATGCTTGTTAAAAGCACTCACAGCACATCTTATTTCACATGGAAGAGAGACGTGAAGGATTATTCCATCTGGGCTCTGTTCGTGCTGAAAGACCATCTTCCGGAAATCTAAGCATCCGCTGCCGAACCGCGCACGGTTTGAGGACGCTTTTCCAGAAGCCGACGTTGGTAGAAGACACCAGTAACCTTTCATCTCGCATACAATGCCTTCGTCACACTCGAGTATAAACCGCTCCGCCACTCAACTTCGTGAAACTTTCTCTTGACTAAAGTGTTATCCCTATTCAGACGTACGGACGAACATTTTCTGGCTTCGCGAAACTTGTGAACAGGCCCGTGACCCGGTAGAAAGCAGCTACCGGTGCCGTTTGCTCATTCTAGAAGCAACTGTCAGACATCCGCGCCATGTTTCGTAGACGTGGCCAAAGCTTCCCTAAAGTGCCTAGAATAACTGTCATGTTGGCAGTGCACATGGTAGAACGAGGAAACGGAAATGATTCACAATGAGAAATGTCGAACGTTGCCTGGTGACGGCACCACCTTTATTTATATCGCTCCAGAGCACAACTTCGAGGCATCGGGTGCACAAGTATTTATATGGAGGCGGTCCTCGAGGCTTGGATCACAATACTTATCTTACCCAAGTATTCCAAGATCGCATAGAGAATGAGCATTCTCTCCTAATCAATTGTGTGTATAGTCCGTTTTTATCTTCCAATGTATGGTATGCTGACAGTGACGCAACAGTGCTAAAAGACCACGAGGCCTTTACCAAAGTTCCCGCCGGTCAACAATTTGATGCCATTCTCGGATAGCATCCCGAGCACTTGATACCACGGCGCTTAAAGTCAAACAGCGTTCGGGGCTGCGTGACATAATATGTTCTGATCATCTCTCACCTGTCCAATGGCCGTCCCATCATCAGATTCTGCGCGACCGAGTGCCGGGAATGAGTCCGACACTTCGCCGCCTTCATATGAGCTGCCCTATCCACTGCTCATTGGCCGACGTGCTATCCAGACACCCTTTGTCAACATATCTCAACTGAAAGGCCACTTATGTCTCTTGAAGCACTTTGCCTCTCTCAAGAAAGAAGTTGAAAGGATGGACTATTCTGTATATGGAGATGCTCCCAAAGACAAGAAGCGCAGGTGGTCGTGGTTTATAGGACTAGCCGTTGAGAGGTGTGTTCCCTAGTCACTGATTGACTTTCGAGATGACCGAATTCGTCAGGTTCGAAAGATGGTGCAAAGAGCTAACAAATGACGACAAAATAAATTTCGCTGATCAGTGCCTGCCTCCTGTTGATGTTATCATGGTGAGCGGCACATTTCAGTATATACTGACAAGACCCCGTTAATCTAGAACTGTACAGGTGTGGCACGCCTACTTGTTGAATCCTGCGTATGTCTTACGCAATTGTCTCCTTGATGCTATGTTGACCGCATACCAGGCGGTATTCTGAAGACTCTCTACGAAACGAGCATATCAAGATACTTGCGGGTGCGGGCGACTGGTTCAAAGACTTGGTACGCGCTTATCTCGCATATTTCCTTGGGGTCGAGCTGATCAGGCGTATTAGGAGCGTACATGCTGTACCATTGACTCGCCTCCTTCAGAAGCCCGTGTCCAGACCTGGCTACAAAAAACCCACGTTCCTTACGATCCTTTCGAATCAGCAATAGTATTGACCAACAGAGAAATAGCGTGCCCGCAATGTCTCACGAAGGCCAACGTTCGTGAGTATGGCTTCCTGTTTTGATAGCAATCTCTGAAGAGATCCAGGCCTGATGGATTCCAATGCTGCCGGATATCTCCAGTCATATTTCAAGACCACATGCCCAGGATGTCAGCTAACGATTACGAAGGAGAAACTGGGTTTTCGTAAACTCATCAAGGACCTGGTAGGAACCTATGTCCTTGCGTGCGTTCCAGCTGTTGTCTCCTTTTTTCCCTGGACCGATAGCTTGTACTTTTTAGGTGGACGCTTCACACCTCTCACAATATGAAGAATTCGTATCGCGCGAAGGCGATCAAGAACACGATTCTGGAGAAAATCCTAGATACATTTCCAAAGAGAGGTGCGAAATCTGAAGAGGAATGGGTGGTCAAGATACAAAAGGAAATGGAGTATAGTATGCAAAAATTACAACGTGCTATGGGCTACCGTGTATCCTATGGCGGAGAACAAGTGTATGTTCTTCCTTGTAAATTCTCTGGCGATTCTGATATGGAAATGATAGGCTGGTTCGAATCATGAGTGCATATATAGACGACAAAATATTTTCCTTGGACCTCATTGGGGCGGTGAGTGTTTCGTTGACCGTCATAAACACAGAGCCCTTACGTCATGAAGGTTCTTCGACAAAACTCCTTTGTCGACAAAATGCACAAATTAGGCTGGACAGCGCCTGACTTTTTCTCGTCGACCGAGGATGAAGTGCCCCTCAAGCATTGCACGGCTCGTTATCATGCGTAAGCAGGAATTGTTCTCTTGTACTTGCCCTCAATGACCTCAGTAATTAGGTTCATAGACCTCATGTCCTCATCGCCAGATGGTTTTTTCGTCCCGACACTGGATATTGACTTGGTTTGGCATACACACCAACTCATGGCTCGTCAGTACTCACGCGACTGTCTCACACATGTCGGTCGGTTCATAGACCATGACGACAAGGTCGCTGAAGACAAGCTATCAAATGCTTTCGACATCACTTGTCGGGCGTGGCAAGTGAGTTCTTCCCCTCTTCTTCTTCCTCAGTCTTACTGATCCTCTACAGGAACGTTTCGGGACCCAATATACTCACTGTGGATGTCCGCTGCCAGGTGACACGATTGGGCAAAGGCTAAGTAGGCTTATATCGATGTATAAGCAGTCCAAACCGTCATCCCACCTCGTCCCCCCTCGAGACCGCAGTGATCTTCTCGCAGCCATGCATCCGAGCGATCATAATGCGGTGTATTTGCTCAAGTACAAGAATCAGATGTACACCCATAGATGTGCGAGGCAGGCGAAGCGGCAGAACAGGATAAGGCGAGATCAAGAGAAGGGAATAACTAGAAGTAGCGTCGATCATGACCCCGCTTTTCTAGTACCTGTGCCGTTATACTTTCGTTATGATGACACAGGTTGTGTAGCGATGACCGGTCATGTTCTTGGCACGGGCGGTGGTGTGCAGGGATCTACTGCTACTGTGGGTTCTTTCCATTATCATGATCTTGCTTTACTCGAAACTTACCCCTTTCGTCTGGAAGGGCGTTGACGACCGTAGCGAGTTTGAATGGGGCGAGATATTAAATGATAGTATCCAAACAGCTCTTCAACTAAGCGGTGGATCTGGTGGCAATTGTGGTGGTGCTTTGTGCGTCGGTGGCGGTAGTAGTGGAGATGGAGGAGGAGGCGGCGATGGTGGATGCGGTGGTGGTAGCTGCGGTGGTGGTGGTGGCGATTAGGATTCCGACAGTATCTGCCCTTGATATATTGCTTCCAAGATGTTTCAGGAAATTCAAGTTGTTGAAAAAAACCCTCTTTTCTACAATTTCTTTCCAGCCATCTACGTTCCATGTAGCTACGATACCTCATCATAGTAATCACTGTCTTGCCTTCCTCCAGCTGTTCTTCTTCCCTCCACTGAGTTCATTTACATCTCAGCCATGACTAGGGAATTGGTCCTCGAAGGATGTCTCTCTGGTCAAACGAGAAATCTGGAAGAAAATGCTCCATCTACTGGTTGCATCGTCGATAACGGGATAGTATCAACAGATTCCAGAAGTAGGAATATGACTTTGCGAACAGGATTCGGTATGAGGCACGTACGTTACGCTCTCTGTGAATGACATCCGAGAATACAAAACAGCTAAAGAGAAGATGTATTGTGCGAGTGAAGTATGCTGTGCAACCCACCCCCCCCCAGGATTTGGTGAATAGTGCCAAGGGGAAAGCGCCTATAATTTCGTGCCTCACGTTGTGGGATCGTGACTTAACCTCATTGAAACGCCAGAAGAAAAGTGTACCTCAACACCAAACTGAATGTCTTTTGCCCTCTTCGAACTTGAAATCGATGAACGACAATGAGACAAGCGTACTACTTAACAGAGAATCGGGGGGTGTCAAGGGAGTGTATTACTGGAAGAATGAAGAATGGGTATTACAGGATGGATGGCTGATGAGATATCCCATTATACGTAGAAGTTGTCTTAAGCAAATGCGGAGAATACTTTGATCTAGTAAGGAGAAGAACACTTTTCGCCCTCGAAGAAGCCCGCCCAAACCTTTCGGCGGACATAAAATTTGAAGCTTCGCTATTCTTCGATGCCTTCAATACGTTTTCTGTTGACAAGTTTCAAACACGAAAGGCTATGCATGTTGAAAAGAAGAAGCTACGGATCATCATACATACGCTTGCTTTACCGGTGAAAAGTGCCAGTATTATCTGGAAGGAACTTGATCTACTTCTTCTAATAGTCGTCCGGAATGATGTTCATATTCTTCCATTCAGTAGTAAAAGTACCTGAGTCGTGAGTCGGCGAGAGAAAATCCCACTTCGATAATGACTTTTTTCCAGCATCAAACTTTCGAAGGGGAGACGCTTTGATACACGATAGATGGAGTAGAAATACAAATTTATAGAGCACAGCATAGCGAGATCGCCTACAAGCCAACGCAACCCTTGATTGTCTGAACGATGGAGTCAAGGGCATCGTGAGAAGCATCCAACGTAATGTCAGGGTTCCAACACTGCGGGTCCACGGACCCCAAAGAGTTCGCTTCGGCTACATAGCTCGCAGACTGACCACCTTTACTGGACGTGCCTTTCAAGGCGTAGCATGCCCTCCATCTTTTCCCAATCGCAGAAATAGCATATAATCGATCCAATTGCTGATTAGTCGGCCCAATCGTATCGAGGTGCTGAATGATTTGGACAATCACGCCACCCCATCCCGAATCCATGTGGAAGTACGACGGAGCCTTGACCTCAACAAGCAGCAAGGGATGCCAATGTAACTCGATAACGAAAGCAATTGCGAAATCGACCGCTTTCCTGGTGTCTGGGATGACCCACTATGGACAGACATCGAAGCCCTCGGTCGGAGGGAACCAATAATTCAAGACCTTGTCATAAAAAGGTAGAACTTTGCTTCAGCGATCTCGTTGTCGTCGTTCAGTTCAGCTGCTTCGGTTAAAATATATTGCGGGTAGCCACAGCCGCGGATACGGAACACTACATAATGCATCAGTGGTAAGAACGATGGCATGATGCAGTAATATCGTACCCAGATGAACAGTAGACTCCTTCTGGATATTGTAATCGGAAAGTGTGCGATCATCCTCCAATTGTTGGCCAATGAAAACGAGCCCTGTGATTTAATCAGTGTCATAAATTGACATACGAGATGATGATGAATATACGCTGTTGGTCCAGGGGAGGGCTGTGAAATATGGTCAGTAGTGAAGACTCCTACGTACAAAGACGTTGAACTCACTTTTCCTTATCCTGGATCTTAGCCTTGATGTTGTCGATAGTGTCAGAGGACTCAGCATCAAGAGTAATCATCTTCCCTGACAAAATCTTCAGAAAGATCTGCATTGTGGGGTGTGGGAGTTGAGTAAAACATCAAGGAACGACATCGAATGATATAGCGGGGGTTATTTATTTAATTGTTACGTATTAGGTTGTAAACCACGTACCGGTTTAGTGTGATGTCACACCGAAAAAAGGAAGATGCGCAGGTGCCATTTCGAACTTTCTTCATTCTCCACAACTGATACCTCAACACGATATATTTCATCAAATATCTCATCAACATTTTTGTTTTAGAACGGCGGGGTGTACTCCGAGGTGCGTGCATCCACTCCAAGCTTGTGACCTGAGCTGATGCTGACGCTCAGGATGTCAATTGGATACTACTCCGCGCCGTCTGACCCGCGATTTAATCAGTGACCAGTCTTCTTGTGAGCGTCCCCAGGGCTCTCTCAATTTTCACGCCAGTGGCAAACATGCCGTCTCGTCGACCTTGGAGCTGATGGATACATCCTGGCACCATTAGCGTACCAGCTAGCACTTGTTTTTATCGAAATGCCGAGACGTGGCGAGCCCAGTACCGTCGACATCTTCGCCAAGTTGGAGATAAATGTTGTAGGAGAATGATACTGGGTACGTATGGCTCTTCCGGGTCCGGGCTCACAGCCGTGTGCAGGTGCAATCAACTCTTCATCTCTGTCAAGCTGGATGTCTGGTGTCTATCGGTATGTGGCGGGTCACTACTTGCAGAGCTTATCTTCTTTAACGTCATGCGTTTCTGCTGGGTAGTTAGTTGCAGTCATGGTGGCAGTTCATCATTGTGCGGAAGGCAAAGAGTTCATAACGGCAGACTCTCCAGAGGTGAACTAGTCGAATCCCTGCTGAACTCTATGTCAACTGACTCTCTTCCTCAATCAGACTTCCGTTCAGTTTTTTTTGTCTGTTTCTATCATTCTGTCCTCGAGTTTGCAACGTCGTACTGGATCAGTTTCTGTGCAGTGACTCAGTACCACAACCCCGTGAAAACAGTGCTCATCAGCTGTCGTAAGCTGTACCCTTAATCCTTCCTGAGCTGAAAGATGCTCGTCTGAGCATTATACAGCCAAACCCCTATTTCTCATTTCCCGATACCCCTGCACCGAAAGAACGTCGGTAGAGTGGACCTTGACCAACTGCAGTCGTCATTCCCGTGCTCCTCCGTCTCACTCAGTACAATCAGCCTCTTTCACTTCAATAGAGTCGTAGGCTCTTCATGCGATAATACTTCTCTTCCAGGCACGCTTGATGATGAGAGGGAGATGGAATCCAATCTTCGCTCGGAAGGTTCGAAAGTCAGCCCAAGTGTAATGGAGATCGTTTTGGTGACGGGTGTGCTTGTTAAAGCATGCACAGCAAATCTTATTTCGCGTGGAAGAGAGACGTGAAGGATTATTCCATCTGGGCTTTGTTCACCCTGAAAGACCATCTTCCGGAAGTCTAAGCATCCGCTGCTGAACCGCGGACGGTTTTAAGGACGCTTCTCTAGTGGTCAACTTCGGTAGAAGACGCCAATAAACATTTTATCTTGCATACAACTCTTTCGTCATGCTTGAGCGTAAACCGCTCCGCCACTCAATTTCGTGAAACTTTCTCTTGGCTGAAGTATTATCCCTATTCAGACGTGCAGACGAACATTTTCTGGCTTCACGAAACCTGTGATGGGGCGCTCATGCGTCAATATTTCAATGCCGGTGACCCGGTAGAAAGCAGCTGCTGGCGCCCTTTGCTTATTTCAGAAAAGCAACTGTCAGACATCCGCGCCATGTTTCCCAGACGTGGCACAGGCTATCCTCAAGTGCCCAGAACAGCTACTGTGTCGGCAGTACATGGTAGAACAAGAAAACAGAAATGATGCACAATGATAAATGTCGAACGTTCCCTGGTAACGGCACCAGTTTTACATAAGGGATATTCACTCACATTGCTCTAGATCTCGACTTCGAGACATCGGGTGCACAAGGATTTATAAGGAGGCAGTCCTTGAGGCTCGAAACTCAATGCTGTATTCCAAGATGACATGAAGACTGAGTTGTCTCTCCGATTCAGTTGCGCAGGTAGTCCATTTTTATCTTCCGCAATGTACGGTATGCTGATGGGGATACAACAGTGTTAAGAGACCACGAGACCTTGGCAATGTTCACACAAGTTAATAGCTCAATACATTTCTCGGACTAGGTTCCTGCTAGGTTATGGCATCGTCATCTGTCCGTAAGCATGCCTTACATCGATGCGCCTGCTCCCGCACTCATATAGCTCCGCGCGCCCGGATCGGAGAAGTCGAGAGATACGCTAATCATTGATATATATGCCTATGTAGCAGGTAGCTAGTTCCTTCTTCCCTTTTCTCCCCACCTTTTTACCACGTCACCATACTCACCCATACTACGCTTCGTCTACTCCCAATACGCCCCATTCCTGATCCGTTGTGTGTATCGTGGCTCTTACCAGCAAGGCTTCCTCCTAACGGGGCAGCCTTTCACTGTCCTTGTGTATCACTTTTGATGCCGAAGCGCTTAAACTCGAACGGTATTCAGAGCTACACGATATAAAACGTTTTGATTATCTCCCATCTACTCAATGGATATCCCACCATCAAATCCCGTGCAACCAGGTGGCAGAAACAAGTCTGACGCCTCGCCACCTTCATATGAGTTGCCCTATCCACTGCTCATTGGTCGACGTGCTATCCAGAGACCCCTTGTCAACATATCTCAGCTTAAAGGCCATTTGTGTCTCCTGAAGCACTTTGCCTCTCTCAAGAAACGAGTCGAAGGGATTGACCGTTCTAAATTTAGAGATGCTCCCAAAGACAGGGAGCGTACGTGGTCGTGGTTTGTTGAACTGGCCGTTGAGAGGTATGTTTCATAGTGACTGGTAGACCTTCGAGACATGACTGTGTTCCTTAGGTTCGAAAGATGGTGCAAGGAGCTGACAAGCGCTGACGAAGCAGATTTCGCTGATAAGTGCCTGCCCCCTGTTGATGTTATCATGGTGAGCGGCACTTTTCCGTATATACTGACAAGACCTCGTTAATCTAGAACCGTATAGGTGTGGCACGCCTACTTGTTGAATCCTGCGTATGTCTTACACAACTGTCTCCTTGATGCTATGTTGACCGCATACCAGGCGGTATTCTGAAGATTCCCAACGAAACGAGCACATTAAAGTGCTGGCAGGTGCGGGTGACTGGTTCAAAGACCTGGTACACGCTTATCTCACATATTTCCTTGGGGTCGAGCTGATCAAGTACATTAGGAGCGCGTATGCTGTACCATTGACTCGCCTCCTTCAGAAACCCGTGTCCAGACCTGGCTACAAAAAACCCACGTTCCTTACGATCCTTTCGAATCGGCAATAGTATTGACTAACCGAGAAATAATATGCCCGCAATGTCTCACGAAGGCCAACGTTCGTGAGTATAGCTTCCTGTTTTGATAGCAATCTCTGAAGAGATCTAGGCCTGATGGATTTCAATGCCACCGGATATTTCCAGCCACACTTCAAGACCACATGCCCAGGGTGTAGGCTAACGATTACGAAGGAGCAACTTGGTTTACATAAACTCGTCAAAGACCTGGTAGGGACCAATAACGTCCTTGCGTGCGTTCTAGCTGTTGTCTCCTGTTTCTATTGGCTGATACCTTAGACATCTAGCGGGACACTTCATACCTCTTCCAGTATTGAGAATTCATTTCGCGCTAAGATGATCAAGACCAGAATTCTGGAGATAATCTCAAATGCAGTTCCAAAGGGAAATACGAAACTTGAAGAGGAATGGGTAGTTAAGATACAAAAGGAAATGTATTATAATATGCAAGAATTAAAACGTACTATAGGCCACCATATAGAAGCCTATGGAGAAAAAGTGTATGTTCTTCCTTGTAATTTCTGTGGCCATTCTGATAATGAAATGATAGGCTTTTTCGAATCATGAGTGTATATACAGACGACAGAATATTCTCTCTAGATCTCGCTGGAGCGGTGAGTACCTTTGCGATGGTCATAACTACAGCACCCTCATATCATGAAGGTTCTTCGACAAGGCGCCTTTGTCGACAAGATGTGTAAGTTAGGCTGGACAGAACCTGACTTTTTCTCTTCGTCCGAGGATGAAGTGGCCCTCAAACACTGCACGGTTCGATATCATGCGTAAGCAAGGCTTTCCCCCTCGTACTTCTTCCTCTTGAATGACCTCAGCAACTAGGTTCCTAGACCTTATATCTTCTTCGCCAGCTTGTTTCTTTGTCCCGACACTAGACATTGACCTAGTCTGGCATACTCACCAACTCATGGCTCAATGGTACTCGCGTGACTGCCTCAAACATGTCGGTCGGTTCATAGACCATGATGACAAGGTCGCTGAAGACAGGCTGTCAAATGCTTTCGACATTACTTGTCGGGCGTGGCAAGTGAGTTCTTCCCCTTCCCCTTTTCCTTGTTCTCATTGACCGTTTGCAGGATCGTTTCGGGATCTCATATACTTACTGTGGGTGTCCGCTGCCAGGCGACACGATTGGGCAAAGATTAAGGAGGCTTATATCTGTGTATAAGCAGTCAGACCACCTCGTTCCCCCTCGAGACCGAAGTGATCTTCTCGCAGTCACGCACCCGAGCGACCATAATGCTGTGTACTTGTCTAAGTACAAGGAGCAGGTCGATGCCCAAAGATATGCGCGGCAGACGAAGCGGCAGAGGAGGATTAGGCGAGATGAAGAGAATGGAATGAGAAAGGGTGTCGATCATGACCCAGCTTTTCTCGTACCTGTGCCATTGTGCTTTAATCGTGATGTAGAGTGTGTAGCGATGACTGGTCATGTCCTTGGCAGGGGTGGTGGTGTATGGGGATCTAATGCTACTGTGAGTTCTTTCCATTATCATGATCTTGCTTTACTTGAAACTTACCCCTTTCGTCTGGAAGGGTGTTGACAATCGTGACGAGTTTGAATGGGACGAAATATTGAACAATAGCATCCAGACAGTTCTTCAACTAGACGGTGTATCTGGCAGCAATTGTGGTGGTGCTTTGTGCGGTGGTGGTGGTAGTGGAGATGGAGGAGGCGGCGGTGGCGGTAGTGGATGTGGTGGTGGATGCGGTGGTGGCGATTAGGACCTCGAGAGTATCTGCCCTCGATATAGTGCTGCCTGTGTGATTCAGGAAATCCAATGCCTCATCTACTAACTGCATAGCCGATAACGGGATAGGTATTAACAGATTCGAGAAGCAGGAATATGACCTTGTAAGCAAGATTCAGGACAAGACACGTACATCCTACTCTCTGACAACACAAAAGAACTACAGCAAAGATGTATTGTGCGAGAAAAGCTCACCCTGCAACCCCAAAAATTCGGTGAATAGCACAAAGGTCGGAAAACCCTCCTGTTTGCATGCCTCACGTTGTGCCAGGACTATGGCAGTTGACTTGATCTCATCGAAACACCAGAACTGGCAGCAGTGTATATCTATATCACACCGAAAGTCTTCGACCCTCTTGGAACTCGGAATGGGTGAACGAGAATGAGACTAGCATACTACTGAACAGAGAATCGGGGGGCGTCAAGGGAGTATATGACTGGAAAAATGATAAAATAGGTATCACAGGATGCATAGCTGAAGAGAAATCCTGTAATACGTTGAAGTTATTTTAAGCAAATGAGCAGAATGATTTGATCTATCTTCTTGCTATATCAAGAGTAGGAGGGCCGAGGGGTGACCAGAATTTCGTCGTCGAGAGATACATCTGGACGACTCTTATTGTTGTTGTCAAGTGTTCAGATTACCTCTACAATCCAATTATTGCCAATCCAACAGGACTATCGTCAGCGCCAAGTAATATTGTTTACACATCGAGGTTTCTCTCCGTTGCATTGGATATCCTCGGCCACTGCAAAGAGAAAAACATGAAAGAGATTGCGTTCTGAACTTCCGCTCCAGCCTCGGTACCCAATTTCAGGGTCAGCGGTAAGGTACGTGAATCCCGACGGCGGATAGGCTCAAATAATTCGTTAAAGTACATTATACTATCAAGGTACAGACCATACAAGACCTCTCGGCGCATCGATATTTGTGAAGTTTTCATAACATCATGGGCAGTGTATCATCAAGGATCTCGTGGCTTTAGCAATACTTCATTTTTAGAGGTGCGAAAGCCCAATTGACTGACCAGGTCCGAAAGAGTATAGTACACAAACTGACAAATATGATTGTTCTTGGCCCGAGAAATATTGATTATTGTAATTGCATTGCATCGTCTTCCATCTTATATACCCATATTCTTAACAACCCGGTGACATACCTCAGAGCTCTGCGTGACTACACACCGTGCGACCTGATGTATCGTTGGCAAATGTTCTCTCTGAAAAGACTGTCAACTAGTGCTGTTCCATTTATGCATTTCCTTGCACCTGAGCACGAACACGGGTTAGAGCGATTTACAGTGGGATTACAGAGTCATAAAACTGCATGGATGTTAAGGAATGTTTTCAACACACGGAGAAGCTTACTCAAACTGTTCGCCCGACCAAAAATTCAAAGCCTCGTATTTCCTCGACAACTCTTATATTTTTCTTCAGTACTAGACAAGTTCCAAAAGCGAAAGGCTATATATGTTGAAAAGAGGAAGGTATGCATCATGATAAAATCACGCATACTTTACCGGCGAAAGTCACCAGTATCATCTGGAAGATACTTGATTGCTTCTTCAGATAGTCGTCCGGAATGATGGTCATATTATGCCATGCGGTTGTAAGAATACCTAGTACCTGAAATCATGAGTGGGTGAGAGAAAATCCGACACAGATGAGTGTTCCGGCGTACCTCATTCTTCAACGCATACTGCAGCCAGAACGGACCTGACGAATAAGAATCGTTCAAGAAACATTCAACCAGCAGCAGAAAAATTACTCGTGGACGTGCCTAAACCATCGTTGGGATCCAAGCTCGTAGTAGCGAACGAAACTTAGTAACCGACCATCATGTCACTCACCAAGATTGATGAAGCACCGAGCTTGCTCGAGGAATCTAGTTGTCCGTAGGCAATGTCTATTTCGGATTCCTGAGGAACTGGGAAGATATGTTAGAATCAGCCGGATGGATCCATGAATGGAAAACCCACCTCCTAATTCATTATTCAGATGAGTACGACGATGAATTCTGTGTGAATCAGTATCTGTAGGCTTTCACATCCGCTGCGACAACAGTCTTTGTCTATGTTCGACGGCAAGCGTCAAAAGTCAAGTCCCAACCTGAAATAGACGATTGAGCAGATTTAATTGGAAGGGGGGAGAGAGGAATGATGCTACTCTTCCAGTGCAAAGATTTCATTTACGGTTCCAATCGGAGAGCGCAAGGATGGATTATCAGGATTCAGCTCAAGAAGTTAGTCCAAGGTGGCATCAGAAACGTAAGATGGGAATGCAGAGTGCGCTTACATGTATTCCTTGACGACCTGCCTCTTCTGCAGGATAAGGCAAATTTGGGAGGATGAATTAGGGTTGGAGGTCTGTGCTATTATTATATCTCGCAACATTTAACTCCGATTTGTGACACTTGGTGTTCATCGTGATGGCGCTAAGGCATGACTTTTTACCAGCATTAAACTTCGAAGTGGAGACGTTTTAATACTCGATAAACGGAGTAGAATTACAAATTCACAGAGCACAGCATAACAAGAGCACCTACAAGCCAACGTAACCCTTGATTGTCTGAACGATGGACTCAAGGGCATCGTAGGAAGCGTCCGACGTAATGTCAGGGTTCCAACACTGCGGGTCCGCGGACCCCAAAGAGTTCGCTTCGGCTACGTAGCTCACAGACTGACCACCTTTACTGGAGGTGCCTTTCAAGGCAAAACACGCCCTCCACATTTTCCCAATCGCAGAAATAGCATATAATCGATCCTGTTGCTGATTAGTCGGCCCAATTGTATCGAGACGCTGAATGATTTGGACAATCGCACCATCCCGCCCCGAATCCACGTGGAAGTCCGACGGAGCCTTGACCTCAACAAGTAGCAAGGGATGCTGGTGCAACTCGATAACGAAAGCAATTGCGAAATCGACGGCTTTCCTGGTGTCTGGGATGACCCACTGTGGACAAACATCGAAGCCCTCGGCCGGAGGGAACCAATAATTCAAGATTTTGTCATAAAGAGGGTAAAACTTTGCTTCAACTGTCTCGTTGTCGTCGTTCAGTTCAGCTGCTTTAGCTAAAATATATTGCGGGTAGCCACAGCCGCGGATACGGAACACTACATAATGCATCAGTGGTAAGAACGATGGCATGATGCAGTAATATCGTACCCAGATGAACAGTAGACTCCTTCTGGATATTGTAATCGGAAAGTGTGCGATCATCCTCCAATTGTTGGCCAATGAAAATGAGCCCTATCATTCGATCAGTGCCATAAACTCACATACGAGATAATGATGAATATACGTTGTTGATCCAGGGGAACGCTGCAAAATATGGTGAGTAGCGAAGACTCCTACGTACAAGGCGACGTTGAACTCACCTTTCCCTACCCTGGATCTTAGCCTTGATGTTGTCGATTGTGTCAGAGGACTCAGCCTCCAGATTAATCGTCTTCCCAGTCAAAGTCTTCACAAAAAGCTGCATTGTAGGATGTGGGAGTTGAGTAGATCATCATGGAACGACATCGAATGACCGAATATTTTGGGAGTTATTTTTACGTATTAGGTAGCAAACCACGTGCCGTTTTAGTGTGATATCACACCCAGAAAAGGAAGGTGCGTAGATGCTATTTCGAACTTTTTCATTCTCACAACTGACACCTCAGCACAATATATTTCATTGAATATCTCATCGGAATTTTCGTATAGAACTGTTGGGTGTATTCCAAGGTGCGCGTGTCCATTCCAAGTTTGTTAGCTGAACGCTATTGCTGAAGCTCAGGATGTCAATTTGATTCAACTCCGTGCCGTTTGACCATATCAGTAATCAAGTCTTCTTGTGGGCGTCCACAGATTTCACCTTCGAATTTCGTACCAGCGGCAGACCTGTCGTCTCATCGACTCCCGAGCTAGTGGATATCCTGGGACCATCAGTGTGCCAGTAGTACTTGTTTTATCTAAGTGTCGAGACGTCGCGGTAAGCCCAATTGTCGACGTCTATGCCAAGCTCGACTATAAATGTTGTAGAAGAACGATCACCTGTACGTGTGACATCCTGGAGGCTCTCTCGAGCTCACAGCAATTTCCGGGCCTGGCAATGACGGGCGTTCTTGCGAGCGTGTCTAGGTGTCTTGAGGCGCTCACTGTCCAAAGTCACTATGTCGATGACTTCTGCCATTTTGTGTAGACTCGTGTAGCCCATAGCTCATGCCTTCTCACCGCATTGGTACCCGTTGCCTTGCATTGTGGTCTGGGGTCAATGATCTACATTTACTGGGCGAAAGTCTGGCGACGGTACATGGCTTTACCACTATTCATTCACGTCATAGGTTTCTGCTATGTGGAAGTAATATCCAAAGCTCATTACGCCATATTGCTGCCGGTGAAAACCAGGGATACATAACAGCGGCTTCCTCGTACATACCGCTTCTCTGATTAGGTGAGCCAGACGCACTAGCAATAAAATGGTCCGAGGCTTGAATACTGAATACCAGTCTTACTCAAGGGACGCATGCATAGCCCATTTCTATTTGCCGTAATGGAAAGTGGAAAGTGCTACGATTGGTGAACTACGTTACATGACTAACTCAGCTGCAGTAAACAACGCAATGCATGGTATGGTGACAGCGATGCAACAGTGTTAAAAGGCCACGAGGCCTTCACTAAAGTTCCCGCAGGCTTGATGCCATCCTCGGATAGCATCCCGAGCAGTTTCGATGCCACGGCCTTTCAAGTCCAACAGTATCTGGGGCTGTACGATATAAAACGTTCCAATCGTCTCCCATCTATCTAATGGATGTCTCTTCATCAAATTCCACGCGACCGGCTGGCGGGAACGAGTCTCAGACTTCGCCGCCTTTATATGAGCTGCCCTATCCACTGCTCATTGGCCGACGTGCTATCCAGACACCCTTCGTCAGCATATTTCAGCTCAAAAGTCACTTATGTCTCTTGAAGCACTTTGCCTCTCTCAAGAAAGAAGTCGAAAGGATGGATTGTTCTAGATACAGAGATGCTCCCGAAAACAAGGAGCGCAGGGTGTAGTTTGTTGGACTGGCCGTTGAGAGGTGTGTTCCCTAGCCACTAGCGGATCTTTGAGACTTGACCGTATCCGTCAGGTTCGAAAGGTGGTGCAAAGAGCTGACAACTGACAACAAAACAAACTTCGTCGATCAGTGCCTGCCTCCTGTTGATATTATCATGGTGAGCGGTACATTTCGGTATATACTGACAAGACCTCGTTAATCTAGAACTGTACAGGTGTGGCACGCCTACTTGTTGAATCCTGCGTATGTCTTACACAATTGTCTCCTTGATGCTATGTTGACCGCATACTAGGCGGTATTCTTCGACTCTCTACGAAACGAGCATATCAAGATACTTGCGGGTGCGGGCGACTGGTTCAAAGACCTGGTACGCGCTTATCTCGCATATTTCCTTGGGGTCGAGCTGATCAGGCGTATTAGGAGCGTACATGCTGTACAGTTGACTCTCCTCCATCAGAAGCCTGTGTCCGGACCTGGCTACAGAAAACCCGCCTTCCTTACGACCCTTTCGAATCAGCAATAGTATTGACCAACCGAGAAATAATATGTCCGCAATGTCTCACGAAGGCCAACGTTCGTGAGTATAGCTTCCTGTTTTGATAGCAATCTCTGAAGAGACCCAGACCTAGTAGATTCCAATGACACCGGATATCTCCAGCCATACTTAAAGACCACGTGCCCAGGGTGTGGGCTAATGATTACGAAGGAGAAACTGGGTTTTCATAAACTCGTCAAGGACCTGGTAGGGACCAATGACGTCCTTGCGTGCGTACCGTCTGTCGTTTCATACTTCTCATAGGTTAATACTTTAGAAATCTAGTGGGACACTTCACACCTCTGACAACATTGGGAATTCGCATCGCGCGAAGGTGATCAAGACCGAAATTTTGCAGACAAGCCCACGTGTATTTTCAAAGGGAGATGCGAAAACTCAAGAGGAATGGGTGGTAAACATACAAAAGCAAATGGATTGTAGTATGGTAAAGTTCCGACGTGCTATGAGCCACCGTATAGCCTACGGAGAACAAGTGTATATTTTTCGTTGCAATTTTTCTGGCGATTCTGACATAATGACAGGCTATTCCAAATCGTGAGTGCATACAAAGACGACAAAATGTTTTCTCTAGATCTCGCTGGAGCGGTGAGTACCCTGCGACAATCATAACTGCAGCACCCTTATATCATGAAGGTTCTTCGACAAGGCGCCTTTGTCGACAAGATGTGTAAGTTAGGCTGGACAGAACCTGACTTTTTCTCTTCGTCCGAGGATGAAGTGGCCCTCAAGCACTGCACGGCTCGTTATCATGCGTGAGCAGGGCCTTTCCCCTCGTACGCCTTCCCCAATGACCTCAGTAATTAGGTTCTTAGACCTCATGTCTTCGTTGCCGACTGGTTTCTTTGTCCCGACACTAGACATTGACCTAGTCTGGCATACTCACCAACTCATGGCTCGATGGTACTCGCGTGACTGTCTCGAACATGTCGGTCGGTTCATAGACCATGGCGACAAGGTCGCTGAAGACAAGCTGTCAAATGCCTTCGACATTACCTGTCGGGCGTGGCAAGTGAGTTCTTCCCCCCACCTTTTCCTCCCTGTTACTAATCCTCTATAGAATCGTTTCGGGATTCCATATACTCGCTGCGGGTGTCCACCGCCGGGTGACACGGTTGGGCAAAGACTAAGTAAACTTATATCGATCTATAAGCGGTCAGGGACGTCATCCCACCTCGTCCCGCCTCGAGACCGAAGTGATCTTCTCGCAGCCACACACCCGAGCGACCATAATGCCGTGTACTTGTCCAAGGACAAGGAGCAGGTCGATGCGCAAAGACGTGCGAGGCAGGCGAAGCGGCAGAGAAGGATTAGGCGAGACGAAGAGAAGGGAATAAGGAGAAACGGTGTCGATCATGACCCTGCTTTCCTGGTACCTGTTCCGTTGTACTGTGACACAGAGTGTATAGCGACAACCGGTCGTGTTCTTGGCAGGGGCGGTGGTGTGAGGGGATCTACTACTAACGTGGGTTCTCTTCATTATCATAACATTGCTTTGTTTGAAGCTTACCGCTTTCGTCCGAAAGGGCGTTGACAATCGTGGCGGGTTTGACTGGGGCGCAGCACTGAATAATTGTGTCCAAACGCTTTTTCAAGTAGGCGGTGGATATGCTGACAATAGTGGTGGTGCTTGGTGTGGTGGCGGCGGTAGTGGTGGCTGCGGTGGTGGTGATGGTGGTGGTGATGGTAGTAGTGGTAGTGGTGGATGCGGTGGTGGATGCGGTGGTGGCAATTAGGACTTCGAGAGTATCTGCCCTTGATATACTGCTTCCAGAATGATTCAGGAGATCCATGTTGTTGAATCCAATCCTCTTTTTTACAGAAGTTTTTCGAACTATCGACGTTCCATGTGCCAGTCATAATAACCCAGTCTTAGGTATCACTATCTTGTCTTCCTCCGGCTGCTCTTCTTTCCTCCACTGACAGCCAACCCATTTGTAACACAATGCCACGACTATCGAATTGGCCCTCGAAGGATGTCTACTCAGGCTGGTCGAACGAGAGATCTGGAATATAACGTGTCGCCTGATTATATGGCCGTAAAAATGATTAATGGATATTTGAAGATAAATAACATCATACGTTGAGTTGCCATCTTAAGCAAATGATGAAGAGAACGACTTGATCAGCCTTCTTACTATGTCAAGAGTAACCTAGCTGATATTCTCTCCAAACTCAGGCCAGGCATATGGATTTTATCGCTTCCGACGAGGAGTGACCACAGCTTCATTGTCGCGTGATGTCTGGACAAAACTACGGGTGATTATCTATATCTGAGCAGGTCTTTTATCGTCTTCTATGAGATCTGCTACATAGTGAATCATGAAATTGTGTATCTGGGAGCTCCGCAAGCGTGTAAAGCAATAGAGGACGACGCGACGTTGCGGCGACTAATTTAGATGCACGCGCCGACAATGCCGCACTCCGGCAATCACTACTATTTTAAGGTCCCGTTCGCCATTGCGCGTCTCCGACGTCGGAGTCACCTTAGACTAGTTCTCTGCCAAGCTGAAGACTACTGTTTCTTTCTGTCTGCCGATACCACGACGCAGATAAAGAAGATGCTGTCCTCAGTCAGATGTACAACAGGTGTCTGTCGTGTCGTGCCACTCGTCGTCCTTTTCAGCATCGGCTTCGACCTCATCTTGTCGTCTTTTTTTCAAACACCGTCTCGAGGCCACAAGATATACTGTGTGCGAAATCACTCTCCTCGCGCATTCGGGTATGCACACTGATGTCAACTGTGGCAGAATGTTCCCATGATGTGCCTCCGCTGTCTTGGGGCCTGGGCAAAGCTAAATCCTTTGGGATTGAATATGGATGCCAGCAAGGCCTTAAGATACATTGTATTTGCGGAAACCGATGTTCCGACGGAATAACCCTTTTATAGTATTCAAGGAAATGCGGATTCCCTGTGATTCGTGTTTCCTGGGCATCCGCGAGCACAAACCATTCCATGGCAGGTATTTGCATTGTGTCAGACATCCGTGGACGCTTCGCACAAGCACACCTTTAGGTACGTGGTATACTCTTACGAGTATTGTGAGTTAACTTCTCATTTTGCCTGGGTGCATACCCATCTCGATATGCAGACAAACAATCACTACGTTCATGAAACTACGGAATAAAGCGCAGTCAACGCACTCATGTGTCTATGTCACTCCTGTAACCTGACAGTGGTGTCGTTGCGATGCTGAGCATCTGCCGGCGTCATTTTCTCGTTCTGAAGACCGACGGTCATTTTCAGGTGATGCTACGGTGTTTTCTTCAACACTTGGAGTTCGTATAGTGAGTCATGAATAGCGGTGTATGGTTCCATGCTCACCAGGTTGTAACAATAGTGATTATCAATACCTTTTTTTTCATCCGCCGCGCATTCACGGCAAAGTAGTATCGAGATCCCAGGTAGGCGCATGAAAGCAGAACGAATCCACGCCTGAAGGCCAGAACTTCTTTACTTCCGGTCGCTTCTTGACAGGATGTCCACTGATAACGAACCGTGAGTCGCAGACACTCCCGAAGGAAAAAAACAATGTCGGTAATGGTCCTTTGGATGCCTTTTTCGACGCCTGTCGGCAGGATGCCGATGGCCTTCTCAGTTGAGGAACCTTGTACGTCGCTATCGTAGTAACTGACAATTAACGTTCAGTTCGCAGAGTGATTACTCATATATCAGTGCACATGGAGGCCTATGACGCTGGTCTACCTCTCTCAAACCGAGCCAATTCAGTGACTTCCGAAACCCTCCAAAGATCCAGCTCGACCAGTTCCGATCTTCATTCATGCCCGGCCTGCGATGCATCGTGGAGTAATCGGGACTAGACGTGGAACATGAAGGCTACGCAGTTGCCCGAAATACTCCAAGCCATGATGTCCGTTGGTAGGGCAGCGGTTAGAAGACATAAAGAGATTTACTCTGCCCCTACTTTAGCTGGCCGGTTCGTGATTTTTTGTATCATTCTGTGATCACATTTTTACGTCGACCAGGAAACCTTGCTTTCATATTGATAGTTATTTTGGCTTGGGCTAACGCAGACTCCCGTTCACCATATGACACTTTGATGGAACCTGTAAAGCCGGTGGGATGGCTGGCGAAGTTTCCAAAGCACCTAGTGACCATTTTTGGTTTCAATTATGTTCGACGGTATCTTTCTCGAAGAAGAGAGCTCCTCTAACTCAGACCGGTTGATCACCACGGTCGTTTCTGTGTAAGATCATGATATATCTGGGCGTTTCGGCTTTATATGTGGTTCAGTTCATTTGAACAGGCGAGTATTCGCACATTACCCGGTTTGAAGTTGGCATTGACCGTCTCTTCACAGATATCGAAGGCAGACAACACGTTCTTGCTCATTTTCATCGGGCGACCTACGTGCTTCTGTGAAAATTCAAGTTCAACCACCCTCAGACTCTTGCCGATTTGTCACAGCTTCGGGAACTTTGCAGCAAGGCAATTTAATACCGTGGTCAAAACAACAGGACTCGTCACAAGCCATATGGAACGCAGTCGCCGGCTAGCGTAGCACCGCCGTATCGCCATTTTCGAGGTGCTGTCTCTGAGACATACGCTTAACACACAGACCGGTCGCTTTAGCCGATTTGGTAGCCCAATCACGGTGACTATTCCTCGCCGACGCGTGTTGCGGTCGCTTCTCTCAGCTTCAGTTAGCTGGGCTTTGTGCTTATTGGCGGCTATAACGTCGAATACATGCGTGCTGTGACCTCTTCGAAGCTGAAGGTGCAACAAAATGATGTTTTTTTTCTGCCATGAGTGGTGCTTTTTTAAGCTTTCCGGTCCCGAAAACTCATTGCGCTAGCCGCCGCGATAGTCTGACAGCTGTCCGAGTGATGGGTGCCGCATCTCGTGGAACTCTTCGCTATATACAATCGCAAGTGCCCCACTTTGGCAGTACTGTGGGCAATTTTTCTTTCCTTGTTTTTGCTTCTTGTCGGATCTCTTGTAGGCTATATCCTCTGGGGACTGCTGTATTCACTTATGTCATGACTGTGGTAACGTCGCAATGACGATATCTATCTTAGCCGAACTCTAGAGATCTTGCTGTATATTCCCTCGAATTGTACCCTTTACCGCATGGTCTATTCATCCCCTGATTCTGATCTGTTGAAAGAATCGTCGTCATCGTTGACTACTAACTTAAAACCTGACGCAAGAAATCTTATATTTCAGGAATACGGTCATAATGTGTTTCCATCATGATCCGGCTGATCAGCCGGTGAGAGCCGCCTGATACTCTTCTTGCATCAGGCTCTCGTGGTGCTTACGGCTCCAGTGCTCTGTCTGGAACTACGTAGACCATCATTCTGACTGAAGACGAAATAATTATTTTTTGGATTTCAGACAGCCTGCTTATCAGAGTAGCTGCTAGCTGTGACCGACCTTGCTCCTAGTAGTAAGCAACTATTTTGGAGCTGGCGAGAACTAGTGAGACTAAAGACCTGGAAGGCTTCTGTTTAGACATCTCATAGGGGGAATCCGTGGCTTTTATCGTTGAAGTTCTCCTACTATCTGGATCAATTTTCATCATTTCCATTCCTTCTTCTTGCGTTGCGACTGGTGCGAATTAGTCACCCTTCGGTAGATGACGGGGCCGGCCCACGATGTCAGGATGGAAGTTCGCAGATCGCTAGCTATGTTCTTTCCTACTGGTTACGGCCTTGCGCATTGATATTATATCGGACTCAGTATAGTCTTCGACGCCGCTTATCGGGTACGGCGGTTCATTTGAATTCACATCACACGGACGACGTTGTGCCTCGCGTTGCTAGGCTTCGCGGGTCTCGATTTAGCTTCAGTCGACGAACTTTCTTCGATTAAGAACTTGTCATGTCAATATATTTCCGCGAAGGAAGTCTCATATGTCGCCTGATATCGAATTCCTATGCGACTGTTACGCCCTTTTGACATCGAATCTCAGTGACCAGATCTTCCGGTTTGTACGCAGACACGACATCTCAGAGTTCTTGCCCTTGAATCAGGAACGAACCGAGGCACTTTGTAAGCGCAGATGCGAACCACGGCAAGCGTTCTACTGGACGAGCAAACTCCAGCTCGGACTTAAACATGCCTTCAGACGTTCGGATCTTTGGACTTCAAACACGAGCCGTGTGGGTCTTGAGCTATTCGTGCTGCGTCAGGCTTCATTGATCAACATACATCTTCGCAGATGTCGATGAATTTCGATTCGAACCCTTAAGTTCGAAGCCCGAACCCTTGACGCTATCATCTGTGCCTTGATATTCTTAGGCTTCCCGTTTCTCCTCTCCCTCGCTCAGGCATGTCACATTTTACTGTTTGCATCCGAACAAGAGAATCCAACAACATATGTACACTTGAAAGCAGCGTCAGGACTTGGAGTTCCATATTCTCGGTCCCCACTTCGCGCTTACCGACATTCCGATTTAACGCAGCTGTTTTATTGCACCCGATTGGCTGCCTCTGTCATTAAGCCGAATTCTACAACCTGCCGGAAATTTTTCAGTTCATTTGAGCACTTCGCACTTCTAAATCCGCGACCTCCGAACCGCTATGGAATGCAGGGACTTGACCGCTACTTGTGCACTCCATCACCTACTGGCCATAAACAGCCTTCTCAAAGATCCTGCTAATACTTATCTATTGAACGATCTAAAACATTCTCTGGGCCTTTCGCTTTGCTCCTTGGCGGTAATCGGTGCCTTGACAGACGTAAGTATAGGCCATGCGCCGCCAGGTGGCCAGTGTGGTTACATCCGTCTTGAGCTCTTCTTTTTGACCCGGCTCAGCTCCATCATCGTAGTGCCATTGATTGCTGTGACGCCTGCTCACGACGGCTCTTATGACAATGATCCCCAATTTTTGACGATCTCAACTCACTCCACTTTTTCTGGACTCTTTTGGGAGCGGCGCGCCGAATTTCCCTCAGTTTTATAACGGTCACCCTCTTCGTTGTTGTCAGAAGGTGCAGAAAAGATCTTCTGATGGACTCGTAACCCCGAAACCAACTTGCCGGCTTCCTAGTATTGCCTCTTTGCTGGCATTTTGCAGTATTCCACGACGACGCTGTGTGGATACAATATACGTGTCTATTCGGCTAATTCTATATTAACATTGCACACTTCTTGAAAACAATATGAAAGGCCCTCATCAAGGGCATTTCTGGGACGTCAGATAACGAGGAGTGCGCAGCCTTCCGACCACAAATGCAGTAGCCAAGGATTACTCTTCTGAGGTATCAGGCGGATCGGCGGCATCCTATTGCAATTTAAGGTCCTGATAAATGCGAATCCGAGACCTTCCAAGTTCCAAACTGCCGGCCTATAGCTCAGTACTTGTTCGTGCCACGACCATCTACATACCATCTACCCAGATTATACGCTCGTTCGAGCCACAATCACCACAATTACTTACCTTTCGACGTCTACTCTCGACAGTATCCTAGATATCCTGCTCCGTTCACCAGGGTCCAGTGTGACTGAATCCACGTGACCGTAATATTTGTGACAGTTCGTGTTTTCAGCTGCTTTCAGTTCCGCCATTGTCACCTATTGCCACTCAGGCGCCATTACCTTTACTCCCGTTCATAATTGCTCTACCTTCCCATGATGTTTGCGGATAACCTTGAAAATGGGTTTAGAGGCATGTTCTTCAAGAGGAAATTTGCCGAAAAACTTGTCGAAGATCATTACAGTCAGCGTCGACCCGATATTCAACGAGACTCGGAGGAGGAGATCCTGCCCAAGTATCTGGAGCCAGAAGCTAAGGACGTCCGGAGGCGTGCCATTGTTCGGGAGTGGCCTCGGGATCCCAAAGGCCCTATCATGAAATCGACGCCGCCTGGTAAAGTTGCTGGTAGCGGACAACCTTTGTGGGGTGCCACTGTTCTCGATTTTTTCCGCACGAGGCGTATGCCGGACTGCCCATATCTGTCGACGATTTCTACCGGGAGCAAGCTCTGTGCATGGATGAAAGAGATTGGAGAGCTCGAGCATGCGAAAGACGAGATCGCATGGGCTGAGGACGAGGCAGAACCTGAGGAGTTATTCCCCTGTGATATGGCAATAATACTTAGGGATGACGACCATCAACCCGGTGGTGTGCAGAAATTGTTTGATGAAAAGTTTGAAATCGTAAGTGAGACGAGGTTCACCTTTTCAGGGATTTTCTAAGTCGCTCCTAGGAAGGAGGCAGAATATCCGCTCGGCGATACCTGAAATACCAAAACCGTCTGCCGCTTCATTTACTTCCAGAAAAATTAACTGTCCACGACCCGGACGATACTCTGCGCGTTCATACTGGATCCCACCGACCCGCTGAAGATCGTTCTACTCCTCGTACCTACAAACTTCATCTCACCCAAGAGCACCGAGATAGTATCACTAGGGAACGAGCAAGGCTTTCTGCGGTTGCCGCAGATAAACCAAGAAAAGGCCAAATTTATTCTACTATGTCGGAGGAAATCAGAACTGGCAAGGTGAAGGAAGGTCCCGTCATTGAAGCGACTTTCGCGGAGTTCCCCCCTGTCCCACCTCCGCCTCCTTCGACTCCCGAAGCTCACCTGTATATCAATTCCTGCGATCACCTAGGTGAGGGCAACCACTCTTATGTCTACCGTGTCGCATGGGAGATTCCCCGCAGCCTGGTGATGGAGCCTTACACCTGTCAAGCATGCGTTGATCAGGCGCTCTTCAAAAAGCTAAGAGAAGAAGAACCCGATGCGAAGATCGACAAGACTCGGCCTCTTGATTGCCAGATCGAAGACCTGATGATGGCCATAGCTGCTAAGCACGGGAGGCAGGGGAAAATGTGGATCGAGGAAATGTCGAGACCTGGCGAAGAGCTGGAGATTGTAGATGGTGCACGCGGAACACAGAGGGTCGTCGTCACTGAGGGTGGTTGTGAATTTCGCACGTGCTATGAGGGTACTATTCGTCGGGTTCCTATTGATGTCAAGTGGTCGACTCCCGGTAATTTCTGCAAGCACGAAGAGAATCGCAACCGAGCCCCAACGACGTTCAAAGTCAGCATTGGGGCCAAACTTTCTATCAAGAACGACAGTCATCTCGAGCGCGAGGCGGCGAACTATCAGCGGTTTCCCGAGCACTTCTTCCAGCATTGGAGTGGGTATAACATTATTGCGCCCCTTCATGATCCGACGCCTGCGCTTGCGGTCGTTCCCCAGTTTTACGGCTATTATGTTCCAGAAGAGGGTGAGGGGAAGACATGTGATGACGGTGATGGGGAATACCTCAGTCCTATCTTGCTACTGGAAGATTGCGGTGTGCCTGTCAATGTTGACCAGCTGGACCTGGACGACCGGTACAACTATCTCCTTCCCACAAAATCAGACTAATCAACGACCGTTTTAGACATGAATGTGCTTCTTTACTCTTCCGCATGCATTGTGAAGGATGGCTGCATAACTCGGTCTACCCAAGGAATATCCTCGTTCAGCGTGGAGACATGAGTGACTGGCCGATCTGCCGGAGACAGGCAGACCGGCGCTTCCGTCTCATCGACTTTGGGCGATCGCAGTGTTTTCCTCCCGGAGATACAAGCTTTGGGAAATCGAGATCTATTGAAGAGTGGGAATGCCAAGAGATGTTCAAGATTATCAATTGTCGCAGTTAATTTGCGCCTGAGTTCGTTGTGTTGTCTAGTTTCCGTGCACCGAGTTTTGTAGTTACTGTACACCGTTCTCAATATGTTTCAAAGTATGTTACGCTGTTCTTACGACCACGTATAAATGAAACCTATATCTTGCTATGCACAATGACCATCCAATGCCATTCCTTTGTGACCTCATCAGGATTTCTCCATAGTATCAGCGAGCCATTCGATCATTAGGGGCGTCAAGTCGCTCAACCGCTTCTCTTTCGCGATGAAGTCGAATATCGGCGTCACATGAATTCCGTTTTTCTCCAGCACAAACCTGGCGTCACCGTGAAAGGGGTTCAAATACTTTTCAAAAAGCCGCTCAGACTTCTCCCGGAGAAAATCCCACTCGCCAGCCGTGACGAGGATTCGACCGACTGATGTACCCAGAGGCTTGAACCATTCCTCTGGCGCTTCCAAAACATCCACGTACCCAATCTCATCCTTCGGGACATCCCTCAGAAGATCCTGACAAACGCTACTGTGGTACTCTGCCGGAATGAAATCACGTTCGTGTCTGTGCGCGAGGAGTGGGAAGGGCATCCTTGCGTCCTCCGTCGCTCCAACGAACGGAGAAATGAGGAGTAGACCGCGAAAGTGTGCACCAGAGCGGACGTGAGCTGTTTCAATCGAGGGTAGGGGATAGAGTATGTGGGAGAGGAGCTGGAGTGCGAGGTTTCCTCCTGCGGAGTCACCACCGATGATGATATTCTCCGGTAACGCGCCTGCGGCTATGAGTTGCTTGAGGCCATCGGTTGCTTCGCGTAATTGGCTGGGGAAAACGGCGTTGGGGAGGAGATCTGCAATGCGGCGTGATCGAGACCTGATTAGCAGTTCACAAGCGTCGTACGTACTGTATGAAACGATGGTGATCCCCATATTAATACCCCTCTTTTCGAGCTCGAGCTGCATGTAACGCAACCAGGAGATCTGTTTTTCACCAAGACTGAGCTTGTACCCTCCTCCTGTAAAAGTGTGTAAGAAAAAGTGAAGTCACAGACAGTAGATAAAAAGGGACTTGGAATCGACGGCCTCCATTGTGCCGGCGACTCGCTGTCCACAGACTCGTTGTCAGATTTAGAAAGATAAGCGAAAACGTGGCCATGCTAACTATCAGCATGAGAATTCTGGTCCATATTCAGCTGGGACAGTCGTACAAACTGTCTTAGCAGGGAAAGCGCGAGAAATGCCTTACCATGGCAATAAAAGAACACTTTATCCAGACGTTTTGGGCCAACCCAGAGGAGATTTGCGCCATTGCAGAGCTCTTCAACAATGGGCTTCAGACCAGCCGTCGCCGTCCAGGCTCTATAGTTGCTGAGAGATCCAGGCGTAGGTAGCCCTTCGCCATGCATCAAGAAAACGTTGAATACTACCAAAGACCAGATTTGTCGCCAACTCCTGTTGCGTTCATAGGTGAAGAATGAAGCGAAGAGGCGCCATGGAAGATAGACCACTGGATTCGAGAAATATCAGCTGATTTCGGCATTAAACCGAGATTACTCACCAAGTCGACAGATTACTGCAAAAAGAGTTATCCTTTGTGTGAAAGATAATGGCTGTCGTGTAGATGAATGGCTCATTGGCATGATGAGATATCTTGGTCCTGGACGTGCTGAGTGGGAACGTAGCAAGTGTGAAAAAGAAGTCCAACACGAGTGCAACTACATATTCCCGTGACATTGTCATTACTACGCTCGGAACAAGGCTCCCATATTACGTTGTCCAACCGTGTAATCGCGAAGGGATGATCATGCAGTATGTGAGCTCACGTACTACCGACGCGTTGCGTGATGGAGAGATCCCTTACGGAACCATAGAACTGCAAGCTTCGAAACTTGCTTTTCAAGTAGCTTGGAAACCACACTGACTCCAGGAACGACCTCGCCTCCAAGTTGTTTTCATAGACAAGTCGTTATGAAACGTCAGCTAGGGTGAGAAGCGAAGAGTATAGCACTGAGGATACACCAGTCCGTACTTCCCTGTTCCTGGTAGCAGGAGAATCAGGGTCGCTCACGTAAGTGAGTGCGGCAGTACAGATGGGCGGAAACTGCCGGGCCGTTAATTTTTCGCAGTGACCACGATCAAATAAGCGATCGACAGGACTGCCATGGTGATCCTTGAAATCTCTCTAATATTGACTTCGATCAGTATCAAGAGTAGATTTTATCAGATTCTCTGTGCATAGGGATCTTGAAGTGGGTATCAGCATTTTGCAGGATAAGTCGTCACAGCTCCAGGCACATCACAAGTGGCAGTCTCCTCTGCCATGACCTGGATTATACTCGCTACAATATTTTCGCCCGGGGTCTCAGTTCAGCGGTCATCCCACTGAGAAATTAGAATGCGTCACTTCATGTATCTACGCCTATCCACGCCTCATGTCCGTGATCACGGGAAATGTACTGCATCCGCACATACAAACAATGGCCTTGAGGCTAAGTCTTTGTTCCGTGAGTGGCACGTATACTTTGTTTCCGATTATTGATCTACTTATACTTGACCAGTAGTCACCACACTTGGCTTTAAACGTCGACTTTCATTTATCCTCAGTCTTTTGTTCTCCCTTATGGCACCCCTCAGCAGATCGTACGCCTCGAAGAACTTGCTCCATGTTACACCAGCACAGGCGCCCAAGCCAGAGATCTATGACCGTCCACGAACTCCGGAGCCCTTTCTACATCTGCCCAAAGAAACAAACTCGACAGAAGCTCTGCGTGGCACTCGGGCCGATAGCGATCGAGGACGTTCACATCGACAACATTCGCGAAACCGTGTAACTTTAAACGGTCATAAAGATGGAGGTGCCCTGTATAAATTCCCAACGAAGCGAACCTCTTCCACAGACACTATTCGTGCTCGAAACGTATCGGGGAAGGGGCGTGGTACCCAGAACAAACGTGCTCTCGAAGATGGGGATGACATCGTTGTCTACCCATGTGTTGACGACGACATACCTACTATCCCTGATGAAGATGGTCATTCGGTCTCCGTTCCTCCACCCAAGACCTTTTTGGCGCCAACCCCCAGCTACCGACCTATTTCTATGGCCAGAAGCTACCTCTTCCTCGTCGTGACGATCTTTGTTCCGTGACGAGTAAACGCCTTGTTCCCCAGCGGTTCAATCTTCCCCAAAAGCTTCGTGAGCACGACGTTTGCGCGGACGACGATGAATCCGATGACGAGGACAATGGTTCCCGCCGTTCCAATACCGCTATCCGTCCGACGGTCTGGGATATGAATGTCTCTCTGACATTTTACGAGAAGAGTGGGCAGTTCTTTGATGTTTGGGATATGGATGACAGGTTCGTTGTGTTTTCTTCTTGTGTTGTTCTTCCTGTACTGATTCGCACTTCTCATCTAGTCAAATTCTCGCGATTCCAGCGCGAATGCACTTCGTTCTCAAAAACCCGCAACGGTGGGAGGACGTTCCAATGGAGAACACTCCAGACATTCGGTACATCGACTTTCGATGCCAATCGTTCGACTACGAACCACCCTCATATTCACAGCCTACTCCGGATCTTGAGCCTTGCTGCATGCAGTCAGACTTCTATGTCAATTACCGAGGGCCGATTGGGTGGGGCAAATCCGATGGCTCTCGAGGCATTTGTGTGTATCCTGTGTGGAGGAAGACAGCTGAGGCGAATTGGTTCATGAAGAAACGGCGTTGCAAAGTAAAATGTATACCTTTGCAGAAAAATTACGAATTCGAGTTATCGGACGGGGAGGAAGAGGACTGGGATGAAGCTGATGAGCTGATGCATGATGGTTGGTATCTCAAATTCATGATACCTATACCCGTCTCGCTGCTCAGAGTCAAGCAGACAAGAGCTTTCAGGGTAGAAGCGGCTGCTTGGATTGGAGGAGAGGAAAACGGAGGTGTATTAATGGCTGACACTGATTTTATGGTGTCGCATTTACGACTTAAGGAGATAGCGAAGAGATAACTGTAGTGATAGCTACGGTACGAATAACTTATGCTTGTACTAACGATACGCTTACTGACTAATAGAAATGGAGTAAGGGATTGTTCGGAGCCGGAGATACTATCTGCATCGGAAACAGTGCGACGACTTCAGATCGGGACCGCCTTCAGCTTCCTATGAGTCAGTGATGTAACAGTGGATACTCATAATTAGCGTACAATTTTACAAGAGATAACAGGACGGTTGGACCCCATTTTCGAGACTTCTCGCCCTGGAAGATCCAACTATTGTTATGCTCCGAGAATCAGTTCATAGAAGGCGCCCTTGTGATATATGGCCACTGACTATTAGCGGAGTTCCCACAATCTCCGTTGGAAGTACCGAGACACGCACGCGCTCCAACCGCCATGGGATTAGAAATATTCGACGCGTTCTGGGCGCGGTGAAGTTGTTTTCATCATTTAACTGAACCATTCTGGAAGACTGCTTGCGGAAGCCGTAACCGATGCACTAAAACTAGAGCGAGGCTCACTGCTGACCCACCCCGGTGAACCGCATGTCGTTTCTAGATGCCTGCATGGATCCGAGGCAAACTACCCCGAACGTCATCATGTCCCTCCTGCTTCCTCATCCCGTTTGGAAGAGAACGACAATCAAAGTAATCGGGTGATAGGTTTACCACTTGGGTGATCCCAGGAACCCATTGACCCACCAAGCCGACTTTTATTAGAAGACTGTATATGACTATGTTGAAGATGAAGATGTACCTATCCTAGAAGTTGTACAATGTAGTTGTTACAAATCGCAATGTACTAGCGAGAAAACGAGGAACGATGTCGAAAGAAAGAGTGGGAAAGAGACTACCATAAATGCGCCGTCATACCGCGGGCTCTCAAGTCGTTCATCCAGTCCATCATGTCGCTGTTTATCTCTATTTCTGCTCGCGCCCCGATAACCAGAGACTCCAGAGCGTTGACAACGACATCATTGCCATCGTTGCATTGGCTTGAACGAACACTGGAACGACAGGTCTCGAAAGAAGTATCGCTTCCGCTGGTCTCCTCGCTATCGTCTACCTCATTCAGGCTTCCGTTCCCTTCCTCGGCTTCGACATCAACCGGGGTCACGTTTCCTCCTGCTACGGTGCGTTCTTCTGACCGGCTATCCGCCATAGTCTTGAGTGAATTCATGTCCGGCGAAGCTGTCCAGACGAGTTGCAATATCCTCAAATATGGAAGAATGAGAGGAGTACTGTGTACTTCGTCAACATCGGTGACGACAAGCCACCGGAGAAGCATCGTGACCATATTGCAATGCACGCAGTTCGAGCTACGAGGCTCGATGACGCGGAGCTCCGTAATCGAAGGAAGGCCAACCAAAAAGTCCCACAGCACGATGTCTCCGCTCTGGAGTTTCTGTATGTGCGAGGAACAATGATCTCCTGGACATTGCGTCATGTCGAGGCTGAAAGCGCTCAGATGGCATTTGGATCGTTTGATGAGGGAAAGAAGGGAATGGAACGAGGAGACGTCGAAGGTATAGTTGTCGCTGAAGGCGATGTTGAGACGATCCAGGTAAGGGATAGTGACTGCCTGTGCGAACGTCTCAAAATCGGAGGGAAGGGCATGAAGGGTCAGCGCTCGGAGGTTGGTCAACTGAACGCACGCATCTCTGAATATGGGGAAGAGCGAGAGATGTATGTTTGGTGCGTCGAGTTGATAATCCTCGATTCGAACAATCACAGAATTATCTGCCCTTCCACTGAGGTCTATGCATCGTACACTGTAAGGGAAGGACAAAGCGCTGAGCGTTGCGTCTGTTATGACATAGCGAAGCCGAGGAACGAACTTGAAATGCTCGATGGAATGGTGGCCTTGGACATTCCCAATACGAAGCACCAACCTCTCCAGGATGTCAAAGGGACAAGAGAGGAACTGATAAAGCAGCTGGTGATCAACAATGATGATCGCCTCCTTCCATCGCCCGGCGTGACCCAGTACGAGATTGAGGGCATGCCGGCGCACAAAAGAGCAGTGTATATCAAATTCAACCCTCACTGACAGCGGGGTGTTGACCCCAGTACGGGCAATGTACGTGTGCAAGAGTTCCATATTAGACTCTGGTCGTAGGTCCCGACTGACGTCCAGGCAGGACCACATCTCGGGTATATCCAAGGATAGCTTGCGCCAATGAGAGCAGACATGGGAAATCACCAATGGGGTTAACCACCGAAGATGAGAGTTGGAATCGTTGTCGTCGCCGTCACGGCAACAGGCGAATATGAATATGAGTTTGAGAATCGTGTCAGGGTCATGTCGGTTGGAGGAGAGTGGAGATAAATCATTGGTCTGTGGGAGCGGGTTGCGCAGGCGGCGCACGGACGATGAAATTAGACTGGCGCAGATGTCGATGTGGGTTTGCACGTCCGCTCTTTGCGATTCGAGTTGAGTGACGATGTCGCGCAGACGCATTAATTCGTGATCGTAATCAGCGGCAACCTTTGAGAGGCGCGCCTTTTCGTGGAATATCCTTTTGCGTTGCCTGTTTGATGGGGTATAGAAAACGCGACATTGCTCTGCGAAAGAAGTTGAGGGGCAAGCGTCGGAAGGACGGAACGCGTGCTGACACTGGTCACAAAGAACAATGGGCTGAGAGGAGCTCCCACTATCGGCCATAATGTGAGCAAAAGAAGTAAAAGAATTATTTCGAGAAGAGCATACCGCGATCTCGGCTTTCTTTTACCAGTCATCATACAAAGAGACAAAGAGCCCTCTTAATCGAAAAGCTAACGTCGAACAGCTTGAGATATAAAAGGGTATAGAGAAACGCGTCCCTACCAGAGATGAGGATAGAAATATGGAGAGGCAAGAAAGAGCGGAAACAAACGAAGGCAGTTAGCAGTACTGCAAAGGAGGTATATATGAGTACCAAGACAAAGGAAAGGAAAAGGTCCCGCACCTGACTCGTTCCATGATTCTCCATCTCCATGAAGTGCAAGAAGTATCCGATTTCCCGGCTGAAGCAAAACCTTTGTCCTGTTACCTGAACAGGGAAACCTTTCAACGATGAAAATAGATCATCGTAAAATGTTGCTATCGTCAATAGTCGAGGACGACACGTAGTAGTTAAGCAGAGAGGTACACCAGACCAGTAGTGATTGAGCTAAGAGCGGCCAAGTCTTTTCCATGTTGCGATGGGATGGAAGAAGGAACTTGGAAGGAAGGGGAACACGTATCGGCCGATGTCTGCTCGACCAAGCTCAAACAAACAACGCGTGACGTAATTGACTGTCTGACCGGATGATTTTGAACGATATTGCGGCTCAATTTGAGTACCGAAGGGAAGCTGAGATGTCTATAAAGGTATTACGTCGAACAGTGGGACCACAGGGTGTACAGAATGAATGACCGATGTAGATGATGGATATTATGGCGACAAACAAGCATCGATTACTGTGCAGAACGAGGAAGAATGAGACTATATACAGGCCACACTGTGTAATTACTAAATATTACAGTTCCAAATACAGAAAAATCAACAGGTCAAGAGAGAGAAAAGACTAAAGTAGATGTACAACCACACCACGAGCCCTGGTTTCCCCCATCCACTCCTGTATATCACTGTCCACCTCAATTTCTCCTCGTGTCCCAATGATGACAGACTCAAGAGGGCTCGTAGTAACAGTCCTGTTGTTGTCATGCTCATCCGAATGAATGCTCATCAAGGAAGATGCATCAGTCATGCAGATATCGTCGTCACCTTCGCTTTTGCTCTCGCTTTCATGCTCTTCCCCGGCACTGACACTGTCAGCAGTCACGGACCCTACAGTCAGCTCACGCTCTTCCAGCCTATTCATCACCATAGGCACGAGCCTCTCCCAGTCTAGCGAAGCCGTCCAGACCAGCTCCAGCTTCTTGAGATGGGGAAGAGTCACAATAGATGGATCATATTCCAAGTCAAGCGACTGTAACACCGTTGAGACAATATTACAGTGTCTGCATCCCGAAACACGAGGCTCGACGATCCGAAGCTCCATAATCGAAGGAACCCCGTTTAAAAAGTCCCAAAACACATTTTCGTCCATCTTGAACTTCTCTTTGTGTTCACGACGGTGCTTCCCATGGCAGTGTGTCATGTCTAGGCTGAAAGCGCGAAGCTTGCACCCAGAGGCAAGGACAAGACCGAGAAGGAATTGAAAGAAAGAGATGTCGAATTTATGGTCTCGATGTAAGGCTATGTTGAGACGCTCCAGGTTGGGCATGGTTACCGTCTGTAGGCGCGTCTCGAAAGCGGGAGTGAGGGAATGGATGGTCAGTGCTTTGATGTTAATCCACTGGACAGGCGTGTCTGGGTATGTAGGGAAGAGCGAAAGATGAAGGTCTGGCACATCGAGCACATGTGGCTGGAAAGAAAGAATATCCGAGTCACCTTCCTGTTGTTTCAAATCCAGCACGCGTCGTAGGTAGATGGGAGATAATAAATCACCCAATGGCGCGTCAATTTTGATGTAGCGAAGTCGAGGGACGATTTTGAAATATTCGACGGGGTTGCTCGTTTGGATGTTCTGAACGCAAAGCACCAGCCTCTCCAAGATGTCGAAGTGGCAAGAGAGGAAGCTCCGAAGGACCTGGTGATCAACAGTGAGGACTGCCTCCCTCCATCGCCTGGAATGCTCCAGGAGTAGAATGAGAGACTGGCTGTAGAAGTGAGAAGAGGAGGTTTCCAAATCAATCCTGATTGATAACGGGGTATCCGATTTGGTGCGGGCGATATACATGCGTATAAGTTCAAGATCGGCCGTTGGGCTCGTTAGCCAATGGATGTCGAGGTATGACCACATCTCGGGTACATCCAAGGATACCTTGTGCCAGTGAGAGCAGACGTGGGATATTGTCAACGGCGTTAGCCACTGGCTGGAACCGTTCTCGTCATAGTCACGGAGGCAGGCGAATGTGAATATGCGCTTGAGAATGCTGTCCGGGTCATTATGTGCAGGTGAAGAAAGGGCAGGTGAATCGTCTGGCATGAAAGGGGAATTTCGGATGCGGCGGATAGGTGCTGAAGTTAGGCTAGTGTAGTCGTCGATATGAGTCTGCACAAGGGCTCTTCCTAACTCGAGCTGAGTGACAATGTCGCGTAGTCGCACTAATTCGCGGTCGTAATCATCGGCAACGCCTTCAAGACGTGATATCTCGCGTATGATTTCGTCGCGTTGTTGCTTGGTCGGCGTGTAAAACTCGCGACACTGTTCTGTGAAAGAAGGAGATGGGCGAGTGGCGGATGAGCAGAATGCGTGTTCGCATTGATCACAAAGACGAATGGGCTCTTGGACAATTCTAATATCAACATGAGTATATAATTCGAGTGAGACTTTCTAGATGGACGTACCGCGATGATTTTCCGTCCATGGTTCGACGAGAGCTTCGATATTTTCGATTGGAACGCTGAAAACAAACTTGAGATACGAAGCAGTGGACAGATATATATCCGTACCAGAAGTTGAGACAGAGATGGAAAGAGATGCGCAAGAGCAAATGGAGAATTTGACCGTCCTGCAAAGGCTTTTATATGAATACGAAGACAAAGGGAAGGAAAGCGCCCGACTTGCCTTTCTGACATCTCCATGCCGAGGATTCGCTGCCGAAAGAGCCTTTGTACAGCTATCTGACAAAGTAACCTTAGTAACGATAACCATAACAGTCATCCGACTGAGAACCATCACGTCGTATTGCAGTAAAGAGATGCATACATTATAGGGACTGGTGCGCTTTGAACAATGAAAACAAGACCTTAAAAAGATTTCGTTTACGGAATAATAACTTCAACCCTAATTTCCATAACTGTGCATGAGGTGTGATGTTGGATCCTTTCAAGTCCCATCAAAACGGCAAGATTTTTGTGTCGATTGTGTGAAAGGTCTTGGAAAACCCGAAACTTGTCGGGTTATTCTTCTCTGTCTAACCCAAGCTAGATCATACAGTGATAGACCCAGCGATGGCAAAGGAAAAAAATTCGTCGCCGCTTGCGGCCCTGCTCATCGCGGATGGAAGCTTTGGAAGGCCAGTGGCGCGTTAAGTAGTGGTCTATTTGGGCTCATCGGCTGCCACGCTGGGACAAACAACGCGTGACGTAGCTCCAGTCAGGCGAGAGTGGTCCGATTCTTCTTCCTCCATTCCATTACGATTCTCTCTCGCTTCGCTATGTCAATGAATCCTATCGCAGAACGGGATGATACTCTCCGTCAGCTTGGTAACCTCCTGTCCCCTCGCTACGGCGATTTGATTTTCCTCCATCACTAGTACTAGCGGAGCATCAGCCAGCGCTCTAATGATCCCGCCATAGCGTGATTTTACCGAATGTTTATGACTTTTAACCGGCGGGGAATCTGGGGTATCTACCGGGATAAAAGCGCCGTCAGTTGTTTGTTCAGACTGAGCCAGCGTCTCCGTTGACTCGCTCTTTTAGTTCTTTGATATCAGGATGTCGGAGCTCTGGAAATTCCAATACTTCCTCATGGCCGCCGGACGACGAAGTGGACGCCGGCTTTCAATATCTTGAACCGATTCATACTATTGTAGCTTAGCCCCAGGTTGCGATGACATTCGCCATCGTGCTCGTAGTCTTTGTTATCTCCACCGACACCCGTGCAAGTACTGACGGCTATCTTATTATGCAACCTTCAAGCGACGGCAATTTGGACAGATCCTGTTTCTCTGGAGGCGACATCAATCGTTAGGCGCTACGTTATTGACCGGCTCCTGGCCTGCTACGTGAAGCCCCAGCAAAAGAGTCGGAAGGCGTAATCGCAAGATCTTATCTGTAGATACATGTGAGTGCTAGGATTTGTGGTGTATCATCTAGTGCCTCATGGTGTAGGAGATAGCCATTCGCATCAAGGGCCGTATGAAGGAAATGCTATCACCCCCCGACGATGCATTCCATCTTTTTTTTTTTGGTGAGTATCACCCCCTGGTGTACTGAGTCTTACTCTGACACTGATATACCACACCTCGTATACTACTAGTACTCTGGGTTAGAAGCTCACTTTTTTTTCTCTCGAAAGCGCAAGCACAAGTCTGCCTACTTCGGCTACTGTGTGTAAACCGACGGATACTGGACCAGGCATCGTTTGACATTGGCAGAACCTTGACTGAAGGACGCAAGTGACGTCCAATTTATCGAAGGCATTCATATTGTCTCTAATCTCCGCGTAGGGATTCTCGCTATATATGGCTATCAATACGCACCAGAGAATTCGCCGCTGAGAAATGAAAAGAAGCAGAGCTTACGGGAGAAGTTCAAGGAATCATGGACATCTATGTACGTTTTCCCCCGTGATTGTTCCCACCATCTGATTTAAATGATATCAAAGCACAGCAGCTAGAACTGGTTTTTGAGTTAAGCCTCTTTCGTGTGTGAAACATCAAGACCCAAGTACGCGCGGCTCACCGCCGTCTTCGTCTTATCTTCAACGAATTTTCGTAGTGAAACATGCGGAGTGTCGGTCCCGAGTCCTGAACTTGTACAAGTATACACGGGGCTCAGGAATGCCTCAGGGCATTATCCTTGCTCGATGCGCCTATCTGGGTGATCAGGGTTCAGGAACTGATGTCGATGAATCGTCGTCGGTCATAAGGCAGGGACAGGGAGATCAGGGAAGCTCGTTGCGACTTGAGTTTGTCGTCAAGCTGCGTACTTCCTCAATTCCGCTCTGTTCGGAGATGTTTGAGGTCGCCACTGTGTCTTGTTTGACGTGTTCATGTCCCTCCAACAAAGGTTGACTCACTCCATAATTTTTTAGGCTACTGCCCTCGAATGAACACGTCCGACCAGTAAAAGCCTCCGTTTTGTTCGCTCACAATGCATTCAATCCCACCTGCCAATTGTGGGTAAGTGAAACGTTTGTCAGGATGATCGGACCGGTGATTGACTTGAACGTATGTAGGACCATTGCAGCACTAAGTCCATTCTATGCCAGTACTATGGGCCCCGGAACGTCAAGCGTGCGATTCTTCTCATGTCCATATTGTGTCGCGAAGAATGGTCAATGCCTTTCCCTCTTGCTTGCTGGCCTCCTCTCGAAACTCGAATGCTCGTTGGAGGTTTCACATTCAGTCCAACCATGCAAATCAAAATTAAAAGCCTCCGCTTTCCCTTGGATTATCTCCTTCAAGGCAAGGGATGCGATAGCCATTTGATGGCGCATGTGCCTGAATGAGCCCACGGTTATCAGTCGTTGGGAGGGTCGGGCTCACATCAAGGTAGTGACATCATTGAAGATTTTTCAGAAGACAAGAGGCGGGTTCAAGACTCCTAAGAGGCCATCAGACGATGGATAAAGTCGGTAAGAAGTTGAAATACTCTGGATAGCCGAGTTGAACTGTGAGGTTGTAGGCAGTGGCGTCGAACGGCCGCGGAGCAGCTCTTGGGTGCTCTCTAGCAAAAACAGTCCATTTCAATTTACGTGCATCTATGTATGTCCTCATCTTCCGACATATTCTGACAAGTTATAATTAAAACGCATGCATTTCGTGAAACGACACTATTAATAACGCGTCCTTCATAGGGGGAGAAGCCACGCAGCGTAAAGAATCTCGCTGACAAGGAGCGCGGAAGTTGGAGGCGCATCACTGCCCCGGGTTCGGCAATCCGTGGATTTCGAAGCGGCCTTATCTTTGGACTCCGGGTTCGCCTCACGTTCGTGTTCGTGTTCGTCGTACCCATTTGTGAGAGGGCAGACTCCATGGGGCGCGCGAAGGCGAAGAAACAACAAGCTACCGTTCACCGTCGTGTATACCGTAATTTGATGGGGCCCGCACCCGCCGGACGAAGCGGAGAAATACAGGCAAGACTCTCAGATTTGAGGTCGCGTAAATCTCACAGTTGAGCCAAGGATGCTTTGGCCACATTTTCCAACGGAACCGTCGAATTTCCAAAAATACATGGTCGCATCCTCTCCCTGAACCCACGGTTGCAACGACTTCTGCCGCGAAAGAAAAGGTACTTCTGCTACGCCACTAGAAGCTTTGAAGAAACGTTACGGTCGAAGGTTTGCTCTCGAACCTTCTGGACTCGTATGTTTGAGACAGACGCAACTTACCAACTAATTGACTGTCAGTGCAATTTTATCTTGGTTGGGTTGATCAGGGTCTGATGGTCGTCGGTAATAAGGCAAGAGGAGTTTCATTCGAACAATGATAGACGAGCGTAACGAAAATACCATAGCGTCGGTTCCCATTTGCCACATCCAAATGCGAAGAGGGAATCTTCCGAAATTTCGGGAAGCTCCATTGGGCCCGTGACAGAAGAGGGGTGGGGGGGGTGCAGCCGTAGGTAAGATTGGAAATTGGGATGGGATGAGCTCGGAGGGATCCGTACACAGAACATAACACCCGTGAGTGCAGGCTACAGCATGAGAACAGTGGAGGAAGTATGGAAGGAAGCAGAGAAGGCGCTCGCGAAAAAGTGGAAAAGGCTACCTGCAAAATCGAGATCTGATCAAGATAGGATTTAGCAGCTGGGAAAAAGAACACGTTAGCACGACAGAAAAATTGAAAATCCGTCCGCGACCGAAAAAGGATTAGCGAGGAAATGGCATCGAGGGAAATAAACATTTCGGATTGGATGTGGAGTGTCGTAAAATGTATATGAGGACGAGACAAGGAAGGTGGGATGTGGTGTCGTGTACGGAGAATTGAATGAGGGAATTACGTTTGGTGGAGATGATAAAGAGGAAGACGGAGGAGGGAAGGAAGGAAGGGAAACGTGGGTGAAGAGATGAACGGATGGTGGATTGCTGCGATTCGATGTCAGTAGGAGGCTGTTTGTCGGCAATGAACGAGGAAACAAATGAGGGCACACGTGAAACTACGGGTAACTTGGTCGCGAGGGGCACGAGACACAAGCGAACCAGCTCGGCTCAGCGGTACTTTTTAAATGGATTTTATTGAATTGGGCCAAATGCAAATTGGACGAAAGATTGGACTTACGTATTACAAGAACCACGGAGCCAAGAAGAGAACATAAACGGGTCGCGCCTTTTTGAGGCCGTATCTCGATTTCCTCTCTTTCTGTTATTCTTATAATACAGTAAAGCCAGGCGAGCTGTATGCCCCGAGCAGAACCTCACTCGACGATAGCTGGAATGTCTACTTCGACTTCGACGATGGCCCCGACTGCTAGTGCTGGTGGCGCCAAGAAGAAGCATATATGCGGGACGTGCGACCGCGCGTTCACGACGAGCGGCCACCTCGCACGGCACTCGCGTGTGCATACTGGTGAACGGAACCACAAGTGCCCCTTCCCCGGGTGCGAGACGAGGTGTTCGCGCCAGGACAACCTCCAGCAACAGTGAGTGTGCCCCCCCAATGCATTACCTCATCATCCCTCTCTCAGCTGCTGACGGCCCGCCAGCTACCGCATCCACCTCTCTCCGGGCTCGCGCCGCAACTCGGCGCGCTCCGTCATCTCACGCGTCATGCACAGCCCTGGGTCGGCGGGTGGGAAGCGCGGGGTGTCCCCGCCGCCTGCGCTGGAGCCTGCGAGGCTGTATAGCCACCATTCGCAGAGCCCGCCGGATTCGCCGCCCCCGCTGACGCAGGCGACTCTCCCCGCCACGGCGTTGCGCTCCCCGGAGCCTGCGTCCCCTGACTCGCCGTACTCGCATTTGTCGATGCCGCCGACCCCGACGAGCTATTCGTACCGCACGGGCACGTCGACGTACCAGGAGCAGCCCGGCTCGGGGTACACCTACGTGCACACGACGCCGTCTCCGCCGACGCAGTACTACGAAGTCGCCGCCCCGTCTGCGAGCTCGCGGCATTCGATCTCGCATATCTCGCCTCCGTCGCCGGAGAGCAATAGTTCGGGGCCACCGACGCCTGCGAGCTATGCGGGGGTGTATGATGGGGCGGAGTATCGGTATGAGAGCCCCCCGCCGGTGTTGGCGCCGATACAGGGGGGGCGGAGGGATTCATTGGGGGTTGCGGAGAGGCATTATATCCATCAGCCGCAGCCGTATTACCAGCAGGAGGTGAGCCTCGGGCACGGTGCGTGGAAAGGAGGCCTCAAGAGTGGCTTGGTCCAGCAAACATAACTTAGACTCCTCGAGTAATTGGAAGTTAACTTATGATCTTTTTTGTTTTTTTCTCTACCCCTCTTCCCCTTCTTGCGTTGCTGCAGTTTTTACATGTATCAACACCGTCGACATGCTGAGCTTTCCTACTATCTCTCTTCGTCTATCTACTACTTACGGGTCTTGTCTATATAGTTGTTTGTGTAATTGTACTGTGGTGGTATATAGTAACGGTTCGAATACCGATTTGCATATTTCTGGATGTCCTGAAACCTGTGTGCTACGTCAAGTGGTGCATGTTATTATGACATACATCCCCGCCCAAGCGCCCAGCGTCCCGTGCCTGGTCCTTCCCAAACCGTGCCATTTAAATTACAGCACGCCACCACGTCGTTCAAGGCCCCCTATTCAGATTACCCTCCCCTTGCAATGCAATTTCAACCTTCTCTCTCTCCTCATGTCTCGTTCCAATTGGCTTTCGGATTACCCGCGAATTGGAAAGGAGAGCTTCTTTGTGGCAGATTTCATCAATTGTATGATGCATGCATGATGCGACGGCGAGGTTCTAGGTCGTGCTGTGGCGACATCTTGCAGCACAATCTGCGACGGAGCCAGGTGGTTCGTTGGAATCTGAATCATGGACAGCCGTGTTTCTGCGAAGAAATCATGCTGTCAAACCCCCCTTGCGATTGTTCAGGAACCATATATATTTTGTCTATGCGCATTTAACCTGGCTATATGCGCTTTCTTCGAGCTTGTATCCGCGACATGTATCAGCCCTCGTTTCCTTTCCTTTACTGGGTATATCCCTTTCCACAGCGAATGCGTATGCTCCACTCTTGACAACGACCGGCTCGCGTTATTTTGATCAGCTTTGCAGCAGGCGTTATCTCTTGCCTTGGCCTCTCCGTATGTCCGAGCCTACTGTCCTTCCTTCCGCGTGATATACGTACGTGTACACATCACAATGTTAACCCCTGTTCACTTAGCCGACTCGTCATATGCACCCTCCCCCTCTAAGATTCGCGTGCTGGTGAATCTGGGCAAAGCGGACGCCGACCGAGTATACGTACACGAGGCACGCACAGTCGTGACGGACTATTTGACGCATCAACGTCGATGAAATAATATGTATGTACTCGACTTGTACAAGGTTGCTGCGGTCACGATGAGACCGAGACCCGACGGGGTATCCGAAAGCGGTACCAGCCAATACATTGTCGGGGATACCGCAGCGTGTTTTGTGTTTGCGTTTGCGTTTCCTGGCCATCATGCATCACACCCCATCGTGTCTCCGTTACGTTCGGACAAGCAGCCAGCCCATTTATCCCATGATCTTTGCCCCGACGTTGCTTTACTTTGCGTTTACAAAAAAAATACCCTCGGGAGTCGGACCTGTTTCGCATGTCGCATGCTCGGTCGCCGCGGCAAGTAGCGTAGTGTCGCCTCCATCAGATTTCTACTACTTAGAGAGGTTAGAAACAGAGGTAAGTGACTCGCAGTCTGGATCTCCATATCAGTCAGTGTGATTGATGGGTGGGTCGGGCGCACTTACACCCCGCCTCGCGATTGATTTCCCACGCGGCGCTCGGATGGCAGAGTCGCCTGTCGACAGCAGGCGGCACATTTGACTCTCACGAGATATATTCCAGCCCACGCGTGCGCGTGCGTAGATGTTCTGAGCTGACCTGGGAGAGAAAAAAGAAAAAAAGATGCGATGCGGTGTGGGTTTGATGGCAATAGAATTTAGTATTAGCGGTTAAATCAATCCGAGAGTTTTAGTGTGCCATATGTTGTTGTTGTTACTCACACAACCGTTTGCTGCGCATCGCATCGCATCGCATGATTTGCATGTTCCTGGTTTCATTACACTCTGAGTATTGTTCTGGAGGCGTATCAAGTTAAGTGAAGGATTGGGAAGAGACCAGCAATACAATAGCTTCCACGGTGTTTTCTCAACCAACACACTTCTAGCTCCGAATTCGCATGTATGTATGCTCTGAACGTTAAAAATGAAAGAAGCGCGATGGATGACTGACATGACATGCACCGTGGTTCTTCTTCATAAAACGCGCCTTCCTTCTTCGAAAATGACTACATACACATTGACACTTGCATGTGTTTGATTCACGGCATGGCGAGTTACTAGTCTGCGAGTCAAATACTCAAGACTGTGGTGGGTTCCCACGCAGATAGACAGATAGACAAAAGGCGCTTAATGATTAGCTAGGAAGGGTATGGTCTGGTCTGGCGGTGAAACCTATCTTGCGGGTCTGAGAGAGGATTGATAAAAGCATGTCAATATGCCAGCAAGATCAGTTCTTCCCCACAGTGTGATCTCTCTCTCGCGTCCACTGTGATCCGCTCGGTTGATGGCTGGAATACGATGTCAGAGGATAAAAATACCCAATACCAGACAGGCGAAGAAGGGAACCTCTACGCCCAGACCGCGCACGCGAAAAAGTATAATGGTACTTAGTTCGCTCAAGTTGGGGGGTTAATTACCTCGCCTGGCTGGTTCGGAGCCTCCATCATGGAACATAAAAGGAATAGCACGTACCGATATCATCAGAGTTGTGTGTCGTGGAAGACTCGTAAGCAGGTAATTTAGTGCATGGCCTAGAACGAAGAACGAAGAACGAATCAATAATGTTAATGAGCGAATGATGATATCAAAGAGAATATTAAACGCCTTTTCCTTCTGGACGTGCTTGGTGAGCATAAGGAAGAAAGAGAGACGGGGGACTATGAGCACGCGGCCCGACTTCCGCGCGTATTTGCACCTATTAATTACCCAAGCCAAAGGGAGCTGCTTCTTCCGCGAGGTCGCTTCTAGTAATGT